>VZQC01003881.1:35213-167632 GCA_009823505.1 Rhizomys pruinosus
CCTCTTCTTGGTTGAGCTTTGGGTGATTCCTCCCAAGAGTTCAAAATTCCATGCCTTTCTTCTAGATTGTGCAACTTAGTAGAGTATAGGTTTTTAAAGTAATTCTGTATGAGTGGCTGGATCTTTCATTATCTGTTGTGATAGTTCCCATTTCATCACATCATCACTGATTGTATTGATTGGGAGTTTTTCCTTCTTTAGTTTGGAATTACGTGGGCTAGAGGTCTGTCTATCTTGTTTATTCTCGTAAAGAACCAGCTTTTGGATTCATGATTTTTTTTTTTTTGGTATTGTTTTGTTTCTTTCTTTGTTTCTTTTTTTTTTTTTTTTTTTTTTTTTTTTTTTTTTTTTTTTTTTTTTTTTTTTTTTTTTTTTTTTAGGGTTCATTTGTTGTTGTCCTCTCAAGTACTTTTAGCTGGAGTGTTAGATCGGTCACTTGTACTCTTTCTGTGTTTTTTAGTGTAGACACTTGGAGCTATAAACTGTTCCTCTTAGGACTGCTTTTTTAAAGTGGCCCATAGGTTTTTTTTTTTTATTACATTTTCATTTTTTCCAGGAATGTTTTTATTTCTTTTCTTTCTTCATTTCTCTTCCTTGACCCATTCATTATTCAAACAAGCATTGTTTAGCCTCCGTGTGTTCTTGTAGGTTTAGGGTTTATCCTGGGGTGTTGATGTTGAGTTTAATTGCACTGTGGCTGAAAGAATGCATGAGATTATATCAACCTTTTTGTATTTGTTTGAGTTTTTCCCTGTGTTCCAGTAAATGGTCTATTTTGGAAAATGTTCCATGAGTTGCTGAGTAGAATGTGTATTTTCTGATGTTTGGGTGGAATAGTCATAGATGTCTGTGAGGTCCCATTAGGGTATTGGTATCATTCGAGTGCAAGATGTTTCTCTGTTTTTTCTTTGCCTGGTTGATCTGTCTAAAGGACTTATTGGGGTATTGAAATCCCCGACGATTAGTGTCTGGGGTTAATCTGAGCCTTGAGAACCTGAAGAGTTGGCTTTACAAGTTTGGTGCACGGGCGATTTTTGGGTGCATATATATGGTGCATGAGGTGAGATATTATCAGCGATTGTTCTTTTTAATGAAGATATAAATGGCCCTCTTTGTCCCTTTTGATTTCTTTTGGCGTTGAAGTATTTTTGTCTGATATTAGGGATAGCGAAACCTGCTGTCCTTTTGGTACCATTGTGCTCGGATGTTTTTCTTTTTCTCCAAGCGCTTAGCCTTAGGTGTGGGTGCCTGTCCTTGAAATTGAGGTGGTTTTCTTGAAGACAGCATAGGGGATGGGATTTTTTTCCTTCCTAATCCATTCATCCCAGTCTGAGTTGACTTTGTAATTTGGGGAGTTTCAGCTCATTGATATTCAGGTTATATTGAAAAGATGGCTGTTTTGTTGCTTCCTTTCACCTTTATCCATTTGGACTTTTAGACTCTGCTTCTCTCCTATGTTTATATGTATTTATAGTTCTTTCCTAGGTGCTTGAGGATAGTTCTTTTCTCTATCTCCCTTTTGAATTAGCTTCAGCATTTTCTTGGAGAGTTGGTTTTCCGGACATGTATTCGATCATCTTGTTTTTGTCCTTGGAAGATTCTGATCTCTCTTTTCAAAGTCATTCCAAACGGTAATGACAGTTTTGCTGGGTAAAGTATACTGGGTTGGCATCCAAGCCCTAGAGAACACTGGGAATGTTGTGCTCCATGTTCTTCTTGTCCCTTCATGGTTTGGGTTGAGAAGTCAGTTGTAATGCTGATGGGTTTCCCCTTTGTATGTGACAGGTGTTTTTTTTGTTTCATTTGTGTGGCCTTTACAGAATATTTTGCTGTGTTTTTGGGCATCTAGCATTTGGACTATGATGTGGCAT
Organism: Rhizomys pruinosus; assembly: GCA_009823505.1. Classification (NCBI taxonomy): domain Eukaryota; kingdom Metazoa; phylum Chordata; class Mammalia; order Rodentia; family Spalacidae; genus Rhizomys; species Rhizomys pruinosus. The sequence continues at coordinate 37,085 of VZQC01003881.1, forward strand.
GGAGAAATTCTTTCCTGATCCGCTTATTTGTGGGTCTATTTGGGGTCCTGGTGTGCTTCTGGTATTGTGAATGGGTTTGTCTCATGTTAGTTTGGGAAGGTTTTCATCTATTCGTGGGAAGGAGCGGATCAACTATTCTCGTTGAGATGCTTCTGCCCTTCCGTGTGAATGATGGAGCTATGTTCCTAGGATTGTCGTGGTTTGATCTTTTTTCATAGTGTCCCATATTTCCTGATTGTTCCATTTTGTGGGTTTTAAATTTTCATAATCTTTGAGTTTTTTTAGTTGCTCTGTATTATCTCCAGATCTGATATTCTTGGTCTGCTTCCGCCATTCTATTTCTGAGGCTTTTTCCGTTCCTTTTCTTCCTGGTTTGGGTAAGTGTTCTATTTCCTTTTTCCATTTCATCCTGTGGATATTTCTTTAATATATCCATTACCTTTATGAGTTTCTAGTCTCTCTCAGTGCTGCGCCTTATTTCGTTGGTTGAGGCCTGCCTTTTTCAGTGTTGCTACTGTCCTAGGGGTTGTTTTTTCCTCTCCTCTCCTCGTTTTTCTGGAGTTTGTCAATCTCCTCCTTTAGTTTTTATTGTTATCCCTCTAGGTCCTTTTTTTTTTTTTTTTTTTTTTTTTTTTTTTTTTTTTTTTTTTTTGTTTTTTATTTCTTTCTGAAGTTTGTTATTATTTCCCTCTAGGTGTTTTTTGAGTTTTTCGTTCTCTCTCATTAGTTCTCTTGATCTCTGCCTTTAGTTTGTTATTGTATCCCGCTAGGTCCTTTTTGAGTTTTTCAGTCTCGCATTCCCTCTCTTTACTTCTCTGAATTCTTCTTATGTTCTTTAATTCCTGCATAGGTCTGATTAGTTCTCTAAGGTCTGTTTCTTCTGGGGTCACCTCCAGGGGATCCGATTGTAGCTGTCTCCTACTGGGTTGGTAGGAGCTTGGTGCGGATTATCCTGCACCGTTCCCATGTTGCTCTTCATCATCTCCCTGGCATGTGGGTTTCCCTTATGTGATTCAAATCCCAATGTCTTTTCAGTTTGTTGAAGGCGGAAAGCTTGTTTTATTGCTTGCGTGCCTCCTTCCAAGCAATTTTTTTTATTTTTTTTTCCCCTTTTTTTTTTTTTTTTTTTTTTTTTTTTTTTCTTTGTTTATGGAGTGTTGATTGTCTAGGTTTCAGGCTTTCACATTTGTTTATATATTGGATACTACTGGAAGTCTCTTCCTTTCCTGTTCTGGATGTTCTCTTAAAGCTCTGGAGACTCTCTCATCAATTCCAGTTGTTGGGGGGGGGAGGGCTGTTTATATCCTGAGTTAGCGGGGCACCTCCGCTCTAGTAACACATGCTGCACAGTGGTGGGGCTAGTGCTCCCAAGCGCTCGAGGCCCAGCCTATTGCGACGACTATATATCCTGACCGCCCATACCTCTAGGACCTAACACTTGCGTGAGTTAAATACGGGGGGGGGGGGGAACCCAGCCGGGCAGCCACGCTCTGGCGAGATTTAGGAGTCAGATCTAGGCCCCTCTGCCACAACTCAGCAAATCAATTGTCCTGCACCTGTGGGTCACTGCCCTACGTTTTTACCTGCCTGCAGCAGTGTCGGGCTGCTCCCTGCTCAGGACCAGCCTATGCCGACTCTCAGAAAAATTGAAAATTTATCAATAGAATTGGAACACAGAGTTTTCCATTTGTATCCCAGAAAGGATAGTACCCCACCTCCCACTTCCCTCTTTTTTTGTTTTTTAAGGTTTTTATGTTTTGACCTATAGATGCCTAAGTTGTATTACACATACCCATAAACAGGAGCCAAGGCACTTGAACACTAGCCAAGGAGCCTGGATTTCACCTGGGGAATCTCTCACTCTGACTTGTGTCCTGCCGTCTTGGGCAGGGGATGATTTTTACAGCATGTTTGTTGCTGTCTCCCTCTATGATGGAGAGATAGACACTTGCCTGCTGAACAGAGCTTTAGCTTCTTTGCTTCTTGTGAATTGCCTCCTCATAGGCAGCAGCTTTGCTGCAGAGCCAGAAGAATTGGGCATACCATGGGCAGCCACAATGGTATTGTAAGTGCTGGTCCTGGGCCGCATCTGTTGCTCCAGGAGCTAGCTGTGCATTTGAGTGTATGGCAGGCTTTTGGCTGGGCTCAAGTGGAGCTGCTCATTTGCATAGACTGATTATGAGCAAAGAGATGCTTGCTGTTTGTGGGAACTCAGCTGAACAGTCAGAGGGCAAATACCAGCCTTTATTATGGCTGCATCAATGTTCAGGACAGATGGCCTGAACTGAGTAGGAAGGGATGCTTAGCATCTGCAGTACATGAACGCCCTGTAAGCTGGCCAGTTTTTCAGAGACAGTGATGGATGTGGCAGTTACCTTCCAGGATCAGTGAGGCCCCTTTGTTGTCTCTGTGGTCCCCTATATCTTATTACATAGGCTCACTGTCTAACCACCCTTCATCCCATCTTGGAGCCTGCTCTGTAGGTGGCATCCATGCCTGTTCTGCACAGAGGCAGAGGAGGACAGTGGGACACACTTGCTGTTCTATTGGACAGATTCACATGTGATGCTGGTCTGCCACTTCAGAGGGAGACTTCTCCCTGTACCTTGGTTCTTCATCTCTGTAGGGATGGCAACAGCTCTCAGGGGCAATAGGGGACAGGTGTGGCCCTTCTTCAAGTCCCTAGTACCCCACCTAGGGCCAGGCTCTAGAAACCTTTCCTTATTTGTTGAGAAACAGATGACTTTCCCCTTGTGTGGTCTGTAGCCCGTCCTGTCCCTCTGCTCTTTGTTTAGTATCTGCAGTATGTTGGCCACTGTGAAAGTTACCCAGTGAAATGGTCTGGATCCTGTCAGGCCTCCTGATCTTCTGTCCTAATAGGGAGGCAGACAAGAAACAGGTAAACAAATGTCAAGCCTGATCTCAGCTGCTTTCTTGACCATTCAGGATGTTGGTGTGAGATGTGCTGGCTAAAGCAGAGCTCAGAGCAGTGCTGCACACTCCCACTCCCTTGCTTGGCAAGGCCTATGGCTATATTGGCCCAGGTCAATGACTTCCTAACACACTGGGTGACTTACTTGTTTATTTATGCTCATATACACTTTCAATCTTCCCCTGGAATGAGTTCCTGAGCAGGATGCTGGCTGCTTTTTGCACTCTATATCACAGACATCCAGCCAGTATTGGCCACTGCATAATCTGCCTAGTGACATCAGGTATGCCCACCTTTATTAAACACCTGCTGAGTGCACACTCATCTCTCCTGGGCAAAAGGTATATTTTGTTTATAGATGGTTGCCTCAGAAAACCTGGAAGTAGAAGGAAAGCTGGAAATGAAGATCCATACATGAGGAGAAGGCTTTGCTGAGAGAGATAGGGAGGGAAGGAGGGAGAGAGGGAGAAAGGGAGAGAGAGAGAGAGAGAGAGAGAGAGAGAGAGAGAGAGAGACCTTCTCTTGCTATGAGCAGGTACAGCACAGTCCTGCGAAGGGAAGGGGAGCAGTGGCCGCCTGTGGTCACTTGGGGGAAGCTGAGCTCTTTTCGCAGAGGTCAGCCGGTTACTTATGTAACCTGTCCATTCAAACCCAGGTCCTTAGCCTGGGAAGTGGAACACCTCCTCTCTGGCCGTGTCCACTCACCTCTCCAGCAACTGCTGGCCTCTGGACAGGAATTTCAGACTGATGGCTGATGGCCAATCTTCAGTCTACACCAACTCACAATTTATTCCACAGGTTGGTAACTTGATTAGCCTCCGTCCAACCACACACTAGCTTACCAGGTTAGTGATCTGATTGAGCTTCTTCTAACCCACTAGCACCTGACACTTGAAATCCAGGCCTGCTCCAGCCTGTATGCATGCAAAAATAATGGATCAGGAATTCTGTGTGATGGTAATGGAGAATTCACTTTATTGCGTGCTGTGAGTCACTTGTATAAGCAAAATGAAGTCATCTCTCAGGGCCAAGCCCAGTCCCCTGTATCACGACCCCTGTACAGTGCTGCCCTGCCTAGCCTCATGTGCCTAGGCCACAAATTGCTCCCTCATAGAGCGGGGTCAGAGGAACCTCATGACTTCCACGTTGTGCCCTGAGGAATGCTAGCTGAAAACTAGCCCCTTACTCAAACTGGATCTTCCCAGAGAAAGAGATGAAATCAGCCCCAGAAGTAGAAAGCCTCTTTTTCAGCCAGGCGTGGTGGTGCGCACCTGTAATCCCAGCACTCAGGAGGCAGAGGCAGGCAGATCTCTGTGAGTTCAAGGCCAGCCTGGTCTACAGAGTGAGTTCCAGGACAGCTGGGAGACCCTGTCTCAAAAACACCAAAACAAAAAGCCTGTTTTCAGGAGTGTTCTGGTTTGATTTTTCTATTGTTCCAATAAACGTGACCAAAAGATCAGCCCAGGGGAGCAAAGGGTTTGCCCAGCTTACAATTCCACATCACGTCCGTCTCCAAGACATGTCAAGGCAGGAGATCCCAGGAACCTGGAGGCAGGAGCTAAAGCAGAGGCCATGGGGGACTGTGGCTTGCTGGCTGGCTTCCCTGGGCTTGCTCAGCTGCCTTTCCCAGTCAGCCCAGACCCACCTGCTTCACAGACATGGTCACAGGCCAGTCTGACCTGCGGAATTCTTCAATTGAGATTTCCTCTTCCCAGGTGACTGTAGGCTTATGTTGATGGCTAGAGTTAACTATGACAAGGGGAAATATATTTGGTGCAGAGCAATTGAATTTTAAAAAGAAAAGGAAGCTGCAGGAAATACAGGCATTAGCTGGAGGAGAAAGTTCAGAAATGGTCACTAAGAGAAGCGAGGGACAATTTAGAACACTCCATTGACTCTTAACTCTTTCTGCCCCCTCTCATGCAGTAGTCCCTTGTGGGGCATCTGCAGTCAGATGAACTCGATCCTGCTGTGAGAGGTAGCAGTTCCTCCCTGGGAAACTGACTCCTTTTGCAGATGCCAGCTGGCCATGGAAATATCCACTCTGCAGGCAAATCTGAGCGGCTAGCTGCCCCTCTCAGATTCTTAGCCTAGGGGGTGGGATGTGGTGGGGTGGGGGGTGGGTGGATGGCCTCCCCTTTATGGCTGCTTGTCACCAAATACCTTCACCGATCATGGAGCTGGTGACCCCAGGACTGGAATTTCACACTAATGGCTGATTGCCTATCTCTGGTTTACCTGCTAGCACACCTAATATGCAAAGCCCGATGGGCTTGCACCTACACACATGTGGAATAATGGACTGTGGATCCTGTTGATGGTGAGGGTAATGAATAATCCGGTTTAGTGTATGTCTTACATCACTTATATAGACAGAATGATGTTATCTTTCTGCAGCCAATCTCACACCCCTGCATCACGCCCCCTGTGTACATCACGAATTGTAGCTCTGCCCCGCATCACATGCTGTATCATGAGTTGTGTCAGGAGCTGCTGCTCTCTCCTGGGGGCAGGGTTAGGGGCGGCTGTGCAGATACTTACGGCAGCCACAGGTGGCCTGCAATCGCTTATAGTCCCTGAGCCCTGGGTGGGTCTGCAGACTCTTACTCTCTATGCTTTGACCATTTGTGCCCTTTTGTGTTCTTGGCTTTCTGTTGCATGAGGGCGCTTCATTGATGAGAATTGAGAGACGCATTAGTGTTCTCTTTACTTACCCCTTGTTCTATGTTATGTGAGCCTTAGGGAGGAGGTGAATAAGCATATGGAAATGGAGTCCTACAGGCTCCTTGAACGTTGCTCATATGAACCTACAGCAGTGGTATCAGCATGCACGAGACCCATGCAAACTGAAGCAGACAAAACCCCAGCACAGAACTGTGGAGATGGGCATTAGACCCCAATCTTAGCTGAAGAACTATGGGTGGCTGATTACTGCTGGGTGAGGAAGAGCTGATCTTCTTAAAGAGAGGGAGTCTAGATAGAATGACTATTCAGGTGGATGCACTTGCACTGAAGGACATCTGGGACACTAACTTGACACAATAGGCCTCAACACAAATGACAGAATGTATGCATTCCAGTGTGGGCATTATGGGAGTGTGCCAGTGGATTAAGATATTCTGTATGATATCTATAAAAATTCAACAGAAATTTACAAAAAGCAAACAGCCCCCCCCCAAAAAAAAACCCCATTCCATTAAAAAGCCTGATACATGTGAGCTTAAGACGGGAATTTCCAAGCCCTCAGCAAAGCAGCTGCCAGCAGGACTCTTGACCTGTGTCCAAGAGTGTGTTAGTGGGGGAAAAGGCAGCTTTGAAACACTCAAAATGGCTTAAGTAAGGATGCTGGGAAATGCACGAACAGCCAGGTCAAGTGGTGTGTTAGTTATATTTTCTCATTGTTGTGACTAAATACCTGATGGAAACAGCTTAAAGGAGGAGGCGTTTATTTTCTCAGTGCTTCAGTAGAAGGCAGGGAACATCATGGTGGTTGGTATGGTTCTATCAGTAGACATGTGAGGTGTAACTCACATGTTGATAGATCAACATGCAGAGAGCTGGGGCTAGAATTCCAAGCTATTTTCACTTTCAAAGCCCATCTCCAGAAACCCACTTATGTTAACCAAGCCACTGTGCTAGAATTTCCACAGCTTCCAGAACAGCACCACCAGCTGGAGGCCAAAAGTTCAAACATATTTTGCACTCTGACAATAACAAATGGGAAGGAGGGTATTGGTGCTTAAAAAGGAAAGAGCGGAAAACTGCCAGAAGACTGTTATTAAAAATGTCTTCTCTCCTTTTCTTCCCCTCTCTGCTTTCCATAAAGAAGTATTAAATGCCTATTATATGTAGAGTCAGTGTTGGAAATGCAAAGAGGTATCCACTCAGCTAAGTGAGGTGCAGGGCTGTCAGGAGTGGGTGACCACAGACATGAGAGAGAAAACTTGCCATCTCTGTACACTTGGGGGCTGGGTGTCTGGGTAGCGTCCAGTCATTTCATCAGCCCTTCTCAGATCCACATATTCTGTATCAGCCTGAATTTTTCACTACTCCCTATGTGCCCCAGGCACATCACTGGAACAAGTTTGCTTGCTCTTTTCTGTGGAGGCCTATTATTTCCAGTGACATCAAGGAATATGCAAAGACAATATTTAAGAACCATTTCCCATGTTGTTCTGGCCCATGTTGTCCAAAACTGTGAGAAAAATCTAGTATTGAGATTTCCTGAGGCTCTTGGGCAGAGGGTGTGGCTTGCCTCATTTGTAGAGCTACATCCTGTGGGACAATACAGAACTGGAGACTTAGGGACTAGAGTGTGTTCATTGGGAGTACTCTGGGGACCTCAGCTTGTATCCCCTGGAAGTAACTGTGGCTTCAGGCAGTTGATTCTAGGTGTGATCTCAGGAAGCAGAAGTGGGAGTTGAACAAGTGGGAGCAGCATCATCCACTGAGCACAACGGCCACCATTTTCATCAAAGCAGCTGGAACTGGTTTCAAGCTACCTCTGAGGTCAGGCCCTTTAAAGGTAGGAACTCAGCAAGGCTGCCCCCTGTCGCCACTCCTCTGCAATATAGTGCTTGAAACACTTGCTAGGTCAATAAGGCAAGAAAAGGAAATTAAAGGAATACTAATTGGAAAACAGGAAGTTAAGCTATCCCTTTTTGCTGATGATATGATTGTTTACCTGCGGGATGCGAAAAACTCCACCAGAAAACTCCTAGAAATGATTAAGAGTTTCAGTAAAGTAGCAGGATACAAAATTAACCTAGAAAAATCAGTAGTCTTTCTTTACACCAACAACAAGCAACTGAAGAAGGAATACAAGGAGACCTTCCCACTCACAATTGCCTAAAACACAGTAACATACTAGGAACAAACCTAACCAAAGACACCAAAGATCTCACACACAAAAAAATTTAAACCCCTGAAGAAGGGAATTGAAGAAGACATTAGAAGATGGAAAGACCTCCCATGCTCATGGATTGGGAAAATTAATATAGTAAAAATGTCCATTCTACCCAAACTAATATATAGATTCAATGCAATCCCAATTAAAATCCTCAAGAGTTTCTTCACAAGCTTGGAAAAAACAGTCCTTAATTTCATATGGAAAAACAAAAGACTCTGAATAGCCAAAGCAACCCTGAGCAAAAAGAGCAATACAAGGGGATCTCTATACCAGACTCTAAACTATACTAGGCTATATTCATAAAAACAGCTTGTACTGGCACAAAAACAGACCTGTTGTCCAATGGAACAAAACTGAAGATCCAATCTTGAGCACATACAATTTCAGCCACCTCATATTTGACAAGGGGGGCAAGAAGACACAATGGAGGAAAGACAGCACCTTCAACAAGTAGTGTTGGCAAAACTGGATCACCACTTGTAGAAGAATACAGTTAAACCCCTACCTCTCACCCTGTACAAAAGTCAACTCCAGATGGATCAAAGACCTCAATGTGAAACCCAAAACTCTGAAGGCCATAGAAGAAAAAGTCAGCAACAGCCTACAAGACATAGGCATAGGAAAAGACTTCCTAAATCAGACAGCAGCTGCCCAAGAAATAAGATCAATAATTGACAAATGGGACCTCACTAAACTCAAAAGCTTCTGTACATCAAAAGAAACAATCAAGTGAAGAGAATACCCACAGAGTGGGAGGAAACCTTCATAGCTGATACATCTGACAAAGCATTGATTTCCAGAGTATATAAACTACTCAAAAAAAAAAAAAAGAACAAATGAATCACTCAAAAGATAGAGCAAAATGCTGAATAGAGACTTCATAAGTGAGGAATTAGAGAAGGCTGAGAAACATCTTAAAAAATATTCAACATTTGCTAATAATTAAGGAAATGCAAATGAAAACCACTTTAAGATGTCATCTCACTCAGATAAGACTGGCTAGGATCAAGAAAACAAATGATACCAAGTGCTGGAGAGGTTGTAGGGGAAGGGGAACACTCATCTACTGATCCTGGGAATGCAAACTTGTACAGCCACTATGGAAAGCAGTGTGGAGAGCCCTTGGAAGACTCAAAATGAGTTTACCACCTGACCCAGTCATACCACTCCTGGGTATATACCCACAAGACTCATCTTACCACAGAGATACATGCACAGCCATGTTTATTGCAGCTCTGTTCATAGTAGCAAATAGCTGGAACCAACCCAAGTGCCCCTCAACTGACGAGTGGATAGAGAAAATGTGATACATCTACACAGTGGAGTTCTATGCAGCAGTAAAGAAAGATGACATCATGAGCTTTGCAGGATGGAACTAGAAGATATTATGTTAACTGAAATAACACAGTCCCAGAAAAACAAACCATGAATGGTATCCCTCATCTGTGGATGCTAGTGACAATCACCTAGCTGTAAGTATTTCTTGTGCATGGCCCCTTGAGCTTTTGTCCGAGTAGTTGGAAGTGAGGCGTATTGGAAAGAACAACATCATAATCAACAGAGAAGACTGTGTCAAAGAACTGACTGAAATGGTGAACTTCTGCTCAAAACAGTCAACTTCCCCATCGAGAATCTTGAGAAAGACTGAGTAAAAGATGAAAGACATGTTTGGCAAAATGCATGAGCTCTGGTGGGGTGGAGGGATACGATGGGGGACACTGTTCTAGATTTGATTAGTAACAATCTTGTACAAAAATATATAATAAATAGCACTAATTAAAAATAAAGAAAGGAAAAATATGCTCAAAATAAGTCCCTTGTCTCAAACTCATTGCAGAAGTCTGTTTGAGACAAGCAGAATTGAGGAAGTCTCGTCAGAACACATGGCTGGCTGTGTCAGCATTTATTTATTTATTTATTTATTTATTTATTTATTTATTTATTTTTGTATGTGTATGAATGTACTGTCTGCCTGTAGGTTTGTGCACCCATGTCATGCAATGCCGCAGAGGTCAGAAGAGGGTGTCAGATTCCCCTGGAACTGGAGTTCTCCTGGAATTGGAGTTACAGACAGTTCTCGGCCGCCATGTGGGTGCTGCGGATCGAACCCAGGTCCTCTGTAAGAGTAGTTGGTGCTCTTAACTGCTAGGCCATCTCTCCAGCATGTGTCAGCATTCTAATCACACACTTGTCAGCTGGACCTTGCTGACAGAGACAGAGAGAGAAAAAAAGGATTAAAATGAGTATGTTCCTTAAGTATTCTACCAAGCTCTTTCATGTCATTACTGCCCCATCCCCCACACATACATGTGTGTATTTGTATGTGAGAGAGAACAAGCAATGTCTGTTTTTCCTAGCCTGACTTATTTCACTTCGCACCGTAGCTTCCGGCTCCATCAGTTCTCCTGCAGATAACGTGATTTCATGCTTCTTTGTGGAAGACTTTTCTTTTTTCTCTCATGTCTCACTCCTTCACCTCTTCTCACTGCTACCTCTCACCACCATTACTGGAGATCAAGGTCTTGGCTCATGGGATGTTGGAGAAAAACCACCCTCAGGCTGTGATGGTGGATCAGGGAAGGTGCTTCGGTTCAGGGACTGAACACAGCATGGGTGCTTGGTCAACCTGTGGTCTGTGTTGTTGGAGCCATGAAGGAGAGCAGATGAGCACGTGCGGGTGTTGCTTGGGAGCTGTGCCTTGGCCATGATGGGTGGTGGGGTGACGCATCTTGAAGGGTTTGGTAGGAGAGTGACTTGATGTTATAGAAGTTTCCTCTGAGATAAAACCTTCCATCTTCGAGGGAAGCTCCTTAAGACAGGATGTTCTGAAGGGAAGGAAACAACTCAGTAGCTTCAGAAAGCCCCCCAAATTGACCAAACTCATAAGCTACCCCTCCACCCCCAAGCTGTATAAGTCCCAAGGACTGCTGAGAGACACTCAGATAATCCCAGCGGCACAGAAGACTCTCAGTCAGGCTGAGCTGCCTAGAAGAGGCTCAGGTTAGCCCACCCACATGGAGAAGCAGAGAACAGCCTAGACAACCTCCAGCCCACCGAGCTGCTTTCAGGGAATGCAGTGCTCCAGATTTCCTGCTTTCCTGAGCCGTCACCATGCAAGTGTGCTACAGCTGTCCCTGCATCATTTCTGCTCCTGTGAGGACCCCAGGGACAATATTGGTTCACCAAGCTGGCCTTTGGTGGCATACTTACTTGGGTCTGTGTCAGTTCCCCATCTGGGATGAGTAGACCCTCTCCAGTCTCCCCAGGAATAATGTCACATGACACTTGATTAGGTTTGGAATGGTTCACTCCAGAGCTGAGGTGGAGGGTGTTGTGGGGATTTTAATAGAGGCACAAGTTAAAAAAAAACAAAACATGTTTATACACCAGGACAACTCTTCACAGATAAGGTGTGTGGGGTCAGTAGTTGAGGGCTGATTCACTGGCGCTGGTGGGTCATGAAGTCTCAGGATCCATCTCTTCCTGCATGATCATTGGTGTGTTGATGTGGGCTTTTGCTTGGCTTCCCATAGTGCCTAGCGCTTGCCTCAGTTTCACACAGTGGAACATGGGCAGTACTTGGCTTATCAAGGAAGAAAAGTGCTTGGGGAACTAACTCCCTGACCCCCCTTTCCAAGCCCCACGGGCCAAGCCCCACGGGCCAAGCCCTGGTTCTGTGGCCCCGGCACTCAGGCTCTTATGGTACCTGAGCAGCATTCTCAGTTCCTACACATGGAGGTGGCGTTTCTACAGAGGGTGGGTGTTGGGAATGTCTAACTGTGGCACCTTTGGGTGGGAGGCAAGGCTGGCAGAAGTGGGACAATAGGGGATCAGCCTTTGACGTTACAGCTTCTGGACAGAGCACTCTGCTTCCTGACCACCGCAGCCCTGCTACCAGCTTCCTATGCTCCCACTGCTGTGTACACGAGCTGGTCCTGCTGCCTTGCCTCCTATGTCTGATGGACTGCACTGTTAGCTCAAGCAAACCTTTCATCCCTTAAGTTGCCCCTGTCAAATGCTTGGGCACAGTGATGAGGACAATAACTAACACACCTGCACACCCAACAACATGACCCCATAGCAGCTGGCGGGGCCGGAGGGGAGCAGAAGCTGTGGGACAGAGGCTGCAGTTGTTAGGGTGAGGACAATCTTACCTAGTCCTCTCTGCCTAGGCCAATCAACCCAGGTCTCTCTATTCTTCCTCTTCTTCCCCCCCCCCCCCCAAGACAGGATCTCTATAGCCCCAAGTGGCCGGGAATGCAATTAGTAGGCGCAGTCTGGCCTTGCTCTCATACAGATCCATCAGCCTCTGCCCGCAAGTTTCTGGGAATGTCTCCGGGCGTTGTTTTTAGTTTGTTTCTATTAATTTAACAAGTTTTTATTGAATATGTTTTCAAATCAAATAACATTAAACTATAGACAAGCCTAGTTGTCCAGTTAATAAGCGAATTATCAGTTGAAGTTTCCTTAAACATTACATTAACAAGTATCCAAATATTGTTCCTTATAGAATTACAGAGTTAAGTTCTGATGTCTTTTCTGCTTACAAAATCCTAATGCAATCATCAATCAATCAATCAATCACTTTGAAACTTTGTTACCATTTTCTTTCTTATTTGGCTTTCTTTTTCCTGGAGAGCACTTTAAAATCACCCTCTTAGAGTTCAAAGCATACACTACAAAATTATTCATTAGGCTACCATGTTGTACATTAGATTCTCAGGGTTTCTCTTTTGTGATATTAAAATTTTGTAGCTTTTTTATCATATTCTTTTCACTTTCCTGCTTCTGCTGGATAAAGCCATCCTCCAAATAGCCTTTCTTTTTATGTAGCTTTGTTTAGAGGAACACCATATATTATTCAGTAGAAAAACAAATATGTGACTTAATTAGCATCAAATTCACAGCTAAGAGCTTGTACTTGATGCTTTACAAGCTTTATTTAAAACAGAGTGTGTTGTCTTAAACAAAAACAAAACAAAAAAACCCCAATGCGTGTTCTACTGAAGCATGTCACAGCCTTCTTGTACTCTAAGCAACACTTCAACTCTGTGCTTTGGGAACATCTGTCCCAGCCTTTGATGGTCATGATTTTGCTCTTAGCCTTTTTTTTTTTTTTTAACACTCCTTACAATTAGCAAATTTACAAGGTCTGAACTCAAACTATAGTGCAAAACATATTTAGGGATTCACAGTTAACCATAAACTTGTATACAGGTAAAAAAATACTTTACATTCTTTTTTTTTTTTTTTTTTTTTTTTTTTTGGCTTTTTTCGAACAGGGTCTCCATGTCGCCCCAGCTGTCCTGAATCACTCTGAGACCAGGAGCGCTTGAACCAAAAGATCCACCTGCCTCTGCTGCCTCTCCTAAGTGTAGGATTAAAGGCGTGTGCCACCACGCCTTTAATTTTACATTCTTTACATTCTTAAATTACATAGTGAAGTAATGTATATTTTTAAATGTACTTAAAAATTTGTCTTTCAGATTTCAAAAAATTCCTTAAGGAAAACATGACATCTTTCAGCCTAAAAAGAAAAAAAAATTAAAGTGTGAAAAATTGTCTTTCTCGTAAATCTTAGAACTGAGAAAAATAGAGACATATACTCAAAGCTATATATGATAACAATCAATGTGATATTACTTTACTGACCAGTTACTCACTTTGACTACATATAAGGATTGGTGTTAGATCCACAATGAGGGATACCATATGTCCTTTGTTTTTTTTCCGAGACCTGTGTATCTCACGAGCAAACAGCTTCGAGTTCCCATCCATTGCCCTGCAAATTTCATGATGTCTTTCACTGCTGCGTAGAATTCCATTGTTTAAATGTACTACAGCTTCATTGTCCGCTTTTCAGTTAAGGGACACCTGAGCGGCTTCCAACTCTTCACTATTGTGAAAAGAGCAGCAATAGACATGGTTGTGCATGTATCCCTGCTATAGGATAAATCCTTTGGGTATATACCTAGGAGTGGTATACTGGGTCAAGGATAGGTTCATTTTTAGTCTTTTTTTTTTTTTAATACAGTTTTTTTTTTTTAAAAAAAGTTTTTATGTGATGCTTTCTGTCATTTCATACTTTTTTTTTCCAATTTCAGTTCAGGTTATTTCCCTTTCCCTCCCCCCACCCCCACCCCACCCAGACAGGCATTCTGCCAAACTGTCCTGCATCTTTCTCTCAGTTTTTTTTTTTTTTCCTTTTAGCTAAAGTAAATCATAGTAACAATCAATCCTTCATGTAAAAACCTATCTGCACGGCTGTTGTGCCCAAACCCTACAGCCCCACCATCCAGTGGGGGGTGACAGGTTGTTTGTTCAATCAAGTTGATCAAATGAGTGTCAGACTACATTGCTGTAGTTTCACCATCACCCCAATCGAAGCCCTTACATGCTACTACCTACATTCTACCCACGCCCCCTCTTCCTGCAGTTGTTCCCTAGGCTTAGAAAAAGGGGCACAGGTGGATGAGAGGATAAACAGCCACTCTCTCTGGAGCTGTTGACTTGGAGTCTGGTCATTCTGGCTGTTTCACTTTCATGGGCTGACAGTTTGTCCAGGAATAACCTTTCGATCCTATGAATTTAAAGAAACAAGCAATGTAGATATAAGGTATTTAAGCAGCACTAATAGTTATGTAGGTAACTTTAGCATAGACACATGTTTTGGATATGTTAATCCATGAATACCATTTTTCCCCCCCTGTTAAATATACAGGTCTTACTGTGGCTTATAACATCTCCTAACCTGTGGGATGTAAGCTTGTGGCATCAGCCCATGGGTTATTCCTCCAAGGAGAGAGCCAATAGCCAATTAGATTTGGGACATACAGGCACAGGCTGCCTCTGCGGCACAGTATTCCAGGCAGGTGGTGAGGTGTAGCTGTGCTGACGGTGGAGTCTGCTTGACTCAGGGAGACCCGTATTGCTTTATTGGTTTAGTGGCCTTTGGTAACACTCTCTGGCATTTCCAGAGCCATCTGTACACTTGCATGTGGGTCTCAAATACATCCTCCCATGTTAACGTCAGGTCTTGGGCAGCAGGGTCTTATCCCTCTCCTCCTGCAGGTAACCAACTTAGAGGCAAGGAGCCCTTACCTTTTGTGGGCCTTGGGATTCCCCTGGCCAACATCCACCTGGTAGAGCAATCCATTGCTGATGTCAGAGCTCCTGTATTAATATATTTGCCTGAGTGCATAGCCCTAGGACTTTAGTATTAATATTGGTTCTGAACAGAGAGTAATCCCTTCCATCCCAGTTTCCCATGTCTATAAATCTAAATTAAAAAAAAAAGCAGTTTTATCAAGTTTTATAAGAGATTACCTCTACAAGTAGTTGTCTCCAATTACAGTTGGGGAACGACCTCATCATCGTCATATTTTCGCCTTGTTCTATGGGGGGGATGGCAAGAAAGTCCCGTCTATCAGAACATTTGCTGCACCTAGAGGTAAGTTTTCATTAAACAACATTGGTTTACAGAATCTGATAAAAAAGGTAAGGCATCTGAATTAGGGAGATATAATTTCGCTGTTGCCTACATTTGCCTTTACATAAATATGTAGAGCAATAACTTTGGGATTGACACATACAAATGGTCTCTATAATTTCTCTGTTGTACAGATACACCTTGTAGCATTCTCTTTAAGATGATGTAACGTAAAATATAGTTTGCTCCCAAGTTAATCATATATAGTCACCCAAAACACATGGTGATTTTGATGAAATCTGTGCCTGACTCCACCGCTATAGTATGTGTATAATACAACTGTCTTCCGGAGACTCATAACCTAAAAAAAGGGGGGGGGGGGAGGATACAGAAAGACATGAAACCTTTTCATCAAACCCTTGCAATTCAAATCTTAAAACTATGGGAAAAGATTTGTTTGTTCCAACAGGACAAAACGTCACCAACTTAACGGCTGAGAAAGAAAAGATACAGGTTTGCATTGAGTAGGATGTACCAAAAAGTGGCAACGGAAAGGCTGACCTGTCTGAACATTGAAAGGAAGAAAAGCCTCAGATTGCCATAAACATCAAACCCCTCTGTGGATCCTACATGTAACAACTAGTTATAATGAGTCATTTTTAGTCTTTTAAGAGCTCTCTGCATTGCTTTCCATGAGTTGCATGAGTTTGCAATCCCACCAGCAGTGGATAAGTGTTCTCCTTTCTCCACACCTTCTCCAGGATTTGGTGTCATTTGTTTCTTTGATCATAAGCAATCTTACTGGGGTAGGATGAAATCTTAAAGTGGTTTTAATTTGCATTTTCTTAATTCCTAACAATGTTTCACACTTTTAAGATGTTTCTGAGCCAACTTCTCTTGAGAAGTCTCTGTTCAGATCTTTTTATTGGGTTCTTTGTTTTTTGAGTAATTTATATACTCTGGATGTTAAACCTCCGTCAGATGTGTCACTGCTGAAGATTTCCTCCTAGTTTGTGGGTTTTCTCTTCACTTCTTTGATTGTTTCTTTTGCTATAAGAAGCTTTTTAGTTTAATGTGGTCCCACTTGCTGATTGTTGACCATGATTCTTGTACAACTTGTAGGTTACTGCGAATATTTTCTTCTAACATTTTTCAGGGTTTCAGGTTTAACATTGAGGACTTTAATCCATTTAGAATTGACTTTTGTATAAGGTGAAAGGTAGGGGTTTAATTTCATTCTTCTACAGAAGATGATCCAATTTTGCCAGCACCATTTGCTGAAGATACTACCTTTCCTCCATTGAGTGCTTTTGGCTTCTTTATCAAATATCAGGAGGCTGAAATTGTAGGAACTCAAGTTCAGGTCTTTAATTTTTAGTCCATTGATCTAAGGGTCTATTTTTATGTCAGTACCAAGTTGTTTTTATAACTATAGCTCTGTAGTAGAGATTGAAATCTGGTATAGTAATTCCCCCTGCATTACTCTTTTTGTTCAGGGTGCTTTGGCTATCTAGGGTCTTATGTTTTTCCATACAAATTTTAGGATTTTTTTTTTCTAATTATGTGAAAAAAGTCATGGGGATTTTGATTGAGATTGCATTGAATCTTTGCATTAATTTGGGTCGGTTGTTCATTTTTACTATATTGGTTCTTCCAATCCTTGAATGTGGGAGGTCCTTCCATCTTCTGATGTCTTCATCAATCTCTTCCGTCAAAGATTTATAGTTTTCATTGTAGAGATCTTTAATGTCTTTGGTTGGGTTTGTTCCTAGATATTTTTTGAGGCTATTGTAAAGGAAGAGTTTCTATGTATTTCTTCTCCATTTCCTTGTTATTGGCATATAGGAAGGCTATTGATTTTGTAGATTAATTTTGTAACCTGCTACTTTACTGAAACTATTATTTCTAGGAGTTTTCTGGTGGAATTTTCGGCATCCATTAGATATCATGTCATCTGCAAAAAAGGATAGTTTGACCTCGTTGTTTCTCTTCCTTCCTTCCTTCCTTCCTTCCTTCCTTCCTTCCTTCTTTCCTTCCTCTCTCTCTTATTTATTTATTTATTTATTTATTTATTTATTTATTTATATGCATATAAGTATACTGTCTGCATGTAGGCTGGTGCAGTGTGTTGTGCAAAGCCACAGAGACCTCTTTTCTAATTAGTACTCTTTTAATTTCCTTCTCTTGTCTTATTGCTCTAGCAAGAGTTCC
This sequence comes from Rhizomys pruinosus, assembly GCA_009823505.1. Classification (NCBI taxonomy): domain Eukaryota; kingdom Metazoa; phylum Chordata; class Mammalia; order Rodentia; family Spalacidae; genus Rhizomys; species Rhizomys pruinosus. The sequence continues at coordinate 54,566 of VZQC01003881.1, forward strand.
AAGCACTATATTGAAAAGGAGTGGCGATAGTGGGCAGTCTTGATGGATTCCTGACTTTAAGGGCAATGCTTCTAATTTTTCTCCATTTAGGATGATATTAGCTATGGGTTTGTTATATATAGCTTTAATTATGTTGAGGAATGTTCCTTCCAGTTCATTTCCCTCTAGGAGTTTAAACATAAAGGCATGTTGCATTTTATCAATGGCCTCTTGTTCATCAATTGAGATGACCATGTGGTTTTTATCTTTGAGTCAATTTATATCATCTACGACATTTTTTGATTTGCATATGTTGAACCATCCCTGCATCTCTAGAATAAAACCAACTTGATCATGGTGGATGACCTTTTTGATGTGTACTTGTTTAGTTTTAAGAACATTTTTATTTATTTTTATGTTATGTGTGTTCGTGTTTTGCCTGCATGTTTGTCTGTGTACCGTGTGCATGCAATGCCTGTGGAGGACAGAAGAAGATGTTATCTGCCATGTGGGTGTTGGAAACCAAACCTGGGTCCTCTAGAAGAACAGTCAGTGCTCCTAAGTACTAAGCCATCTTTTCAAAAGTTTTTCTTTTTTAAAATTTATATATATATATATATATACAAGATTATGTTATAAATAAATTTTTAAAAAGAAATGTTTTTCTTCTCTTTCTCCTTTCCCTCCCTGCCACCCCACCAGAGCTCATGAATTTTGCCAACCTGCAGTGTTCATCTCTTTTCTCAGTCTTGCTTCTCAATATTCTCCATGTGGAAGTTGAACTGTTTTGAGAGAAGTTCACTGTTTCAGTCAGTTTCCTGATGGCGTCCTTTCCGTGTTTGTTGTGGTTTGTTGTTGTTGTTTGTTGTTTATTTGTTTTGTTTCAATATGCATCACATCCCAACTGCTTTGGACAAAAAAGCTCAGGGGGCCGCCAGAAATACATACAACAGAGTATTGGCACTAGCATACCACAATGAGGGATACCATCGTCGTTTGGTATTTTCGGGATGTGTTACTTCTCTCAGCATGATGTCCTTCTAGTCCGCCATTTTCCTGCAAGCTCATGATTCATCTTTCTTTACTGCTGCATAGAACTTAGCCGAGGCGGGGTGGCGCATGCCGTTTAATCCTAGCACATCAGGGGAGGCAGAGGCCAGGCGGATCTTTGGTGAGTTCAAGCCTGCCTGGTCCATACAGAGTGAGTTTCCAGGACAGTGATGGCTGCCAGGGAGAACCCTGTCTCGAAGACCAAAAAAAAAAAAAAAAAAAAAAAAGAAGTACTCATTGTGTAGAATGTACCACATTTTTCTCTATCCATCATCAGTTGAGGGCATTTGGGCTTGGTTCCCAGTCTTCCTTACTATGTGAAGAGAGCTGAAATAAACATGGCCGTGACATGTATATCTGCGGTGGGGGAGAGTCTGAGGTACATCCTGGAGGTAAATGGCTGGATTGGCGGTGGCAATTCATTCCAAGTCTTCCAAGGGTTCTCCACACTGCTTTCCATAGTGACATGTATGGTTTTACATTCCCACCAGCAGTGGATGAGTGTCCCTTCTTCCCCACACACCTCTTCCAAGCATCTTGGTATCATTTGTTTGTTGATCCTAGCTCACACTCTTATTGAGTAAAGATGAAATCTTAAAGATGGTTTTGATTTCATTTTCCTAATTGAGTAGTGATGTGAGCTGTGTACTGAACCATCTCTATTCCTTACTTGCTCGAATTTCCTGTTCAGCTATTTGCTCCAATCTAGTTGAGTGAGTAAATTTCTTTTCCATTTCTTCTTTGTTTTTTGAGTAAGTGTAGTATATCTGGAAATCAATGCTTTGTCAGAGTTGTATCTGCTGTGAAGGTTGACCTCCCACTCTGGGATTTCTCTTCAACTTTCCTTGATTTTTCTCAATGATGTACAGAAACTTTTGAGTTTTCATGAGGTACCATTTTGTCAATTGTCGACCTTAATTCTTGTGCAGCTGCTGTCTGATTTTAGGAAGTTTTTCCCTACCCTTGTCTTGTATTCTGCTGCTGACTTTTTCTTTCTATCGGCCTTTAAGAATTGGGGTTTCATCATTGAGGTTTTTGATCCATCTGGAGTTGTACTTGTTTGTACGGCAAGAGGTAGGGGTTTATTTCAGTTTTTTTTAAAAAAATTTTTTTTATTTTATTTATTTTTGTATGTGTCTCTTCTACCAAAGTGGTGATCCAGTTTTCCAGCACCACTTGGTTGAAGATCCTGTCTTTTTTCCATTGGGGTCTTCTTGGCCCCTTGTCAAATATGAGAGTGGCTGAAATTGTATTAGTTTTGTAGTCTCAGGTTTGGATCTTGTTTTTGTTCCATTGGCAACAGGTCTGTTTTTTGTGCCAGTACCAGGCTGTTTTTTATGACTATAGCCCTGTAAGTAAGTTTGAAGTCGTGGTATAAGAGTTCCCACCTTGTTAGCTCTTTTTGCGTCAGTGTTTTTTGGCTATTTGGGGTCTTTTTCTTTTTTTTTTTCCATGAATTTAAGGTTTTTTTTTTTTTTTTTCCCCAAGCCTGTGGAAGAAACTCTTGGGATTTTGGTTGGGATATCAGTGTTAAATATATTACAAGAGTTTCGTAGAAATGGACATTTTACAATGTTAATTTTCAAATCATGAGCAGGGAAGGTTTTTCCCATCTCGTGATGTCTTCTTCAATTTCTTTCTTTAAAGGTTTTAAAAATTTTTGTTGTAGAGGTCTTTGGTGTCCTTTGTTAGGTGTTTTAGGTATTTTATTGTTTTTTTAGACTATTGTGAGTGGGAAGGTCTCCGTGTATTCCTTCTTCAGCTGCATGTTGTTGTTTTGGTGTAAAGAAAGGCTAACTGATTTTTCTAGGTAATTTGGTATCCTGCGCCCTTTTTTTTAAATTTTTATTTTTATTGATGCTTGTGTGGGTTCATACCTCATGTTCCAATTCAGGTCAGATTTTCCCTTTCCATTCCCCCCTTCCCACTCCAACCCCCCTTCCCAGATCATTCATTCTGCTATAACTGTCCTTCATCTTGCTCAGTAGTTTTTTCAGTTTTTTAGGCAATGTGTAATAATTTATGAGTACACAAGCGTCCATTATGTAAAACCAATTTGCATGGAGCTATGCCCAAACCCCACAACCCCGCCATCCCAGTGGTGGGTGGGGGGCTTGTATGTTAAATGAAGTTGATCAAATGAGTGTCGAGTCTATATTGCTGTAGTGGTCACCATTCACACCCCCAATCACAGCCCTTACATTTTACCCAATGTCCCCTCTTCTGCAGATTGTTTCCCTAGCTTAGAAAGGGGCACAGGTGGATGAGAAGCAAAACTTTCTTTGGAGCTGTTGTCCTTGGACTCTGGTCAATTCGGGCTATTTCCTTTCATGGTTGACAATTTGTTCAGGAATAATCTTTTGATCCTAAACTGGGTAATTGGAACTAGCATCCACAGATGACCATTCAGTGTTTGTTTTTTCCTGGACGGGTGGTTACTTCACTCAGCATGATGTCCTCCAGCGCCAGCCATTTTCCTGCAAAGCTCGTGATGTCGTCTTGTCGTTAAACTGCTGGCCATAGAACTCCATTGTGTAGATGTAGCCACATTTTCTCTAGTCACCTCTCAGTTGAGGGGCATTTAGGTTGGTTCCACTCTGTGCTATTGTGAAGAGAGCTGCAATAAACATGGCCGTGCATGTATCTCTGTGGTGGCATAAGTCTTTGAGGTACATGCCCAGAAGTGGTATGGCTGGGTCGGGTGCAAGTTCATTCCAAGTCGTCCAGGGTTATCCACACTGCTTTCCGTAGTGACTGTACGAGTTTTACATTCCCACCAGCATTGGATGAGTGTTCCCCCTTTCCCCACAACCTCTTCCAGCACTTGGTAAATCATTTGTATTTCTTTGCTTGATCCTGGCCAGTCTTATTGAGTAAGATGATATCTTAAAGTGGTTTTCATTTTCATTTCCTTAGATGATTAGTGATGTTAAACAGTTTCTTGAAGGTGTTCTTCTTTCTCAGCCGTCTCTCATTCCTCACTTGTGGAAGTCGTCTGTTCAGTTCTTTGCTCAATCTTATGGAGTGGGTCATTTGTTTTCTTTTTTTCTTTGTTTTTTGAGTAGTTTATATTCTGGAAATCAATGCTTTTGTCAGATGTATGGCAGTGAAGGGTTCCTCCCACTCTATGGGATTCTCTTCACTTCCCTCATTGTTTCTTTTGATGTACAGACTTTTGATTTGATGAGGTCCCATTTGCAATTGTCAATCTTATTTCTGTGCAGCTTCTGTCTGATGTAGTAGGAGTCTTTTCCTACGGCCGATATCTTGTAAGTCTGCTGCCAACTTTTTCTTCTATTGCCTTCAGGTTTGGGGTTTTCATGTTGAGGTCTTTAACCCACCTGGAGTTGACTTTTGTAAGGGTGAGAGGTAGGGTTTTAATTTCATCTTCTACAAATGGCGATCCAGTCCTTGCCAACACCACTTGCTGAAGAGGCTGTCTTTCTCCATTGTTGGCTTCTGGCCCCCTTGTCAAATATGAGAGGGCTGAAACTGTATGGCTCAGGTTTGGATCGTCGGTTTTGTTCCGTTGGTAAACAGGTCTATTTTTTTGTGCCAATACCACCAGGCTGTTTTTATCACGATGCCCTGTAGTAGAGTTTGAAGTCGGGTATAGAGATCCCCCTGTGTAGCTCTTTTCACTCAGTGTTTGTTTTTGCGTATTTGGGGTCTTTTATTTTCCATGAATTTAAGAACATTTGTTTCCAGCCTGTGAAGAAACTCTTGGGGATTTTGATTAGGATTGCGTTAAATCTGTACAGAGTTTTTGGTAAAATGGACAGTTTTGCAATGTTAATTTTCCAAATCAATGAGCATTGGAGGTCTTTGTCCATCTTTTGAGGTCTTCTTCAGTTTCTTTCTTCAAGGGTTTGAAAATTTTTGTTGTAGAGTTTTGGTGTCTTTGTGGTTAGGTTGGTTCCTAGTTATTTTATTGTTGTTGAGGCTATTGTGAGTGGGGAAGGACTTTTGGAATTCTTTCTCCATATGCTTGTTCTTGGTGTAAAGAAAGGCCATTTTTTTTTTTTTTTTTTTTTTTTCAAGATTTATTTTGTATCGTTCCACTTTGTTGAAGCTGTTATTCATTTCTAGGAGTTGTCTGGTGGAGTTTTTTAGCATCCCTTAAGTAACCAGTCATATCAATAGCAAATAGGAATATTTTTGACTTCCCCTCGTTTGCCAATTAGTACTCTACTACTCCTTTACTATCTGTGCTTGCCTTATTGCTCTAGCCAAGTGTTTCAGGCACTATATTGAAAGAGGAGTGTGACAGGGGGCAGCCTTGCCGAGTTGGCCGACCTTTAAAGGGAATCTTTCTGTTCTGTCATTTCCCCATTTTAGGATGATATTGGCCTGGGGGTTTCCGGGATATGGCCTTGATTACAGTGAGGAATGATCCCTCCAATCCAATTCTTCTAGTAAACTTTTTAAGCATGAAGGGTTGCTGGGGAATTGTGTTGAAGGCTTTTTCAGCATCAATTGAGATGATGGTGTGTTTTGTGTCTTTGAGTCCGTTTATGTGTTTGATGAGGTTTATTAATTTTCTTATGTTGAACCATACCTGCTCTCTGGTATGAATTCAGTTTGGTCATGATGGATGACCTCTTGATGTGGGTCTGTATTAGATTTTCAAGTATTTCCTGTGTAAGAATTTTGGCATCTGTGGTCATGAGGGAGATGGGTCTATAATTCTCCTTTTTAGTTTGTATCTTTGCCTGGTGTTTTGGTAATAAAGTGATGCGGGCGTCATAGAAGGAATTTGGGAGAATTCCCTTCTGATTGTATACTTCTAAACAGTTTCAGTTTCAGTATTAATGGTTTGTAGGTCTTTTTGAAATGTTTTATAAGAATTCTGCTGTGAAACTGTTCTGGGCCGGGGCTTTTTTTTTTAGTTGGAAGGCTTCTTACTACATCCTCTAGTTCTTCATATGTTATGGATCGGTTTAAGCTGCTGATCTCTTTTGGCCGAGCTTCGGTGATTCCCAGGATTTGTCAAGATTCATCCATTTCTTCTAGGTGTTTCAAACTTGTAAAGAATAATAGGTTTCTGTAATATGGCCCATATAATTTGCTGGACCGTTTCCTTGTCCCGTTGTGATAGTCCCTTTCATCACGGATTGTATTGATGTTGGAGTTGTTCCTTCTTTCTTTGTGTTAACTGGGCTAGAGGTCTGTCCTATCTTGTTTATTCTTTCAAAAAACCAACTTTTTGGTTCATTGATTTTTTTTTTTTTGTGTGTGTGTGTATTGTTTTTTCTTTGTTTCTTATTTCATTGATTCCTGCTCTTATGTGGTGATTTTTCTTCTGTCTGTTGTGTTTAGGGTTACTCTGGTTGTTTGCCTCTCAAAGTGTTTTTAGCTGTAGTGTTAGATCAGTCACTTGTGCTCTTTCTGTTTTTCTACTATAGGCAACCCAGAGGCTATAAACTTCCCTCTTAGTACTGGCTTTTAAGGTATCCCATAGGTTTTTGTTGTGTTGGTTATTGTCCAGTTGTCATTCAGTTCCCCCAGAATGTTTTTATTTTTTCGTTGTTATCTCTCTTCCTTGCCCATTTCATTAGTCAGAGGTGTTTAGTCTCCATGTTGTTCTTGTAGGCAGGAGGGCTTGTCCTGGTTTTCATTTGAAGCTTTATTGCACTGTGGTCTGACAGGTGCATGAAATTATTTCAATCTTTTTGTATTTTGGAGGTTTCATCTGTGGTCCCAGTATGTGGTCGATTTTTGGAGAATGTTCCATAGAAATGTATTCTCTGGTATTAGGATGGAATGTTTGGGAGAGGTCGGCTGAGGTCCATTTTGTGTATTATATCGTTCAGTTCAGATGGCTCTCCGTTTTATTTTTTGTCCTGTGGCCTAACCAAAGGACTCAGTGGGGTATTGAAAATCTCCCCTAATATGAGTGTCCTGGGGTTAGTGTTTAGTGTGTGACTTGTGGTCTGGAGAATTGTCTTTATAAGTTTTGTGCACCAGAATTTGGGGCATATAAATATTTCAGAATTGTGAAATCTTTCTTGGTGGATTGTTCCTTTCATGAAAATGTAATGGCCTTCTTTGTCTCTTCTGATTTCTTTTACTTTGAAGTCTAATTTTAATCTGAGATTAAAATAGCAACACCTGCTTTCTTTTGGGTACCATTTGCTTTGGAATATTTTTTTCCATCCCCTGCACTTTAATGTGGCGCCTGTCCCTGAAGGTAAGATGTGTTTTTTGTAGACAGCATATCGATGGATTCTGTTTCCTAATCCAGTCTCTCCGTCGATGGCCTTTGTTGGGGAATTTAGTCCATTAATATTTAAGGTTATGACTGATAGTTTTGTGTTGCTGTCTTTTCCCTTATTATCCCATCTGCAGTTTTTGATTTAGGTTTCTACTTCTGCCAGTTATTGCTTTTAGTGATTCTCTTTTCCTAGTGCCTGGGTTGTGTTGCTCCTTTCTCGTGTTCTCTTGAATTGCTCCAAAAGTATCACGGGGGAGGGCCATTTGTTTTTTTCCTTTTTCTAAGGGTCGGTAGCATGTATCTATCATCTATACCTGGTTTTTGTCATGGAAGAATTTTTCTCTCTCCTCACTATGATTGACATTTTTGCTGGCTATAGAAACCGTGGGTTGGCATCTATTGTCCTTACATAAAACACTGGTGAATGCTTACTGCGCGGTTCTTCTTGCTTTATAGTTTGCGTGGAAGTCGTTGTAATTCTATAGGTTTCCCCTTATAGGTCACTTGTTGTTTTTCTCGTGGCTTTAAGGATTTTTGTCTTTGTGTTTGGATGTCTTAGCATTTTAACTATCGATGTAGCATGGAGAATGTGCTTTTCTGATCTTGTCTGTTTTGGAGTTCTTATGGCTCTTGTGTTGGTATTGGTTTTCCTTTTTTAGTTTGGGAAGTTTTCATCTATTATTCTGTTGAGTGTGATCAATACTATTCTCTTGGGATTCTTCTCCTTCCTCTATTCCTATGATGCGGAGGTTTGATTTTCATAGTGTCCTACAGCTCCTAGTGTTTGTTCCATTTTTGTGTATTTTAAAATTTTTCATAATCTGTTCCATTGTGCTTTTTAGTTGTTCTGTTGTATTTCTAGCGTTTGATATTCTTGTTCTGCTTTCTCCATTCTGCTTTCTGAGGCTTTTTCATTCCTTCCTCTCTAGGATGAGTGTTTGATTTTTTTCATTCCTCTTCTATTTCTTAGTATTCTAGTATTTCTACCTCTTTTGGAGCTCTTGATCTCTTTTTGTAGCTCTTTTCTTGTATGTTGTTTTCTGTTATCTTTCTTTCGGCATGGGATCTTTTCAGTGTTTCTACTTCCTTCTGGAGTTTGTCATTCTCTCTCTCTAGGTCCTTCTTGAGTTCGTCATTTTCTTTTCTCAGGTCTTCGATTTTGTCTTTATAATCTTGTAGTTCTTTAAACATGTTTCCAATTGTGTTTCTGATATCTGTGTCCTCAGCCATCCCCAGAGGGATCCCACTGTAGGAATCTTACATAGGGTTGGTTGAGCCTGGTGTGGGATTATCCTGCCCCTTTCCTGTGTTGTCTCTTCTTCGTGTACCTAGCATAAGGGCTTCTCCTTGACTGTATTCCAATGTGAGTCCTAAATGCCTCTTCACAGTGTTGAAGGCTTGCTTTGCTTGCCTCCTTCAGATGCCTTAGTAATCCCAGTTGGCAGGGGTGGGGGTGGGGTGGGGGTGGGCTCTTTAGCCTGCGCCCTGGTACCTGTGCTTCGCTTGTCTCAGGAGATCCCCTCAAAATACTTTCATTTTTATTTTATGTGATGTGTGTATTGCCTGCAGATATGTAAGTGCATTTGTGTCATGCAATGCCCACAAAAGTCAGAAGAGCGCATTGGATCCCCTGGAATTGGAGTTGCAGACAGTTGTTAGCTGGCATGTGGCTAGTAGGAATTGAACTGGGTTCCCCTGAAAGAGCAGCCTGTGTGGTCAACCACTGAGCTATCTCTCCAGCCCCTCTTTCTTGTTTTCTTATCTGATGTGGCTTTCAAACCTTCCCACACTCCCAGCTGCCACCCACTCGCACTCATTTCTGCCACATGTACACATTGTGCCAGAAGCAGAGTTTGCTCCTGTTCATTTCCTATAGCTGGGTTCCTCTCAATATCTCCTTATTATCTGCCAGCAGCACACACTTGTTTCCTTGTTGCTGATTCACATGGTTAACCAGGTTAAGTTGATGGTAAGTTCAGATTCTCGGGCCCTTTTTTTAGGTCAGGGAATCTGTTCCTGGCATATCACCCATGTATTGAGTAGCATCCCATGGTGAATTCTGTTGTGAGTGAGGCATCATTTTACAAGCAAAAAAAAAAAAATCCCATTAAATGTTGTTCCACTTTTTTGTAGCATCCCATATATCCTGCTGTGTAGTAATTTATGTGTGTATATCACCCAATATCTAGATGACAAAAAGACTTCTGTGACTCAGACAATTTGTAGACCTTTGGAAATGCTTTTGTTATAGCAACTAAAAAATAGAGTAAAGCAGTAATTGCTGTGAAGCATGATGCATTGCAAGCTTCACGAACTGTAGGCTCTGCCAGCACCCTCAGTGACCGTGCACTGTGCCCCATCCTATGGCTGTATAGGGTCTCACATTCCTGAAGGCATTGATGCCCCATCCTGTGGCTGTATAGGGTCTCACATTCCTGAAGGCATTGATGCCCCACCCTGTGGATGTATAGGGTCTCACGTTTCTGAAGGCATTGATGTACCATCCTGTGGCTGTATAGGGTCTCACATTCCTGGAGGCATTGATACACCATCCTGTGGCTGTATAGGGTCTCACATTCCTGAAGGCACTGTGCCCCATCCTGTGGCTGTATAGGGTTTCACATTCCTGAAGGCATTGATGCCCCATCCTGTGGCTGTATAGGGTCTCACATTCCTGAAGGCATTGATGCCCCATCCTGTGGCTGTATAGGGTCTCACATTCCTGAAGGCATTGATGCCCCATCCTGTGGCTGCATAGGGCGTCACATTCCTGAAGGCACTGTGCCCCATCCTGTGGCTGTATAGGGTCTCAAGTTCCTGAAGGCATTGATGCTCCATCCTGTGGCTGTATAGGGTCTCACATTCCTGAAGGCATTGATGCCCCATCCTGTGGCTGTATAGGGTCTCACATTCCTGAAGGCACTGTGCCCCACCCTATGGCTGTATAGGGTCTCACATTCCTGAAGGCATTGATGCTCCATCCTGTGGCTGTATAGGGTCTCACATTCCTGAAGGTATTGGTGCCCCATCCTGTGGCTGTATAGGGTCTCACATTCCTAAAGGTATTGATGCCCCATCCTGTGGCTGTATAGGGTCTCACATTTCTGGAGGCACTGTGCCGCATCCTGTGGCTGTATAGGGTCTCACGTTCCTGAAGGCATTGATGCTCCATCCTGTGGCTGTATAGGGTCTCACATTCCTGAAGGTATTGATGCCCTATCCTGTGGCTGTATAGGGTCTCACATTCCTGAAGGTATTGATGCCCCATCCTGTGGCTGTATAGGGTCTCAAGTTCCTGAAGGCATTGATGCTCCATCCTGTGGATGTATAGGACTCAAATTCCTGAAGGCACTGTGCCCCATCCTGTGGCTGTATAGGGTCTCATGCTCTTGAAGACATTGATGTGGTGTTGGTCCTTGAGTTTGGGCCTTGGAGAGCAGTGTGGAGTTCTTATTCATGATCTATCTCTCTCATTAATTTTCTCTTGTGGTTGATGATGAATATATTTATTCTGTGTTGATATTCATATATTAAAAACTAAGACTATTTTATTCAGGTTTAGAGAGAGGACAAGCATTGCACTGGTTTATGGGATATAGAAAGCGCGAGCTCTTGTTTTGGGCTGTCACTTCACTTGCTGTAGCTTAGCCACCATGTCTTGCTAATAATTCCCCGTCCTTTTGGCTCTCTGTTGCAGACGTGCTGGTGTGCTGTGTCAGGCTGGTTGAGGCTGACCTGAGTGGCAGGAGCACTCTTGGCCCCGGCCTTTGCTTTCTCCCTCCCTGCCTCTACTTGGATGCTTCCTTGTTCCAGTCCTACCTCTCTGATAACCCCATATGCCTGTGCTGGCCAGCTCCTCCTCGCACACTTGCCTATCTGCCCACAGGACCTGCATCCCTTGTCTGTCCCCACACTGTGTCTTCATGCAGGGATGCATGCCCACATGCCCTGCATCCTCTGTCTGTCCCCTACACTGTGTCTTCATGCAGGGATGCATGCCCACATGCCCTGCATCCCCTGTCTGTCCCCTACACTGTGTCTTCATGCAGGGATGCATGCCCACGTGCCCTGCATTCCCTGTCTGTCCCCTACACTGTGTCTTCATGCAGGGATGCATGCCCACATGCCCTGCATTCCCTGTCTGTCCCCTACACTGTGTCTTCATGCAGGGATGCATGCCCACATGCCCTGCATTCCCTGTCTGTCCCCCACACTTGTGTCTGATGCAGGGATGTGTGGAATTGCTCCCAGTGCTTTTGCTGTCCATTCTGAGTCCTGGTTCCCAGGCCAGTTCTCCCCAGCTTCCTTCCCTCTGTCCCTTCTTGTTGGGAACTCTCCAGTAGCATGCATTCCAGAGGGCACTTCTGATGTATTTGTGTTTGAATGTTTTGTGGGCCCATCCAGTTCTAACTCCACAGCATGGCACAAGTAAAGCTGTAGCCTAACTCAGCTTGTCCTTGGTATTGATGGTTTCAGTGACTCACCACTGCCTCCCAGAACTGCAGATAGGAGCCTGCAGGTCTCCTGGTGCCTAGACAGCTTCAGCTGTCAACTTGACATGCCTGGCAAGACGGAACCTCGTGCCTGGGAATTTCCTCTATTGGTCTGGCCTGTGGGCATGTCTGTGTAACACAGGAGGGGCCCAGCCCACTGTGGGCAGTGCCACTGCTGAGGCCATGGTCCTGGGATTTATATTTTATATTATTATTATTATTATTATTATTATTATTATTATTTGCTCTTTTTGAGACAGGGTCTCCCTGTAGCCCCAGCTGTCCTGGAACTCACTCTGTAGACCAGGTTGGCCTTGAACTCACAAAGATCCGCCTGTCTCTGCCTCCCAAGTGCTAGGATTAAAGGTGTGCGCCACCACGCCTGGCGGTCCTGGATTTTATAAGAGAGCATGCTAAAACACAGACCATGATTTGCTCACTGACTCTGCCAATGACATAAAAAGATAGTTTATATGTCTTTTTTTTTTTTTTGAGACAGGGTCTCCCTATAGCCCCAGGTGGCCTGGAACTCACTCTGAAGACCAGGCTGGGCTTGAACTCACAGGTCTGCCTGCCTCTGCCTCCCAAGTGCTAGGATTAAAGGCATGTGCCACCACACCTGGCTTAAAGACGGATTTTAGCTGCCATGTGGGTGCTGGGAATCGAACCTGGGTCCTCTGCAAGAGCAGTCAGAGCTCTTAACCGCTGAGCCATCTCTCCAGCCCCCAGTTTATATGTCTTGATATTTGTTTCCTAGGAAATGAGTCAGACCTCGAACTAGAAAAGAAGTACAAAGAAGATGATCGAGAAAAGGCTCCCAAAAGACCTAGGACCCAGAAAACAGATAAAGTTCAGAAGCTCTCCTCAGGAAAGGAGGCAAGGCAGCTTTCTGGAGCCAAGAAACCCATAATCAGTGTGGTCTTGACTGCTCATGAAGCCATTCCAGGTGAGTGATGAAGGGCAGGAAATGATGCAGTGAGAGCCTTTAGGTGGCTGTCCCCAGGTCAGCCTGACAGGCGGAGTCAGAGTAGTGGGTGGAGCTTCCCTTTGGGTCTCCTGGTAAAGCTCTACTTCGTTACTCTTGAATGTGCCTGAGGAGAGATCTCCTTACCCCCTGGGGCTGCTGAGGGTTATGTGTCTAGGAAGATAGCCAGGGATATGGCCATCATCTCTGAGTCCTCAGCCTCTCCTCTTGTCACTTGGATGCTCAGGGATTGTCCCTTCTACCCCTCCCCATTCCCTTTTCTGGCTGCTTCCTGCCTGGGCCCTGACCTCAGCCGCACAGTGCAGCAGTCTCCTCTCCAGTCCCAGGCTAACTGCTGCTGCTCTGGCTTTTCCTGGGACTCACGAAGTAATCTTCAGTACTGTAAACCTCCACCTCATTCTCCTTTTCTGTCTAAGTAGCTGGTAGATACATATTTTTAAAGATCTCTTCTAGGAAAGAACACTGTAGAGAAGAAACAGTTTATGATAGATTTCAAACTGTAATAGTGTTTTCATTTTTGTAGACTGGTAGTAGTAGCTGTCAAATGAAATTAGGACATTGTTAGGGTAATCGGAACAGCTGCCATCTTTTAAGCTTCTATTTTCAATGTTTTGGTAGCGAATTCCATGTAACACTCTGAATAAATTTTCTTTTTTTATGCTTGACTCCAGAATAAGGTGATCAGTAAAGAATAGAATTTATGCAATTAGGCTAATTAGAACTTTCTTGAAAGTCATTTTTTCTGCCCTATTCTACTTCAGAGAAGTGTTATTTTGAAAAAGAAAAAAAAAACAACAGAGGACAATTTTCTGTTCTTGGTGCTTGCTACAGAAGATTTCCACAATTTTTCTTTAAATTTTTTTTTGATTTATTTATTTTCATTTTATGAGTGTCATGGCCACATGTATGTAAGTGTGCCTTTGTCATGCAGTTCCCATGCAAGACAGAAGAAGGTATCAGGTCCCCTGGAACTAGAGCTACAGATGGTTGTTAGCTGCCATGTGCTTGCTGGGATTTGAACCCTGATCTTTTGCAAGCACAGCCAGTGCTCTGAACCTGCTGAGCCATCTCTCCAGCCCCCACAAATATTCTTAAAAGTTTGGGTATTGCTGGAAATGGTGGTGCATGCCTTTAATCCCAGCACTCAGGAAGCAGAGGCAGGTGGACTCTGAGATTGAGGTCTGCGGGTCTATATAGCAAGTTCTAGGCCAGCTGGGCTGCAGAGAGACCCTGTCTCAAAAAACAAAATAAATAAAATAAAATAAGAGAAAACTTGTGGTAGTATTTTGATATTTCTGTCAAAGTATAACAAATTTTCTTTGGTGTTCTAGAAATAAGGGGTAGAGGGCAACTTTTTCTTTAAAATGCGCACACATGTATGTATGCATGCACACACATACATATACATGTATGCACACATGCACACACACATGTATGCACACATGTACATACATGCACACACATGCACACAAGATGTCCCTGCTCTGGATTGTTTCATGTTACAGAATTGTAGAAGCAAAAAAAAAGAATCGTAGAAGCAAAGGTGGACCCTAGGTGGTCCTCTCTGGATCCTCCATTTTTTGGGCAGGTTCAGAGCCACTTGGGTCCTCTCCACACTGCCTGAGCAACTTCAAGTTTACACTTTCTACAAATTCCTACAAGTTCCATATGTATGTGTGAATGTTTCATAATTAGATCCAGCAAGAAATGTACTTCAAGAGACATTTGGGCATATTACTAGAAAATATGCACCTTCCCTTACACACACACACACACACACACACACACAGAGAGAGAGAGAGAGAGAGAGAGAGAGAGAGAGAGAGAGAGAGAGAGAGAGGGGAGTTCAATGTGTGAACTGAAGGAAAACCAGTACGTTGCATGGAAGTTCTGTAACAAAACACGGGCTGCTGCTGCTGGACAGACTCAGGGCCACTGCCCACTCTTCTCAGTAAGAAATACACTGTGTGTTAATCTCAGGTGCTACCAAAATTATTCCAGTGGAGGCTGGGCCTCCTGAAATAGGAGCCGCCCATCCTGAGACCACTGCAGCAGACCTGGTGCCACGACGAGGCTACCAAGAGTACTCCATTCAGCAGACTCCATACGAGCAGCCCATGAAGTCAAGCAGGTGAGTGTCCTGGGGGCCTGCTGGAGGCAGGCTGTAGGGGTGTCTCCACAAGAAAGGTAAAATCAGAATCGACATGTTTGTTGGTCTGGAGTCTGTTGACAACCTTGTTTGTAAGTGCAGTCACTCCCTGACATACCTGAAGAACCCAACCCTCCCTCTTGCCCCTAGAACAGTTCTTCCCTCTGAGGTGGAGCTGCGTAGCTTTAGTGTCAACTTGACACAGCTGGGTTGAGGGAGCCTCAATTGGGGAATTGCCTCCATTGGACTGGCCTGTGGCCAGGTCTGTGGAGTATTTTTTTTTTTTTTTTNTAAGAAGATAAATGTTTTTAATATGTAGCAAAAATGAAAGATTTTTCAAGGTGCAGTAAGCTTGCTAAAAGTTGAGAAGAGTACACTTAGTATCTTGTGTTTGGAAAAAACAACTAAAGATTCCACACACACACACCACAAATATACCATACACACAAATATACACAAAAACTAGCAGCAGTTCAAGCTAAAAAGAACTATGGGTTCCAGTAGCTCTCATCATGTGGGTTATCTGAAATATTTACAGCTCATGTGATTTTTGAAAGATAGTAAAGAGCTTCTATTAAATATATAGCGTGTGGTTGAAACCAGGTAGGAGAACTGTTTATGAACAAGCCACAGTAAACCCTGTCATATACAGGGGGGAAAAAAATGTATTCATGGATTACATATTCAAACGTATTGTGGTACTATGCTAAAGTAATCTACCATAATTATTAGTGCTGCTTAAATACTATATATCTAATTGCTATGTGCTTTAGTAGGATCGCAAGAGAGCAAGAGTATTGCCATGGCACTGTCAGCCACATGAGGAAACAGCCAGAAATTGACCAGAGTCCACAGTCACAGCTCCGGAGAGTGACTGTTTACTCTACATCCCAACCTGTGCCCCTTTTCTAAGCTAGGGAAAAATCTTCGGAAGATGGGGCATGGTAGATGTGGGCTGCGATTGGGAGTATACGGGAAACACGCAGAATGTAATCTGGAAAAAAAAAAAACAAAAAAAAAAGAAAACAGGCGGCCCATGCTAGCGCACCAGCAATGGTGAACTGTCATGCTTTTTTTTAATCCCAGCACTTGGACGAAAATAAACGCAGAGGGGCTAGTTTAGAATCTCCTTTTTGAGATCAAGGTCCAGCCTGGTACCTTGTCGTCATCATGCAAGCATTTCTGGTCCAGCTGGGGGTACACAGAGACTCTGTATCAAAATAAAAAAAAATAAACAAAAAAGAAAAAAGGCTATCACACTCTTTTTATTTTTTTTAATTATTTTAATTTTTTTGTAATGTGCATGCATGAACATGGTACTTTGAATCTGCAAGTTATTTGTTGCACAGCGTAGTAGTTGCATGACAAAATGATGTGGAGGTCAGAACGGAAGAGGTGTTTGGATACCCTGGTAATCACTGGAGATTTCCTCGCTGGAACTGGGAGTTCAGACGGTTCTTCAGGCTGCCTCCATGTGGGTGCTGGGGATCGAAACGGAAACCCCGGGGGTCCTCTGTAAGGAGCAGTCGGGCGGGGTGCTCTCAAATATGCTAGGCTATGCCATCTCTTCCACCCTACATCACTCTTTTTATAAAGTTAAATATTACATTTGCTTGAAGTAATAATGGCTCTGCCCAGTCATAGAAAGACAAGGTGGATGTTCTCGGTTGCCTTTAAGGTACACTGTTACTGGCTCTTGGCCTTATTATAGTTTGCTGTCAATATGGTGCCGGGTGCAGATGTAACAATAAGCAACTACCCACCAATTCAACAATTGGGAGGAAGAAAACAAGAAGAGGGGCGGGTTGAGAAAGGAAAAAAAAAAAAAAAAAAAAAAAAATAAGGGTTATTCTTTAATTCATTCATCACAGCCATTCACCAAGGAAGGGGTCCAAGGTAGGAAACACTCCAGGGCCAGGACAACTGTAGGAAGGACTCAAATAAGCACAGGCCATGGATGGAAATACCACATAACTGGGCCCTGCATTCCTGGCGCCTTCGCTTTTCTTATACATATCAACAATGGGCTTGGGCCCTTCCACATCCAGTCAACAATCAAGGAAAATGAACTATCACCCAGCTAAAGTTGGCTTAGGGCTTGTTCTGCATTTGGTAATATTAAAAAAACAAAAAAGAAATCTGTAAACTTACCAACAATAACACATTATGAAAAAATGTACATGTTTGCCATCGCCCAATCTTTTATGAAATGGAAAAATATCTACCACCAATGCTATTAACCAAACAAATACAAATTCAGGTTGTTAAATTCAGAATAAATATCTTTTATTAAAGAAAAACAAAGGAATATTGTAAGACCAAAAACTGTGTGTTGTTACATTGCATGTACAATAAAAAGTGATCGCTTTTTTTTTTTTTAATTAGTTTTTATTGATGCTTTGTGCATTTCATACATTTTTCCAATTCAGTTCAGGCTTATTTCCCTTTCCCTCCCCCCCCCACCCCACCCCATCCCAGATCATGCATTCTGCCATAACTGTCCTGCATCTTTCTCTCAGTTTTTTTTTTTTTTCATTTTTAGCTATAAGTGATAATCCATGAGTACAAGCATCCTTCATGCAAAACCTATCTGCAGGCTGTTGTGCCCAAACACCTACAGCCCCACCATCCAGTGGGGGGTGACAGGTTGTTTGTTCAATCAAGTTGATCAAATGAGTGTCCAGACTACATTGCTGTAGTTTCACCATTCACCCCAATCGCAGCCCTTACATTCTACCACGCCCCCTCTTCCGCAGGTTGTTCCCTAGGCTTAGAAAAGGGGCACAGGTGGATGAGAGGTAAAACAGTCCACTCTCTCTGGAGCTGTTGACTTGGACTCTGGTCAATTCTGGCTGTTTCCTTTCATGGGCTGACAGTTTGTCCAGGAATAACCTTTCGATCCTACTAATGAAGCACAAGCAATTAGATATATAGGTATTTAAGCAGCATTAATAGTTATGGTAGGTTACTTTAGCATAGACACATATGTTTGGATGATATGTTAATCCATGAATTACATTTTTCCCCCCTGTTAAATATGACAGGGTCTTACTGTGGCTTATAACATCTCCTAACCTGGTTTCTATACCACACTGCATATATTATAATAAAGCCTTTATCTACTCTTTCAAAAATCACATGAGCTGTAAATATTTCAGATAACCCACATGATGAGAGCTACTGGAACCCATAGTTCTTTTTAGCTTGAACTGCTGCTAGTTTTCTGCTTGTATTTCTGTTGTATTTTTGTGATATTTGTGTGTGTGTGTGTGTGTGATTCTTTAGTTTTGTTTTTTTTTCCAAACACAAGATACTAAGTGTACTCTTCTCAACTTTTAGCAAGCTTACTGCACCTTGAAAAATCTTTCATTTTTGCTACATATTAAAAACATTTATCTTCTTAATATGTATCTTTATTGTAGTTTAGATAGTAGCTCAGGCCGGCCTTCAACTCCCAATGTCATGCCTCAGCATCCTGTGTGCTGGGATGACGGGAATGTGCCACCAAAGCCAGGTTTCGCTATGGTGGACCATGCAGTGGTGAATGTTTGAACATTGATCTTACAGTCCTTCCTCATGACTTCCTGAAGGATAAATAGGTTGATGTGAAATTGTTACATCAAAGAGTGAATACTTAAAACTTTAAGTTTAAAGACAGCCCTTCTAGTGTGTGGATCATGTCATTTTCTTCGCCCTTTCCAGGTGTGGGTGTGTCTTAGCTAGATACCACTATTAAAGTCAGAGAGCAAACGGCGTTTCTTCCTAGCCGAATGTCAGATGCCAGGTGTGGATGGTCTCTGTGTTTGTGTAGAGGGGAATGGGGCGTTTTTAAGTACAGCATAAGATTTAGAAACAAAGGACTCTGAGTAGGTTCTAGACTTCTGTGAGTTCAGCTTGACAGACCACGCACCTGATGCCAGGGACTGACAGAGACACGGACCCCGAGTTTGCCCTGATGTGGTCCACGTATTGCAGCTTGATGGCATTACTAGCCCACATTATCTGTTGTCCTAGTGAAGATTGTCTAATAGAATTGCAATTTAGGTGAGAATAGCCGATGACACCTATGTAGGGTGTTGGGCACACACTGTACATGATGTTTTGGTGTGCTGTGTGGTTGTATCATCAACAGGGAGCCTCAGTCTTATGTTTTTGAAAATGTGAGTTTTAGTGATGGAGTTGCTAAAAATCATTTTTTTTATAAACCCATAATAGAATTAAATCTCATGATCGTTTTCTCTCTCAACTCAGGATGATTTGTAGAACTTAACTAATTATATTTATAATATTTCAAGGTCTGCTGGGGAAAAATTCAACCAAATGATAATGTAGTTATAGGTCAATATACTCAAAGCTGAGTCAACAGATGGGGGCTGTATTTCTGTTGTCATGCATTCTGTTAGTATTTATTGTATAAATCTCAAAATAAGCAACTACAAATAAATGTGTGTCTTAAATAGCTTTATTGAAGAATAACTGACATTCATAGTTAAAGTATATCATTTGTTAAGTTTGGAATTACTATATTACCACATTTAAGAGAACAAATCTTCTCCTCACTGTCATGTTTTCTTGTACTGCCACCTAAAAGGCCCCCTCCCCCATCCACTTTCATATGGGATTTGATCGAACCTGCGACCTGTCATCTGATAGGCCATTGTATGGGATTTGATCGAACCTGTGACCTGTCATCTGATAGGCCATTGTATGGGATTTGATCGAACCTGCGACCTGTCATCTGGTAGGCCATTGTATGGGATTTGATCGAACCTGCGACCTGTCATCTGATAGGCCATTGTATGGGATTTGATCGAACCTGCGACCTGTCATCTGATAGGCCATTGTAAGGGATTTGATCGAACCTGTGACCTGTCATCTGATAGGCCATTGTATGGGATTTGATTGAACCTGTGACCTGTCATCTGATAGGCCATTGTATGGGATTTGATCGAATCTGCGACCTGTCATCTGATAGGCCATTGTATGGGATTTGATTGAACCTGTGACCTGTCATCTGATAGGCCATTGTATGGGATTTGATCGAATCTGCGACCTGTCATCTGATAGGCCATTGGCCTCTGAGCTGTGTCATTGGGCCCTCATTTTACTTTTGCTTTGTAGAATACTTATTAATACTTTTCAACTAGTTTTATTGTTTCATTCTCTCACAAGTATAATGCTGATATACATAAAGAAATTTGCATGTCCAGAAAGCTATGAAAAAACATGCAGTCTCATTAACCAAAGACTGTTTATACTTTTAATATTTTCCTCTGGCTTTTAAAAATCAGCATATTTTATGAACGTGAGTTTATATTTTGTGTGATTTTGTATCTGATTTTCCTGTTAATTTGTTTTGCTTCTTTGTGGGAGTGGGGCTTGAATCTAGAACTTTGTGCACTCTAAGTGAGCACTTTACCACTGAGCTATATTTCTTGTATCTGTTTTAAAACTTGAACACTTCAGACATTGGTCAAGTTTGTCACAGTCCTCTTTTTCATAGTTAACATGTCATTTCATGAGGATGTAGTAGAACCCACTCAACTCTAGATACCCGGCCAGTTAGATATTTAACATGGTCCCCTGATGTTGCACTTGAAGGGTCCACGTTCTCTTAGAAGATCTCAGGGTCTCCTGAGGCTGACCCAGCCCCTTTAGAGCCTGGTCCCTACAGATTGCCCCCAGCTCTCCCCAGCCAGTGTGTCCAGCCAGTGTGTCCAGCCACTCTCCCCCAGCCAGTGTGTCCAGCCACTCTCCCCTCCAGCCAGTGTGTCTAGCCACTCTCCCCCAGCCAGTGTGTCCAGCCACTCTTCCCTCCAGCCAGTGTGTCCAGCCACTGTCCCCTCCAGCCAATGTGTCCAGCCACTCTCCCCCAGCCAGTGTGTCCAGCCATTCTCCCCCAGCCAGTGTGTCCAGCCACTGTCCCCCAGCCAGTGTGTCCAGCCAGTGTGTCCAGCCACTCTCCCCTCCAGCCAGAGTGTCCAGCCATTCTCCCCCAGCCAGTGTGTCCAGCCACTGTCCCCTTCAGCCAGAGTGTCCAGCCACTGTCCCCTCCAGCCAGTGTGTCCAGCCAGAGTGTCCAGCCACTCTCCCCCAGCCAGTGTGTCCAGCCACTCTTCCCCAGCCAGAGTGTCCAGCCACTGTCCCCTCCAGCCAGAGTGTCCAGCCACTCTCCCCCAGCCAGTGTGTCCAGCCACTGTCCCCTCCAGCCAGTGTGTCCAGCCAGAGTGTCCAGCCACTGACCCCTTCTCTCTTCCTTGCTTTCTCCTTCAGATGTCTTTTCTTTTTCCAGTGCTTTCTTCCTCTTGGTCACTTACTTCAGCTCCGTACTTGTTTCTGTCACAGAGGCCTTTGTTGTCCCGATAGGGTCAGTGCCCTGAACTGGGTTCTGGAGCGTCCTGCCTTTTCCTTCCCAGCTGGGAGCTGATGGTCCTCTTCGGTTGATTTTTACAGCTAGGAAGGTCAGCTCTCCATAGAAGGAGTTAAGCTTGTTTTTATTCTTTCACATCCTTCAGGGCCTCCAACCCGTTTCTGAGTGAATGAATGCAAGCAAGAACCATGCAAAGTAGTTGTCTCAGTGATAGTCTCCAGGCAGTGAGCATCTTCCACTTACTTTCCTCAGGGCTTCAATAATGCATTAGGGTACCTGGCCTTGAATATTGTCTTACCTAATAGGAAATTTGCAGTGAAATAATGCAGTAGGCATTGTGGGGTCAGTGCAGCTCTGTGCACCACTTCACCGTTATCATTAGCGGCTCCAGCTGACAGTCGGATGCAGGCAGCTGTGCATGGACACCACATTCATTACCCTCCCCAAAGCAAGCCACTCAGGACTCGGCTAGGTGTTTGTCTGATAATACAAAACAAAGAGCTAAAGATTCTCCTAAGGCCACTTAGAGCTCACATTAGAGGAGGAAATGTTGTGGTTTGGTTATTTAATTAATGTTATGAACCCAGGTTTCTTTCTTCAGTGTTCTTTATGCCAATAAAATGTATCACCTTCTGGATATCTTTGTCATTTGCGAAAGGTCCAAATTAGTTTCCTTAAATAAGTCTTGGGGTTAGCATGCAGGCATACTAGTAACTTTCAATTTGAATATTGTAATTATATCCTGTGAGTTGTGCCCTCTGGTATTTATGGACTGGAGTCCACTTAAATATTTTTAATTTAAAGACACAGTTGTATGGATAGTCTCATAAATACAGATTTACATCTGTAGTAGGCACAGTTTAATGGCACTAATTTAATAGCCTTACATGGTTACAAGTCTGTCATATGTCCTTCCTGTAAGCCTAGAGACACTGCCTAGAGGGAGTAGCAAACGGCCAGAGATGAAATCTCACTTGCTTCTTTGATCTCCTCCATCAGTTCTTGTTCCTGGTGTGTGGTGATATGCTTTGGTGACCGTCGTTTTGTCAGCAGTGGAAGCCCCACCCAGAGACCCTTCTCCAGTGCACAGTCACATTGGGGAGGGGCTGCAGGGTACCAGATTTCATCCAGAAATGAGGATGAGGAAGGATGAGCCTACTTCAGAGGCTGCAGTCTCCTTGAAGTCAAATCAGTCACCACCTGAGTGATGCTGGGCAGATGCTCAGTTTTCTTAATATATAAATAGGTATGATAATAGGTTGGGATTAAATGGTTGGCATAGAATTTGTTCTAAGCACTCACTACTTGCATGCTATCACAACCACCACTGCCTTGTTCAGTATGTGCCTTACCACATTGGAAGAGTTCTGTGAGGCAGGCACACCTTGATTTGTCACCAAACATCACCACAGTGTGCTGGCTGGTTTGACCAATAAAAATTGTTTATTTAAATGTGTGAGGGTAATAAAGGACAGTGCTGTTTTCTCTGTCTGAGCTCTAGCCCAGCCATGATGGAAGAGGAGAGTTGGTCATCAGCTATGTTGTTAAAGAGAGGAATGTGGTTCAGCTCACCACGGAGCCTGCCTCTCTGCTGCTGAGCTGGCTCACTGCTGGTGGTCCTCAGATGCCTCCCAGGCTGAGCTCATGCTCAGCACAGGCGTGTAGTGACTCTAGTGCTGCTCCACTCATCAGCCAGCCTGGAGTGCTCGCTTTTCTTGAGAAGGAGGAGGGCGTGGAGAAAGGTTAAGGGTCATTCATGGAAGCTTGCAAGGAGGACAGAGGCCCCCCGCCCCACCCCCAACAGTTGAGTGAATATGCAAGTGTGGATCATCATATTTGTTGACTTAAGAGAATCATGTTTACTCTCACGGGGACTGAATTCGCTTCTGCTCAGGGTCCCTGAGAGCAGAGCAGCTTTGGAGCACACCTCTGGGGCAGTGATGCATCCGATGCTTCCCGCTCCCTCTCCTTTCCCTGGCCACCTTCATTCTCATTTTTCAAGCCTTGATCCAGACGTTTCTTCAGCCAGTTCTCCACAGCAGCCTTCATCCAGGGTAGAGGTTCTTTTTATTTTGCCCTATCACAAGCTGCCATGCTGTCAGGAGACATGTGTTGGCTACACTGTGTGCTCTCCAAGGACCTGGGCTCTCCTTATCATTGAGCTATCGCACCCTGTCCTCCTAGGTTTATTTCTTGAGTGAATTAAGGTTTCTATCCTTCTCCTGCGGCCCCCCCTCCCCCCCAGCTCCCTGCATAGCCTTTGGTGTTTGGCTCTTTGAGAGGTTTCAAAGTCTCCAAAGTTAATGGTGCTGTCATATCTCTCTAGGTTAGGTCCCACTCAACTGAAAATCTTCACTTGCGAATACTGCAACAAGGTCTTTAAGTTCAAGCACTCGCTGCAAGCCCACCTGAGAATCCACACCAATGAGAAGCCCTACAAGTGCCCGCAGTGCAACTATGCCAGTGCAATCAAGGCAAACCTCAACGTGCACCTGCGCAAGCACACCGGGGAGAAGTTTGCCTGTGACTACTGCTCATTCACCTGCCTCAGCAAGGGCCACCTCAAGGTGCACATCGAGCGGGTGCACAAGAAGATCAAGCAGCACTGCCGCTTCTGCAAGAAGAAGTACTCTGACGTCAAGAACCTTATCAAGCACATTCGGGACACACACGACCCACAGGACAAGAAGGTCAAGGAGGCCCTGGATGAGCTCCGTCTGATGACGAGGGAGGGCAAGCGGCAGCTGCTGTACGACTGCCACATCTGCGAGCGCAAGTTTAAGAACGAGCTTGACCGGGACCGCCACATGCTAGTCCATGGTGACAAGTGGCCTTTTGCTTGTGAGCTCTGTGGCCACGGGGCCACCAAGTACCAGGCTCTGGAGGTGCACGTCAGGAAGCACCCCTTTGTGTACGTGTGTGCCATGTGCCTCAAGAAGTTCGTCAGCTCCATCAGGCTGCGCTCCCATATCCGAGAGGTGCACGGGGCAGCCCAGGAGACCTTGGTCTTCAACAGATCCATCAACCAGAGCTTCTGCCTCCTGGAGCCTGGAGGGGACATCCAGCAGGAAGCCTTGGGGGACCAGCTACAGCTGGCTGCGGAGGAGTTTGTGTGCCCAGAGATGGATGTGCTCAAGGAGGAGGCCTGTCCTGAGGGTGCTCAGCCTGAGGCCGGGCCTAGGGAGATGGAGGATCTTGGAGAAGAAGTGGCCCCGGCCGTACCCTTGGCTACCTCCCAGAATGAAACTGCTGCCCTGCCTCCCTGTGAGCTGGAAACCACTGTGGTGTCCTCAGACCTGAACGCTCTTGCAGTGGTTTCGGATGATTTTTTATTGAAAAATGATACCTCATGCACTGAGGCTCATGCTAGTTCAGAGACACCCTTGGACACCCCACATGAAGGCTCAGCCCCCACTCAGGGTGAGGAAGTCTCACTGCTGCTGTCCAAGGCCAGAAGTGCTGGACCAAACCCAGAGACCCAGAGTGGCCAGAGCCCTCACGGTAAAAGGCAGGATGCCATTGCCCTGTCAGCCAGTGAATCTGACCCTAGCAAGTGTCTCAGGCCAAACCCAGCTGAAGCCTCAGACCTCCTTCCTATGGTGGCTGATGGAGGGGACCTTGGTATGTGCCAGCCTGACTCTTGCAAACCCTCCTCTGAATACCGGCCTGGCAGCACGGCATTCATGAAGGTGCTGGACAGTCTTCAGAAGAAGCAAATGAACACCAGTCTGTGTGAGAGGATCCGGAAGGTTTATGGAGACCTGGAGTGTGAATATTGTGGTAAGGAAGGCCATGCCACCAGGTGTGCCTCTGCCTGGAGCTCTCCTTCCCAGCAGCCCTGTCCATTCCCATCATGCTCTCATCACTTCAGGTTCCATTTTGAGCTTGTGTCTCTTTGCAAAGAACACCTCCAAAATGAGCCACCCTCCTCCATAGTAGATAAGGACAGGGAGCTCCATGTCACAGGCCACAGTTGGAGTTTTTGTGAGGTCAGCTGACCATATTGGAGTCATGCTGAGGGCTACTCACAACTTCTAACGGACTGAGCCAGAGAGATCTTTCTTCTGGCTTTCACTTATGGCCAGATTCCAGCTGGCTAGAGAGGGCAGAGAGAGGCCCAGCGGTTAGCAGAGAGGACAGGAGAGAGGCCCAGCGGTTAGCAGAGAGGGCAGGAGAGAGGCCCAGCGGTTTGCAGAGAGGGCAGAGAGAGGCCCAGTGGTTAGCAGAGAGGGCAGAGAGAGGCCCAGTGGTGGGCAGAGAGGGCAGAGAGAGGCCCAGCGGTTAGCAGAGACAGCAGGAGAGTAGCCCAGTGGTTAGCAGAGAGGGCAGAGAGAGGCCCAGCGGTTAGCAGAGAGGGCAGAGAGAGGCCCAGCGGTTAGCAGAGAGGGCAGAGAGAGGCCCAGCGGTTAGCAGGGAGGGCAGAGAGAGGCCCAGCGGTTAGCAGGGAGGGCAGAAAGAGGCCCAGCGGTTAGAAGAGAGGGCAGAGAGAGGCCCAGCGGTTAGCAGAGAGGGCAGAGAGAGGCCCAGCGGTTAGCAGAGAGGGCAGAGAGAGGCCCAGCGGTTAGCAGAGAGGGCAGAGAGAGGCCCAGTGGTTAGCAGAGAGGCCCAGCGGTTAGCAGAGAGGGCAGGAGAGAGGCCCAGCGGTTAGCAGAGAGGCCCGGCAGCTCCCATCCAGCTCCTTGGGAGAGCTCTGCTTCTGGATTGGCCAGAGAGCAGGCAGCAGGGAAGTGGGCAGCCCAGTCTCAGCTCATGCCCCAGGAGTGTCAGAGACTTGGCAGCTCTTGGATCTGTGCATTCACAGGTTATGCTTGGTATAGTTGGCCCTCAGTAGACATTTCCATCCTCTCGTCCTGACACCATGTAAAAGACGGTGCGACCTTAATGCTTGAAAACTGCCACTTTTGAAAACCAATTTCCAGACACAAGTGAGGTGGAAAATGTGAAGGGCATCCTGGTTGAGCACGTAAGGGAGATAAATATGATAGTTTAAAAAATAATGATAATTAAAAATCAAATTCACTATAAAAGAAACTTCCTTGTTCTCATGTGAAAATATTCTTTTAGGCAAACTTTTTTGGTACCAAGTGCATTTTGACATGCATGTCCGCACCCACACCCGGGAACATCTGTATTATTGCTCCCAGTGTCACTATTCTTCCATCACCAAAAACTGCCTTAAACGCCATGTAATTCAGAAACACAGTAACATCTTGCTGAAGTGTCCCACTGACGGCTGTGACTACTCGACTCCAGATAAATATAAGCTGCAGGCCCATCTTAAAGTTCACACAGAGCTGGTAAGTAGCAAGCCCGGAGCGGTCGCCCTGCCTCCCCTGGTGCTCCTTGCTTCTTCAGTTCATGCCTGTGTAGGTTGCCCTGTTGCAGGGCTGCGAACACCCAGCCCCAGCACAGAGGGGCCCCTCTCCTGCCTCTTCCTTTGTAGAGCCTTCACCCCCAGCTCCTTTCACAGCACGAGAGTCTCTGATATGTTGAAAAAGAGATTAGATTGAATAAATTGCATTCTCTGCAATTTTTTTTAGCATTTGAGAAAGTCTACAGAAGAAAAATCTGCAGAATAGAAATGAAGCAAATGTTGGATGAATGGCATTTTAAAGATTTATTAATAACAGGGATACTGACAGTGCCCCATAAGTGTTGTTGGGGGGATTAAGTTGGTCAGATTGGATTAGGTAACTGTGCAAGGAGCAGTGTTTGGTAGGTAGTATGAGTGCAGTAAGTGCTGATGGACGCTGTTGTCACGTGAATATATCATTTATTGTAAACACAGGTGGAATCTGGGAAGTCCTTTTGTTTAAAAAGTGACCTGCCAATCCAAGCTTCTTTTACTATTCACGAGGGCCCTATTTGTCTGCTTCCTGTGGTGGTTGATCACACAACACAATGAGCAAATGTTTGTTTTTGCAAGTTCTGTAATGACTCAAAGAGGCTGACACACCAGAGAATGATTTGAGACTAAGATCATAAAGGAACCACACCTGGGCCTGTGGCTGTTTTAATTGCATGGTGTTTTATGCTGGAGACAGCACAGGGTGAGGTTTCAGAAACTGGGTGTGCTACTGTGCTTTGGTGTTATAGGAATCACTAGCAGTCAGGTGGTTTTTCACTGAGGTGCAGTCAGGGCATATGAGAGTTGTGGGGAGAGCCCAGCATGGGCTTCGACAGTGGGGCTGGACCCCAGCTCTGCCTCCCACAGCCCTGCAGCATGGGCTTCGACAGTGGGGCTGGACCCCAGCTCTGCCTCCCACAGCCCTGCAGCATGGGCTTCGACAGTGGGGCTGGACCCCAGCTCTGCCTCCCACAGCCCTGCAGCATGGGCTTCGACAGTGGGGCTGGACCTCAGCTCTGTCTCCCACTGTCCTGCAGCATGGGATTCGACAGTGGGGCTGGATCCCAGCTCTGCCTCCCACAGCCCTGCAGCATGGGCTTCGACAGTGGGGCTGGGGCTTCGACAGTGGGGCTGGACCCCAGCTCTGCCTCCCACGGCCCTGCAGCCTTACACAGGTCACTTGTCCTTTCTGAAACCTGGAGCTTTTCTATCAAATATACACTTAAAATTCATGTTATATACATGCTCACGTCTGTATGCACACACATGTACACTGGTACACATACACATGAATGCACACATATGTACTTAGATATACATATGCATACATGTACACCTGTATATATTTGTGTGTATTTGTTCTGTGGTTATTGAGAAGTTAGAATTGTCTAAGATAGTGCTTAGTATGTAATTGATGGCATGCTTCAGCTTCACTGGCTTCCCCTTAAGTTCTCTCTCTCTCTCCTCCATCTCTTCCCCCTCCCTCCCTCTTTCCTCAATAGGACATGAAGCCCTGTGAAGCCCTGTGGTTTCTAAACTCTTGTGTCATTATGGTTAGATTGGCATGGCTTCTGGTTCACTCCTGGGGTAGGGAAGACTGAGAAGATGAAATATATCCATGGGACTTTTCTGGAAAGTCTCTGAGAGTGAGGGACTGAGGCCAGTGTTGGAGTAGGTTTTTGGGAGAAGCCTTCGAATGTGCGGGCAGAGACCAGGAAGCAGAGGCTAGATTTTAACCCTGGTTCTTTTTTGTCCCTATGTTTGGGATGAACCCCCAACTACTCCATGCTCAGTTTACTCATGACATGAGGGTGAAGTGAAGGAATGCATGCTGAGTTTCAGGACAGTACTGTGGTGGAGTATTTATCACTGAACTTACTGTTCTGAAGGCAGCTGCTCTAGACTTAGAGCTTTTGAACCCAGGCTAAACACGTGACAAGAAAGATGTCCTCGTTCACTACAAAGTGACTAGACAGCATAGGTTGCCTGTTGTTCCACGATCAGAAGTTGCCAGCTTGTTTATGTGTCCCGGGGCTTCGGGTCCAGCCGTTGTTTTATTCCCCAGAGGCTTGTAATCAGCCTCTTGGACACATCCCTGCATGTTGGGGTAAATGGGCAGCATTGGGAATCTTTAGCTTTGAATCTGTGCACTTCCATTCCTGTTGATCCCCTAGCTGTTATAGAATGCTGTTCTTGGAGCATAACGACCACCTCCTTCATCAAAACAGCTATGGCTACTTGGTGGAGACTTTGAGATGGGGTTGCTGATGATTTACAGTCTCTCATAGAAAGGGAAGGTCTGTGGACCCACATCTAATCTCTGTTACTCTCTTCTGTACCTCCCAGCTAACAGTACATAATTCTGCCCTAATTGCAAGTGGTCTTGGAAGGTGCTAGAATGTGTAGATTGTGGGAGCTTAAGGGAAGAGGGCGAACTCCATCTATGCAGCTAAGCCATCATCAGTTCTGGAGTGGGACATTTTTGTAGTGTGACTGCTTTGGGGGGTCACCCACATTGCTTTAAGCAATCACTGTCCCATGCTTTAAAGTCATTTCCCTAAGTTAGACTTTGGTTGTATTGTAATTTTGTTTGTCAATGGAGCCCTGTAATGACTTCCAGCAAGCTTGTCTTTCCATGGTGGCGAGCAGATGTGTGTCTTCCTTAAGACTGCTTATCTCATCACTAGCCACATAGGAGAAATTCTTGGGCCACAGACTCTGGAGCAGAAGGACACAGACTGCTAGCTTTATCTGTGGCTCTACCCTTGTGTGTTTACTTAATTTTCATGTCACTGGTAAGAATTGGGAATGATTTCCTCTACTGAGCAGGAGTCTAGTGCAGCAGTCTTAGTCATGCAGCGATTTTGTCCTGGTTATACCATCAGCAAGGAACAGAGAGAATCTGTTCCCTGACCTTATCCCTGCTCCATGCGGTTCATGTGGTGCTGGCAGATCACTAGTCTTAGACCTGCTGTTCTTCACCAGTCTCTGGGACATTTGCACACCATCTGAAGGAACGTGCTAGAGGTAGGCTTTGCCCTGAGTAGACAGGGACTGTGGTGGATACTTCCTGTGCTGGTAAGTGTCAGACCTGCTTCCAGCTGCATGAAAGCTGTTTGCACATTACCGTGCAAGTGCAGCCCTCTGATATAGGTGCTTGGCTCAGTCAACTGCACAGAGTGCTATCCTGCTTCTCATTAGCTCTCACATTTTCTTGGAAGTCCTTAACGTTTGATTTCCATCTTTCCCTTACTGATTTTGTAGTTTAATTTCCATCTTTCCCTTACTGATTTTGTAGTTTAATTTCCATCTTTCCCTTACTGATTTTGTAGTTTAATTTCCATCTTTCCCTTACTGATTTTGTAGTTCTTCCCATGCACGTGTTTCCTGTTTTGTCTTTTTAAAACAAGGTCTTACTCTGTAGCTCAGGCTTGGCCTCAAACTTAGTGTAATTCCCCTGCCTCAGCCTCCCAAATTCTGAGACTGTGGGCTGGAGCTAGCATGCCCAGCTCCACTGAGATACTCTTAAGGGCACATGAACAGCTGTGGGCTCTGGAGCTGGAGGCTTTGGTTGTGCATGTCAGGCATTGGAAACTCCAATATGAGTAACATTTCCTGCCCACTGGGTGCTTTTTGCTTTTTTGTGGGAAGAATAAGCTACAGAGGTCACCGGGGCAGTTGGGGAGGAGGGTTAGCAAGGTCACCAAAATGCCCTCCCCTGCAAACACCCAGAGAGGATGAAGATCAGTGGTTCTGAAGTTCATAAGTAAACGTGGGTCCAGAAAGTGGGTGAAGAGAGAATGTCTAGCAGAGCCCAGGGCACAAACCAATAGGAAACCATTGGCTTCATGGCAGAGGTTGACCTCTGTGCCTTGTTGGAGAATTCTCTTGCCATCAGAGTAGAGCACCATTTAGGAAAACTCCCAGTTTTGGGGCCTATGTGAATTTTTGAGCCTGTGACTTATTTCTGTAATGAAATGCAAGGTGCCACATAGGGACAAATCTTCTGCTACCTACAGATGGTTTCAGCCTGATTGATAATGAAGTGCTATCTCCAAAATGTACTGGATCTGCAAGGATAATTTCACTTTTTTAAAAGAAGCATGATAATAGTGTGTGCTTAACTAAGATGTAATGTACACACTATGAGGTTTGTTCTTTTTAAACTGTTTTTTTTCTTTTGCCTACATGTATATAAGTGCACTCATGTGATGCAGTGCCTGTAGAGGTCAGAAGAAGGCATCAGATCCACTGAAACTTGGAGTTACGAGTGGTTGTTAGCCATGTGGGTGGTGGGAACTGAACCTGGGTCCTCTGTAAGAGCAGCCAGTGCTCTTAATCACTGATCCATCTCTCCAACCCCACAGTTTGTTCTTTTGAAGTGTGGAAGTCAATGGAAGTCAATGAATCATATATATATATATATAGTAAATCTTGGCACAATTAATTTTAGAACATTCCTGTTGTCCCACAAAAAGTCTATCCCTGTTACCTATCATCCCTCACTCCCCTCCCTCAGTCCATAAAATGTGTGTGTGTGTGTGTGTGATCTGAAAAAAAAAAAAAAAAAGCACAGCCGGGCGTGGTGGTGCACGCCTTTAATCCTAGCACTCAGGAGGCAAAGACAGGCAGATCTTTGTGAGTTCAAGGCCAGCCTGGTCTACAGAGTGAGTTCCAGGACAGCTGGGGCTGCAGGGAGACCCTGTCTCAAAAAACACCAAAAAAAAAAATAAAATAAGATAGGGTCTGTCTTTGGCCTGGAACTTGTCAAGTAGGCTAAGCTAGATATAGTCTGTCTTACCTAATTTATGTTGTACTTGTTGAAATAATATAATCAAAGGACAAATAATATGTGATTCCACTTAAATTGGGTACTTCAAATAGTCAAATTCAGAGGCAGAAAGTAGAGTAATGATTTTTTAAGGATCGAGAAGAGAGGCACAATGAAGAGTTAGTATATAAGTACAAAGTTTCAGTTGGGCAAGATGAAAACATTCTATGGATGACAGAGGTGATAGTTGTACAATAATGTATTGTATACTTAAAAATGGTTGCAATGGTATGTTTTATTTTGCCAAAATAAAATAAAGATAATTTATAAAATAAAATCCATTTCATTTCATCTTGATGTTCAAGAAACTTCCTAAATTTTTTATGCCTCCAGAACTGCGGTGCTCACTAGTAACCAACAAGCATGAAACTTCCTAATTTTATCTCAACCTCCTATCCTTTCTGTCCCTGGGGCAAGGATATATTTTCTGGCCAATCCTCATAACCAGCAACTCTGGAGTTAATTAAGTTGAGTTGCTTATGAACACTCAGAAAGCCCTTGATCCCGCTCCTCTTCTCGTCTGTCCTGCATATTCACCTTCATGCTATCTCCTCCATCGAGCTTTTCTCTCCAGCTGAAACAAATGTCTGGATAAGTATGTGTGTTTATTCCGTCTAACAATGAATCTGTAAAATACTGAATACAAATTGAATATCAAATGTTATATCCACTTAGCTATTATGCTTTGTTTGTTTGGTTGGTTATTTTTTCTTTCCATTCTCCTTTCCATTTCTTTCTCTTTTTTTACTGAGGTTTTATGAATTTCATATAACATTTCTTAATCAAATTTAAACCCATTCCTCCTTCCTTGCCCCCACCCTGCCAGAGTTCATGCATTCTGTAATACATGTCTTACATCTTTTTCTCAGTCTTTCTATATTTTTCAATGCAGAAGTTTATTGTTTGAGGCAGAAGTTTACCCTTTCAGTCAGTACTTTGACCCAGCATTTTTTGTTTGTTTTTCCTTCCGATTCGTATCGATCCAAAATATGTATATATGCATACCACACTTATACAAAAATTATGATGTTTGAAAATAAACTATAGGTTAATTCCAAAACATGTTTGGGGATTCACATTTTGAGAGTAGAGTTGTATGCAGGTAAAGAAAAAATATTACTTTACATCCCTACAATACATAGCAAGTTGATGAGTAACATCATGTATTATATATACTAAAAAAGAAAGAAAAAAAGAATTATTCAGTTTGCCTTACAAACAGAGAATTTCTGCTAAGATCCACAAATGAGGGATACCATGCATAGTTTGTTTTTCTGGGACTGTGCTACTTCACTTAGCATAATGACTTCTAGTTCCATCCATTTATCAGCAAAGTTCATGCTGTCATCTTTCTTTACTGCTGCATAGAATTCCATTGGTTAGAGGTACCTCATTTTCTTTATCCACTCGTCAGTTGAGGGACACTGCTGGTGACAATGCCAATTGTACAACTTCTTTTCTTTCTCTTATGTTTGTGTTTGGTATACTGACCTAGTTTTTTTTCCCCTAAAAACAATTGCTTGTATGAGCATGTATAGTATTTTGTCTAACTTATTTATGTCAGTGTTATCTATGTTTTGAAAAGGGCTTTATTGAAATAGGACAGCAATTATTATTCATGTATTTTTATTTTTACATTTATTTATTTGTGTGTATGAGTGTATTGTGCCACCATGCATGTATGGAAATGAGAGGTCAACTCTTGAAAGTCAGTTCACTCTTTGTACTTTGTGGGTTCTAGGATCAAACTGAGGACATAGGACTTGGTGGGCAGTGCCTTGACCTGTTTTGCCACCTCACCAGCTCTGCATTCATAGAATATTCCATTTATTTATTTTTAAAATATTTTATTTTTTACTTGATGTGTATGAGTGTGTTGCCCTGCATATGTGTAAGCAGTGCATCCATTGTCCTGCAATCACCACGAGGGACAGAAGAGGGTGTCTGATCCCCTGGAACTGGAGTTATAGACAGTTGTTAGCCATCATATGGGTACTGGGAATTGAACCTGGATCCTCTGCAAGACTGGACAGTGTTCTTAAGTGCTGAGACATCTTTCCAGCTCCTCATATGATGTTTTAAAATGAAGTGTTTGAGGATTTGAATTCATAAACCTATCTATACCTTTGGCTTCTACTGATCTTCTTCCTGTAATTTTCTGGGACCCTTGAATGTTCCATTTAATTTCTGTCATCCTGGACTTTGTGAAATGAGAAAATCTCTTTTCACAGGAAAATAATCTGTGGTGATAGTAGGCAATGTAAACACTCACAGAATTCAGAGTCAGAGATGTTTGGGTCTTGAGCCTAAATTTGTCATTCTTTAGCAAATAACCTTCAACAATTCACTTACTCTTTGTTCTTCATTTCCTCATTTGCAAAGCAGACAGAAGCCACAATAAAGTTACAAAGAGATTGGTGAGCATGGCTTGCNTGCATGTGTGGTGAGTCACCTTCACTGTGTGTTCTTCATCAACACTCCCTTCATGCATGTGTGGTGAGTCACCTTCACTGTGTGTTCTTCATCAACACTCCCTCCATGCATGTGTGGTGAGTCACCTTCACTGTGTGTTCTTCATTAACACTCCCTCCATGCATGTGTGATGAGTCACCTTCACTGTGTGTTCTTTATCAACACTCCCTCTGTGCATGTGTGGTGAGTCACCTTCACTGTGTGTTCTTTATCAACACTCCCTCCGTGCATGTGTGGTGAGTCACCTTACTGTGTGTTCTTTACCAACACTCCCTCCATGCATGTGTGGTGAGTGACTGTGTGTTCTTTATGAACACTCCCTCCGTGCATGTGTGATAAGTCACCTTCACTGTGTTCTTCATCAACACTCCCTCCATGCATGTGTGGTGAGTCACCTTCACTGTGTGTTCTTTATCAACACTCCCTCCATGCATGTGTAGCGAGTCATCTTACTGTGTGTTCTTCATCAACACTTGCTTCGTGAATGTGTGGTGAGTCACTTTCATTGTGTGTTCTTTATCAACACTCCCTCCGTGCATGTTTGGTGAGTCATCTTCACTGTGTGTTCTTCAACACTCCCTGTATGCATGTGTGGTGGGTCACGTTCACTGTGTGTTCTTCATCAACACTCACTCCATGCATGTTTGCTGAGTCTTCTTCAGTGTCCTTTTTTGTTCAGTGTAGTTGACATGACTCCCGTTATCACTGCCCAAGAATAAAGTTGGTAATTTATAGTGGGAGTGTAGAGATCCAGTGTCATAGACTGATTGATCTTTCTGAACTCTCCTTTCCTTTCCCAGAATTTGGAAAGAGTAGTTTTCTCCTTTTTCTGGGTGTTGGTGAATTCCAGAGAGATGGTGGATGTCTGTTTGTTAGAGAGAGGTGCTTATGTTTCACCTTAGCTAGCTGGGTTAGAGAGTGGTACTATTCTCACTATGAAAGCATGGAAACTTTGTGAGTTCAGGCCTCCACCTGGGGGCTTGGTATCCTTACCTGTGGCCTTGAAGAAGGCCCCAGGTGTTATAATGCTGGCTGACATTTCACTTTTGTTTCAGCATTTACTGCTTCGAGCACAGTAAATAAAATAAGAACCCCCCACCTCCAAATGAGTCTATGTGTTCTGGTCCATTCTAGGTTCTTTAGAACTCTTGGGTCATTTGCTAGTTTCTGTGACTCTTGACACTATTTCTTAGCCAAGTATTTGGAAAGACTATTCACCCACAGAGATTTCTTCTTATCACTGAGCCCGTGGTGTTGACTCAAAGTGGAAGAGTGCATGGTCCCCCTTGGTATCCGTGAGAATTGGTCCAGGAATCTCCTTGATACCAAATTCCAAGGATTCTCAAAATCCTCCTATAAAATGCTGTATGTCTTAGTTTTGCTTCCTCTTGCTGTGATAAAAACACTCAGACAAAAGCAGTTTTAAAGAAGAAAGGGTTATTTAGCTTACAGTTCCAGGTTATACTTCCTCATTACTGGGAAGGCAAGGCAGCAGGGACCTGAAGCAGCCAGTGACACCCATAGTCACATACAGAGAGAATATCTGCACAGACACCACTCAGCTCCCTTTCTCCACTGACAGTCCAGACCCAAGCCCAGGGAATGGTGCTGCCCACGTGGGCTGTGTCTTCCCACACCAAGCCCTGGGAATGGTGCTGCCCATGTGGGCCGTGTCTTCCCACACCAAACCCAGGGAATGGTGCTGCCCACAGTCGGCTTCGTCTTCCCACATCAAGCCTAGGGAGTGGTGCTGCCCATAGTGGGCCACATCTTGCCACAACCAGTTAAGTAATGAAGATAATCCCCCGCAGACATGCCCACAAGCCAGTATGATCTAGACAGTCTTCATCGAGACCCTCTTTCCAGGTGATTCTAGATTGTGACAAGTTGACAGTTAAAAATCGAATCACATGATAGTTTAGCATTGTGCATACCCTGGGAACATACTCCTGAATGTTTTAAGTCCTTCTGATGTCACTTATTCTACTTAGTAAACTGTAAATCAATGTTAATAGTTGTTAAAGCTGTCTTATTTATAGGATAATGAGTATTTTTTGAGTACTTTTGGTTGCTGGTAGGTTGAATCTACAAATAACAAAGCCGTGGGTACACAGAGATGACTGAATTGGCTGCAGAGAGATTGGGGACCTGGCAAAGGTGTTAAGTAAATCAGTAGCATTTCAAGACCGTCCCCCCCCCCCTCTCTCTCTCTCTCTCTCTCTCTCTCTCTCTCTCTCTCTCTCTGTCTCTCTCACCATCATTAAAACTATGAAGAGGAGCCTTGAGAAAACATGATTTTAGTTTGATCCAAGGTAGCTATGCATTCTGATATGTTCAGTTCCAATCCCAAGTCTGTCTGTGATTTGGGGAATATTGCCTAGCCCCCTTGAACCTCAGTGTTCTCCCTTGTAAAATGGAGATAAAGTACTTCCTTTACCTCTCAAGATTGTAAGAATTAAATTGGGAAATAGGTACAGAACCACTAGGTGAGTACTCTTTCCATAGATTATGATCCATAGAAGGATGCTAGAACAGTTCAGTGAGTCAGCTTCGAAGCCATATAGAACAGACCAAAATAGAAGCTGTCAGCAGTATTTACCTCCCCCATAGAGCAGGTATCACTTTCTGAGGTCTTTGTTTAAGTGTTAAGTGCTGCTGTGTTATTCTTGCTGGGGTACTGTCAGATGGCCGCACTTGAACAGCAGATTCCCAAAGCCTACCTCAAGTTATGACAGAAGCAGTAAGCTGGGACTCTCAGTCCCGACAAATGATGCCACGAAACTGGCATTCAGGGAGGTCACCAGTTAAATCACTTAGGTCAATAACTTTAACCTTTGCTTTCTTTTGGGGGGGGTATTTTTGAGACAGGGTCTCCCTTTAGTTCCTTACTTAACAGGAACCCAGTTCAGCCACCTGACAGGATCCCCAGCAAACTGATAAACTCACTGACAGTGAGGCACAGGGAGGTCACCCAGCCTGAGGAGCTGTGCTTCTTACCTCAGGGAGAGGCTCCTCCTGTTTCCCATGCCATGATTACCATCTAATGCCGACATCCCCTTCTTTCTGAGGACCCCAGTGGTTTTGTAGGCATTTCTGT
Source organism: Rhizomys pruinosus (assembly GCA_009823505.1). Lineage (NCBI taxonomy): Eukaryota > Metazoa > Chordata > Mammalia > Rodentia > Spalacidae > Rhizomys > Rhizomys pruinosus. The sequence continues at coordinate 91,553 of VZQC01003881.1, forward strand.
TGGAACAAATAGACCCCAAGGGTTAAATTATTTCCTACTTTTTGCTTTCTTATATCCCCTACCTTTGCCAGAGCTCTTTAAACCATGATTCTTTTTAAGTTTGCTGAGTGTGTTTGGGTTTTATCTCTGGCAAGACACTGACTTTTTTTTTTTTTTTAAGTGAATGAGTCTGCTCTTCTCCCAGCCCCCTTTACTACTGTCTGTGTTCTTCTGACAGCCTTCAAAGACATCAAGAAACAGGGCCCCTGATAAGCTCTAAGATCAATTGCTTTCAGACTATCAGGGATTAAAAGAAGAAAAATCAAACAGCAAGGACTCAGGGGAGATCAGTATAAATTCCTTCAAAGCCTTCCAAATGCCTCCACCAGCTCTCGTGACGAGGGCGTCTGGGGCGGGGTTGGCGAGCTCATCCCGGATTCTGGAGCTGCTTAGTGACGGTGCTCACCTCCCAGATGCTGGAGCTGCTTAGTGACGGTGCTCACATCCCAGATACTGGAGCTGCTTTGTGACGGTGCTCACATCCCGGATGCTGGAGCTGCTTAGTGACGGTGCTCACATCCCGGATGCTGGAGCTGCTTAGTGACGGTGCTCACATCCCGGATACTGGGGTTGCTTAGTGACAGTGCTCACCTCCCGGATGCTGGAGCTGTTTAGTGACGGTGCTCACATCCCGGATGCTGGGGTTGCTTAGTGATGGTGCTCACATCCCGGATGCTGGAGCTGCTTAGTGATGGTGCTCACCTCCCGGATGCTGGAGCTGCTTAGTGACGGTGCTCACCTCCCGGATGCTGGAGCTGCTTAGTGATGGTGCTCACATCCCGGATGCTGGGGTTGCTTAGTGACGGTGATCACATCCCGGATGCTGGAGCTGCTTAGTGACGGTGCTCACATCTGGATGCTGGAGCTGCTTAGTGTGGTACTCACATCCCGGATGCTGGGCTGCTTAGTGACGGTGCTCACATCCCAGATACTGGGGTTGCTTAGTGACGGTGCTCACATCCCGGATGCTGGAGCTGCTTAGTGACGGTGCTCACATCCCGGATGCTGGGGTTGCTTAGTGACGGTGCTCACATCCCAGATGCTGGAGCTGCTTAGTGACGGTGCTCACCTCCCGGATGCTGGAGCTGCTTAGTGACGGTGCTCACATCCCGGATGCTGGGGTTGCTTAGTGACGGTGCTCACATCCCGGATGCTGGAGCTGCTTAGTGACGGTGCTCACCGTACTTAGACCGAGTTTTCTAGCTAATAAGCAGTGAGACCTGGATTTATCTGGGGGGCACTGAGCCCTGAGTGTGGCTCTTGTGAGCCTGATTATAGCCTCACAAGAGCAAGACTCTGGAGGCCAAAGGCTCTTGGGTATCCAGCTCTGTTCTCTAAAGACTCTTGGAAGTATGGCATGCAAGGCTCAAGGCTCCTGTATCCAGGTAGTTCTTAAGAGATTGTATGTATTTTGCTGTTAGTATGTAGAGATGTGGGTGCACCCTGTAGACAGCATTCAATTACATGGCCATGGAGCGCTTGCTGTGATGCTGTGGTGGAGATTAGCCCTCTTGTGTATCCCAGGGCACATGGTCTTTGCCAAAGTCCTCCAGAACACATCGCCCGCATCTTGTCTTGCCAATCAGGATTTTTTCTGAAGCTGGAGAACAGATCAGTCTGTGGGCAGGCTTATTTCCAATGCATAGGGCCTCCTTCCTGACTCTGGCAATTTGCTGACATTCCTAAGCATTCCTTATCTTGTAGATGAATCACTAAGGCTTCTGCCTTCATCTTCATCTGCAGTTCTCCCTGTGAATGTCTGTGTACACATTTCCCCCTTCAAAGGGCATCAGTCATTTTGAGTGAGGTAACCCAGTTACCTCATCTTACCCGGATCACTTCGATAAAGAACCTGTCTCCAGTTGAGGTCTCATTCTGAGTGTACTGCAGGTTAGTGTATGCTGTTTTGGGGATTTTTCAATTCAACCCATAACACTTAAACTCTTGGGAAAACTTGATGTGGAATAGCTCTGAAGTAAGCCCTAAAAGAAAAGGGGCTTAAGCAGTCCATGACTGGGTCTTTCATAGAGCTACTCCATAGTTGACCCAGAATACTATGGTGAACTGAATTGATCACACCACCATCAGTGCAGAGTGTATTCTCTGATTGCAGCTTCAGACTCCTGGTGTTGGAGAGGCAGAGGCACCCTGGCTGGCCACTCCCACGTATAGTTCCAACACTGACCCTTCCTCTCAGACTTCTGACTCATCACACTGGGCCTCAATTTTTTAATCTACAGTGTGAAAATCCATGCCTTTCGTGAGTGCTTGTGGGTCTCAAATCACATGTGAAGAAGCTTAGTGCAAGCTGTGTTGTGAATGTTGAGGATGTCACGTGCTGTTGGGTCTGTGTGTGGGAGCAATGGCTTTGTGGTTGTCCTTTTCCCCTTTCCCTAGGGCTCTCGCCTCTGAGTTCCATGAGGCAGATACCATCCCCTACTACTAAGGATATATAGGGCTGGAGGAAGTTGTTTATTAAGTGGTTGGAAGGAGGCCATGTGCACCTGATTTTGATGAAGCTGTTGCTGCTGATTGTGGTGGTTGTGGTGATATGTTTTTGGTGGTGATAATGGTGGTGATAGTGGTGATAATGGTGATGATGTCGAATAGTGGTGTTGATAGTTTCAGTGGTGGTGGAATGGTGGTGGTGATGATGGTAGTGGTGATAGTGTTTGATGATGGTGATGGTGGTTGTATTGGTAGTGTCATTGGTGATCATGGTGGTGGTGATGATGATGCTACTGATGGTGGTGGTGGTATGGTAATAGTAGTAGTGGTGAAAGTGCTTGTTAATGATAGTGTTAGTGGTTTCAGTGGTGATGGTACTGGCAATGGTAGGAATGAGGTGTTTGATGGTGGTGGTGTGGTAATAGTGGTGGGAGTAGTTACTTTTCTATAGAGCCTAGCATTAAGATAGCCAATCAATTATTTTCTCTTTCTATTAAGGATAAAAGGAGTTATTCTTGTCCTGTGTGTGAAAAATCTTTTTCAGAAGACCGCTTGATAAAGTCACATATCAAGACCAATCATCCTGGTAAGATTACAGATTCTAAAATAAAAAATGATTTTCAAAATGCTTGCATTTATTTTAAAGTTCAGTGCTGTATACAGTAGCACTATGTGGGAGTGAGCGAGTGGGGAAGACATGAAGGAGTTCAGCATAACGTGCTCTAGCCTTGGGGGGCACTGTGGCTCCCTGCCCACCCGGCACTGTGGCACGCTGACCACTTACTCTCTAGCCACTCTCATTTTTGCCACCACAGGATCTTTGGGGTGGGCAAGGCAGAACAGGTAGGGCAAATGTGGGCACTCTGCATTATGTAAATGAGCACCAAGATAAATGCACCTTTCTCTTTGTCCCTGCCTCTTTTTAAAAATGTTGTATTTGTCCTTGATGTAATAGTGCTGAGTTACTGGTTGCTGTCATTAAGAATGGGAGCTGATGCAGCAATGAGGAAAGGGCTCCCCAGTCATATTTTGTCCAGGAACACACAGGTTTGAGATTTCCTCTCTGTGGGAACCCATGGGCTATGGGATTTACTGAAAGGCCCTGTTCCTCTTTTCTGTGTGCTCCGTGACCCTGCTTGACTAGTGGTCCAGTGTGAGCTGAAGACAGTGTTTAAAGCCACCCACCTTTGCCCATGAAGAGGTGAAAAGAAAAGCATTCCTTTGTCATTATTTAAACATTTTTTTTATTATGAGAATTCCCAAACATACACAGCAACATGCAGAACAATGCAAGAGCCCTCCACCCAGACCCAGCCCCCACCCGCACCAGCTCCCCACCTGCACACAGCCTTCGCCCATACCCAGCCCCAAGGTTCTGATTTCTGCACTCTCCTGCATGCATCTAACTATAGACTTTTTTATTTCTAGAATATTCCAGTTTTCCTATAAAAAAACTTAAAAAAAGAAAATCATCTCCAGTCAATAATGATTTTGTTCAGCCTGACCTCCATGTCACCTATAAGAAACAGCACCAACAGTGATTCCTGTTGCCGCCCAGTATGTGCCCATGTGAAATTGCCCCAGTTAGCCAAGATATCTTTTTGTACAGTTGGCTTGTTTGAATTGAGGTGCAGTATTGTTGTTTAGTGATTATGTCACTATGTTCTTGTGTTCTGTGGAGTTGCTCAGGCCTCTGTCATTTTTCACCATAGCACTGACTTCTGGGAGAAACCAAGTCACTTGCTGATGGCACATTTGTCTGGTTATTGCTTTGCAGGTTTTCTGTATTCTGTACATTGTGTGTTAACAGGTGCTTAGAAATGCGCCTTGATCAACTTTCTAGACAAAAATGCTGTCTCATGACACTGCGAGACACATCCTGGTTGTCTCCTTAGATGTGTGCCTGCCGTCTCTGCGCTTCCTTACACCCAACCTGAGCAGACTGCCTTTTCTTCTCTCATTGCCATCCCACTTTTCTGCCAGAGGTCTCCATGAGCACCATTTCTGAGGTACTTGGGAGAAGGGTCCAGCTCAAAGGGCTAATTGGGAAGCGAGCCATGAAGTGCCCGTACTGTGATTTCTATTTCATGAAGAACGGCTCAGACCTTCAGCGTCACATCTGGGCTCATGAGGGTGAGTAGTTGTCTTTCCACGAGCATCTTTTTTAATTGTGTGCTTTATTTTGGGACTCTATTAGGATGGTTAGTTATGCTCCCTGTAGTTAGGATTTCCTTTTCACACTGGATCAGAAAACTAAACCATGACTTTGTTAGTTGTACTTGTGGGTGGACCTCTGCACCTCTTCCTAGGTCTGGTTGTAATTGTAGTGGAGTGGACCACCACACTTCCCTTTCAGGAAAACCCTATCCTGAGAGCAGGGAAGCTCATGACTTACTGTGGGTGGGGCCTCCAGTGCCACCACCCTGCACTGCATGTAGCAGGTGTAGAAGAGCAGTGGAATTAAGAGTGACTCAAATGAAGAGGGCAGTGTCAGTATCACTATGTACATTGTGAAGAAAGGATTTGGGAGGAGATGAAATAATCCAGAGAAAGTGCAGGGGCTGTGCTGTGTTCACCATTGCTTGTCCAGGAGTGGAAATATGGGGAACCACTCTCTTGAGACTCTGGCTCTTGGAAGTCAACTGTCCACCTGTCATCAACTTTGTTCTCTGCCCCTGGCTGAGAGTGTGTCCCTCCTGGGCTTGAGGACGGTGCAAGCAGCAGGAGTGTCCTGCGAGGCTTATGTATTACTTGTTTGGTCCTCCTGGTTAGGAGCCTGGATGCTGCAGGCAGGACCGTGGGATGAAAAGAGGAAGAGTGATCATGTATCTGTGCAATATGGGATATAATGGTCAGCGGCAGGCCCCAGAGAAGGTACTGGTAGGAACCAGAGTTCTGCTGAACCCACAGTGCAGCAGTGACGGCAGAGAATGCAAGGCCTGGCACCAGTGCTGCAAGGTGTCCTGCTCACCAGCACTAGAGACTGCTGACCCTAGGCATGTGCTTAGTGCTTTCCCATGATGCCTTGGTCAGTACTCTCAGGGACCTAGAGCCAGATACTATCCTACCAGTGAGAAAAATGAGGCTCAGAACATTAAGAAGTGTGCTCATGGCCACACAGCTAACAACTCATAGAGCTGAGGTTTGGACCTCTGCTGTCTGATTTTAAAGCCCTGTTCTTCACATTTCCACTGACTACACTGGGGAAGGAGACATTCTGTATGGAAGCAGCAAAGGAGGGATTGACAGTGGTGGCAGGTGTGTATATCCATGTATTGTTTTCTTGGGATGTTGAAGGCATTGTTAGCTATAGATTCCATGGGGATGATTGAGAATGGCATTCATAGTAATCATTTGGAAGTGACCAGGACCAGAGACCAAATAGCTGACACTGAGGGAAGTCCAGAGAGGTGGGAACTATACATGTGTCCACTTGAGTAATGTTGGTCATGTGCTGGGCACGGGGCTGGAGCAAGGCGGTGGGCTTCAGTCTGCACTTCAGATGGGACAGACATTCTGTCTTCTTGACCTTTAGTTCACTTATCTGTAAAATCCCAAGTGGAAGCCACTGCGAAACTTACTGAGAGGGTGAATGAGATCGTTTTCCCAAATCCTCAGTAGAAGAAGGTTTAGCGTGACCTAGTGTGTAATGGTGCTATTATATTTACATGCAACAGTGCATTAACATTGCATATTGGCTATTTGGAAAAAGTCTGTTATTTTTAAAAACTTCAGGGGTCTGATAAAAACTTCAGAGGTCTGATAAAGGCTCAGAAAGCTAAAGGCTACTGCTTTGTGTTGCAATGTCGCAGTGTTCTGTATTTTCACGAGTCTATGACTTTTTCTATAATGATGGGATTACAATGGAAAAAATAGCCTACCTGCCCATGCTGCAGGGTGTGGGATTCTGTGTAGTTGATCATTGCATTACACCATAAGTACTCTTTCTCTCCACTTACTCTCAAAATAAAATACAGGACAAGAAAAAGATAAAAATGATAGGTAAATGCAAGAGAAAAACATAAGAAAAAACAAAGGAAAAAAAAAACCCACAGGTAGTGTCTGCAGCCACAGAAGGTCATTGTTTTTGTGGGGCTTCTGCATCTACCTGGGATTTCTTGCTCAGAGGTTTTTTTTTTTTTTTTTTAAGTTTCCATAGTGATCAAGAAATAGCTTTGGGATGAAGCACTGTGACTGTTCTCAATGCTAGCTCTGGGTGGATAAAAGCAAGAGATGTGCAGTTAGCAGTCTTGAGACTAGTTCAATGGCAGAACAGCACTGCAGAGTGTGAATCATTGGCCCCAGAACAACAACCAGTGTTGTATGATGCTGTTTATTTTATGAGATGAAATATCCTAGTGCCCGGTCCCATTGATCTGTGCAGTGATTGCTGGGGGGCCTTTAGTTTTATTTCATTCAACTCACTTCAGTTAAATTTAATGATTACTTTGTTTTTTTTTTATTTTTTTTATTTTTATTTATTTCTGTATGTGTATGAATGTACTGTCTGCATGCAAGTCTGTGCACCTGTGTCGTGCAACGCCGCGGAGTTCAGAAGAGGGTCTCGGATTCCTCTGGAACTGGAGTTCTCCTGGAATTGGAGCTTCAGACGGTTCTCAGCCACCATGTGGGTGCTGGGGATCGAACCCGGGTCCTCTGTAAGAGCGGTCGGCGCNCAGAAGAGGGTCTCGGATTCCCCTGGAACTGGAGTTCTCCTGGAATTGGAGCTTCAGACGGTTCTCAGCCACCATGTGGGTGCTGGGGATCGAACCCGGGTCCTCTGTAAGAGCGGTCGGCGCTCTTAACCGCTAGGCCATCTCTCCAGCCCCAAATTTAATGATTACTTTGTAACTTGAGCAGGGCACCTGTCTTCAAGGAGTTCCCAGAGTCTAGGGAGGGGCAGAGGTGAGCTGCTACTCACTGGAATTGTGCAAGGGTATTTCAGTAAGAGAGGTACAGGCTTGGGAATGACGATGGGCGACCAGGAAGGTCAGAAGCCACAGTATGGAGGACCTTGGCTGCCCTGCAGCACTCCTGTGGGGCAGGAGAGTGAGGTGGCCTAGTACGGAAAGGATGGGCATATTCGTGCTGAGCACATGCACTGCTGTACTCAGGTGGCTATTTTATGTGATATGAGCTGTTTCTCTGGATCCTTGCACACATATGCACATATCTGTGTAAATATATGTTTATACATTTTCCTCGCTGGTAGGTGTGAAGCCTTTCAAATGTTCTTTGTGTGAATATGCAACTCGTAGCAAGAGCAACCTCAAGGCTCATATGAATCGCCACAGCACGGAGAAGACCCATCTGTGTGACATGTGTGGCAAGAAATTCAAATCTAAAGGAACATTGAAAAGTCACAAGCTCCTTCATACATCTGATGGTGAGTCCCAGAGCCCTAGTGCCCTCCTGGAAGCTGGTATGTAGAGTCAACAGAGACTGTCCATGTCTTTGACACCAGGAAGCACTATGTTTTGTTGGGTGGACACTCTGAAAGAGCAGAGTTCTATACTGTTTCTGTTCAACCTGTGCTTAGAACTAAGCAGTACTTCAGTCATAACATGTACTGCATAAACCATTTTGGGATATGTAAGCATGTGCTGGGGGGCATAGAGAAGCTGCTGCAGGGAGAGGGATCTTCATGCATGGTTCTAGAAGTTTCCGTCCTCTTTAGTCCTCCATCTCACCTTGAGCTTTTATCATTAAGCTACCCTCAGGGTTCCTATGTTCAGTACAAAATGATGCTCAGTGTACCATATGAATGTGATTAATTACTGTTTTGTGAGCTATCAAGGTAGGTTCTAGGGTCAACACACCTATAAGAACTAGTTCCTATTTCAAGAAGTCATAATCTAGATGGGGAGAATACATTGGCAGGTAAGCATTTGAAGGTAAGTGCCCAGATGGAGAAAGCTCAGGAGCTTGTGGCTCAAGGAAGGCAGTTTTGATGGGCGGTGGCCGCACAGCATCCATGAGGGCCTTTTGCTATGCTCTCCATGGAGGGAAAGAATTTTGAGGCTCACCTGCAACCAAACCATGTAAGATCTTACACAACTTTGATTTTACTCAGAAACTACAATTGTGGAAGAGATTTTGATTACTTCATATATTAAGACCAATAAAGTTTCTTAATATGTTGTTATTTCAGAATAATTAGATATGAGATCTTTTAATGTAAGTTTAAATAAATTTCAAAATAACTTCCATAGTGGATTTTATTTCTGGAGCTTGGGGGATGATGTGTCTGTGGTGTCCTGGCTCTGGTATCCATGCCCCAGGCAGCTGGTCCTGTTGGGTTTATGCTGGCTGCTTCATTGGCAAGAATTAAATCGAGTTTGAGGGGCTCAGTGGGAAAGGCTGAATGCTTGCTTCAAATTCATTAAAATTAGAATCAGAGATGCTGTTTTAGTTTGCTTCTCCATTGCTGTGACAACACACTCTGACCAATTTGAGGAGGAAAGGGTCTATTTGACTTATACCTCCTTATACAGTTTGTCACTGAGGGAGCCCAAGGTCGGAACTCAGGGCAGGATCCTGGAGGCAGGAGCTGAAGCACAAGGCATGCAGGAATGCTACTTACTAGCTTGCTCCCTGTCCTGTGCTCATCCTGCTTTCTTATATAATACAGAACAATCTGCCCAGGAGTGGTGCCACACACAATGGGCTGGTCCCTCCCACATCATTCAACAGTCAAGAAAATGCCCCACAGACATGGCCACAGGTCAATTTAGTGGAGGTAATTCCCCAATTAAGGCCTTCTCTAACCCAGGTCTATCACTTTGATAACTAAAGCTATCTAGCACAGATGCCGAACTGAAGCCATAGCAATAGCTGTGACTCTAAGTCATCATCATCATCATCATCATCATCATCCCAGCACTTGGCAGAGGCAGGCGGATCTCTGTGAGTTCAAGGCTAGCCTGGTCTACAATAGTGAGTTCCAGGCCAGTTGGGGCTACAGGGAAACTGCCTCAAAAAGACCAAAGAGGGAAAAAAAAAACACAGTTAAAATAAAAAACATCTAGGCTGGCGTATGACTCTGTGGTAGAGTGAGAGAGTTTGCTTAGCCCGCATGAGGCCCTAGGTTTAATCCCCAACATGCAAACACAGTGATAAGCCTTCATCCAGGAATGATGTAAACATTGCTGTCATGGGACTGTTTATGAACTTTTCTCCACGTCAGGCAATGCCCTTACTGATCAGCTGCTTGCATCTTTGTGTAAGAAGTATTATATATATATATATATAATATATATATATATATTACTTTTTTTTTTTTTTATTTTTTTTTTTTTCTGTTTTGCACCATGTCTGCAATGCCGCGAGGTCAGAAGAGGGCGTCAGATTCCCTGGAACTGGAGTTAAAGATGGTTCTTAGCTGCCATGTGGGTGCTAGGAATCAAACCAGGGACCTCTGCATGAGCAGTCGGTGTTCTTAACCACTGAGCCATCTCTCCAGCCCCTGAAGTGTATTTTTTCATGTTAGCCTGTTTCTTCCAAAGTCCAGTAATGAAAAGCCACACCAGTTTGACTGTCCCCTGGGCTATGATGGCAGCGTTAGGAGGCTATTCACAGGGACTTGGAAAGGATGCTGTGACCTCAATCTTGACTCTGCCATCCAAGTCCAGTCTGTGGTTGCTTCGCAGATGGAGCAGGGCCAGTGTGGGCAGTGCAGTCAGAGCAGCAAAATGGGGCATGGCCAGTGTGGTCAGTGCAGTCAGAAGCAATCAAAATGGAGCAGGGTCATGGCAGGGGAGTCAGAGCAGCAAAATGGAGCAGGGCCAGTGTGGGCAGTGCAGTCAGAGCAGCAAAATGGAGCAGGGCCAGTGTGGGCAGTGCAGTCAGAGCAGCAAAATGGAGCAGGGCCAGTGTGGGCAGTGCAGTCAGAGCAGCAAAATGAAGCAGGGCCAGTGTGGGCAGTGCAGTCAGAGCAGCAAAATGGAGCAGGGCCAGTGTGGGCAGTGCAGTCAGAGCAGCAAAATGGAGCAGGGCCAGTGTGGGCAGTGCAGTCAGAGCAGCAAAATGGAGCAGGGCCAGTGTGGGCAGTGCAGTCAGAGCAGCAAAATGGAGCAGGGCCAGTGTGGGCAGTGCAGTCAGAGCAGCAAAATGGAGCAGGGCCAGTGTGGGCAGTGCAGTCAGAGCAGCAAAATGGAGCAGGGCCAGTGTGGGCAGTGCAGTCAGAGCAGCAAAATGGAGCAGGGCCAGTGTGGGCAGTGCAGTCAGAGCAGCAAAATGGAGCAGGGCCAGTGTGGGCAGTGCAGTCAGAGCAGCAAAATGGAGCAGGGCCAGTGTGGGCAGTGCAGTCAGAGCAGCAAAATGGAGCAGGGCCAGTGTGGGCAGTGCAGTCAGAGCAGCAAAATGGAGCAGGGCCAGTGTGGGCAGTGCAGTCAGAGCAGCAAAATGGAGCAGGGCCAGTGTGGGCAGTGCAGTCAGAGCAGCAAAATGGAGCAGGGCCAGTGTGGGCAGTGCAGTCAGAGCAGCAAAATGGAGCAGGGCCAGTGTGGGCAGTGCAGTCAGAGCAGCAAAATGGAGCAGGGCCAGTGTGGGCAGTGCAGTCAGAGCAGCAAAATGGAGCAGGGCCAGTGTGGGCAGTGCAGTCAGAGCAGCAAAATGGAGCAGGGCCAGTGTGGGCAGTGCAGTCAGAGCAGCAAAATGGAGCAGGGCCAGTGTGGGCAGTGCAGTCAGAGCAGCAAAATGGAGCAGGGCCAGTGTGGGCAGTGCAGTCAGAGCAGCAAAATGGAGCAGGGCCAGTGTGGGCAGTGCAGTCAGAGCAGCAAAATGGAGCAGGGCCAGTGTGGGCAGTGCAGTCAGAGCAGCAAAATGGAGCAGGGCCAGTGTGGGCAGTGCAGTCAGAGCAGCAAAATGGAGCAGGGCCAGTGTGGGCAGTGCAGTCAGAGCAGCAAAATGGAGCAGGGCCAGTGTGGGCAGTGCAGTCAGAGCAGCAAAATGGAGCAGGGCCAGTGTGGGCAGTGCAGTCAGAGCAGCAAAATGGAGCAGGGCCAGTGTGGGCAGTGCAGTCAGAGCAGCAAAATGGAGCAGGGCCAGTGTGGGCAGTGCAGTCAGAGCAGCAAAATGGAGCAGGGCCAGTGTGGGCAGTGCAGTCAGAGCAGCAAAATGGAGCAGGGCCAGTGTGGGCAGTGCAGTCAGAGCAGCAAAATGGAGCAGGGCCAGTGTGGGCAGTGCAGTCAGAGCAGCAAAATGGAGCAGGGCCAGTGTGGGCAGTGCAGTCAGAGCAGCAAAATGGAGCAGGGCCAGTGTGGGCAGTGCAGTCAGAGCAGCAAAATGGAGCAGGGCCAGTGTGGGCAGTGCAGTCAGAGCAGCAAAATGGAGCAGGGCCAGTGTGGGCAGTGCAGTCAGAGCAGCAAAATGGAGCAGGGCCAGTGTGGGCAGTGCAGTCAGAGCAGCAAAATGGAGCAGGGCCAGTGTGGGCAGTGCAGTCAGAGCAGCAAAATGGAGCAGGGCCAGTGTGGGCAGTGCAGTCAGAGCAGCAAAATGGAGCAGGGCCAGTGTGGGCAGTGCAGTCAGAGCAGCAAAATGGAGCAGGGCCAGTGTGGGCAGTGCAGTCAGAGCAGCAAAATGGAGCAGGGCCAGTGTGGGCAGTGCAGTCAGAGCAGCAAAATGGAGCAGGGCCAGTGTGGGCAGTGCAGTCAGAGCAGCAAAATGGAGCAGGGCCAGTGTGGGCAGTGCAGTCAGAGCAGCAAAATGGAGCAGGGCCAGTGTGGGCAGTGCAGTCAGAGCAGCAAAATGGAGCAGGGCCAGTGTGGGCAGTGCAGTCAGAGCAGCAAAATGGAGCAGGGCCAGTGTGGGCAGTGCAGTCAGAGCAGCAAAATGGAGCAGGGCCAGTGTGGGCAGTGCAGTCAGAGCAGCAAAATGGAGCAGGGCCAGTGTGGGCAGTGCAGTCAGAGCAGCAAAATGGAGCAGGGCCAGTGTGGGCAGTGCAGTCAGAGCAGCAAAATGGAGCAGGGCCAGTGTGGGCAGTGCAGTCAGAGCAGCAAAATGGAGCAGGGCCAGTGTGGGCAGTGCAGTCAGAGCAGCAAAATGGAGCAGGGCCAGTGTGGGCAGTGCAGTCAGAGCAGCAAAATGGAGCAGGGCCAGTGTGGGCAGTGCAGTCAGAGCAGCAAAATGGAGCAGGGCCAGTGTGGGCAGTGCAGTCAGAGCAGCAAAATGGAGCAGGGCCAGTGTGGGCAGTGCAGTCAGAGCAGCAAAATGGAGCAGGGCCAGTGTGGGCAGTGCAGTCAGAGCAGCAAAATGGAGCAGGGCCAGTGTGGGCAGTGCAGTCAGAGCAGCAAAATGGAGCAGGGCCAGTGTGGGCAGTGCAGTCAGAGCAGCAAAATGGAGCAGGGCCAGTGTGGGCAGTGCAGTCAGAGCAGCAAAATGGAGCAGGGCCAGTGTGGGCAGTGCAGTCAGAGCAGCAAAATGGAGCAGGGCCAGTGTGGGCAGTGCAGTCAGAGCAGCAAAATGGAGCAGGGCCAGTGTGGGCAGTGCAGTCAGAGCAGCAAAATGGAGCAGGGCCAGTGTGGGCAGTGCAGTCAGAGCAGCAAAATGGAGCAGGGCCAGTGTGGGCAGTGCAGTCAGAGCAGCAAAATGGAGCAGGGCCAGTGTGGGCAGTGCAGTCAGAGCAGCAAAATGGAGCAGGGCCAGTGTGGGCAGTGCAGTCAGAGCAGCAAAATGGAGCAGGGCCAGTGTGGGCAGTGCAGTCAGAGCAGCAAAATGAAGCAGGGCCAGTGTGGGCAGTGCAGTCAGAGCAGCAATATGGAGGAGGGCCAGTGCGGGCAGTGCAGTCAGAGCAGCAAAATGGAGCAGGGCCAGTGTGGGCAGTGCAGTCAGAGAAGCAAAATGGAGCAGGGCCAGTGCGGGCAGTGCAGTCAGAGCAGCAAAATGGAGCAGGGCCAGTGCAGTCAGTGCACTCAGAGCAGCAGTATGGCCTCCCTGCTTAAGAGTGCCCTAGCAGACACCATGGCCTGTTTCCCAACAAAGCCATAGAAATTTTTACTGTCTTTATTTTTTTTCTCTAACATTTTTGGGAACTTTATTGTATTGACAAATTAAGAGATAAGACTTTAAGTTTTCCTGGGTTTCTTCTAGCTTCGGTGGTGACTCTCCATGGCATGCTCAATGAAGTCAGCAGCACATGGATTGCGATGTGCTCCAGCTCCAGTCTCCCTGCAGACTGCTGGGTCTCATCTGTTTTTCTCTTTCCACACCGGCCATGCACTTGTGTTTTTAGTGCTGGCTGGTAAGCAGAGCAGAGTCCTGGACCAGCCGCCCTGCATTTTCTGTCTGTACTCTAGCTCTGCAGATTATGGGTTACTCTGCATATTATGGGTTACTGTTCAGGTTATGGGTTACTCTTCAGGTTATGAGTTACTCTGCAGATTATGGGTTACTATGCAGATTATGGGTTACTCTTCAGGTTATGAGTTACTCTTCCGATTATGGGTTACTCTGTAGGTTATGAGTTACTCTGCAGATTATGGGTTACTTTGCACAGTATGGGTTACTCTGCAGATTATGGGTTGCTCTGCAGGTTATGAGTTACTCTGCAGATTATGGGTTACTCTGCACATTATGGGTTACTCTGCAGGTTATGGGTTACTGTTCAGGGTATGGGTTACTCTGCAGATTATGGGTTACTCTGCAGATTATGGGTTACTCTGCAGGTTATGGGTTACTCTGGTTATGGGTTACTCTGCAGATTATGGGTTACTCTGCAGGTTATGGGTCACTCTGCTGGTTATGGGTTGGTTACTCTGCAGATTATGGGTTACTGTGCAAATTATGGGTTACTGCGCAAATTATGGGTTACTCTGCAGGTTCTGGGTTGGTTACTCTGCAGGTTATGTGTTGGTTACTCTGCAGGTTATGGGTTACTCTGCAGGATATGGGTTACTCTGCAGGTTATGGGTTACTCTGCAGGTTATGGGTCACACTGCAGGTTATGGGTTACTCTGCAGGTTATAGGTTACACTGAAGGTTATGGGTTTCTCAGCAGATTATGGGTTACTCTTTTTCCCTTTTTATTTATTTTATTTTATTTTTCATTTTTAAATTTTTAAACTTTTTTTAAATTGAAGTTATGTGTGTTTCATATGTCGTTTCTCAGTCCAATCTAGACTCAGCTTGTCTTCCATGCCCCTCACCCCACCTGAGTTCATGCACCCTGCTATCCATGCCCCGAATTTTTTTCTGATTTTTTTTTCAAAATGTTTTCAAAGCAGACGATTCTTTTCCTTGGAGAAACTTTACTGTTTCAGTCCATTCCCTGTCCCTGTTCCTCTGTTGTTGTTCCTTCCAATCTGTACCACTTCAACATATGCATATATATATATATATATATATATGTCACACCTATACTAAACTTACATCATCTGTACACAAACTGTCATTTCCATATCATATTTCAGGATTCACATTTTTCGTTTTTAAATTTATATTATTCTAAAATATGCCTATGTATCCTATACCCATATACCAAGATTCCAAAGTCTAAAAATAAGTGGTGGGTTAATTCCAAAGCCTGTTAAGGGATTTACATTATCAGAGCACAGTTGCTTTCAAGGAAAAGGGTATATAACATTGATGCTGCTCAGTTTGCCTTACAACTTGCTGCTTGGCATTAGCATCCACAAATGAGGGATACATAGTTCGTTGTTTGCTTTTCTGGCACTGTGTTACTTCACTTAACATAATATCCTCTAGTTCTATCCATTAACCTACAAAGTTCATGATGCCATCTTTCTTTACTGCTGCATAGAATTCCATTGTGTATATGTACCACATTTTCTCTATCCACTCATGGGTTGAAGGGCATTTGGGTTAGTTCCAGCTCTTTGCTATTGTGAAGAGAGCTGCAATAAACATGGCTGTGCATGTATCTTTGTGGTAAGATGAGTCTTGTGGGTATATACCCAAGAGTGGTATGGCTGGGTCAGGTTAAGGTAAGCTCATCTTGAGGCTCTTCAAAGTTCTCCACACTGCTTTCCATAGTGGTTGTACGAGTTTACATTCCCACCAGCAGTGGATAAGTGTTCCCCTTTCCCCACAGCCTCTCCAGCATTTGGTATCATTTGTTTTCTTGATCCTAGCCAGTCTTATAGGAGTGAGATGATATATTAAAGTTGTTTTAATTTGCATTTCCTTAATTATTAGTGATGTTGAACATGTTTTAAGATGTTTCTCAGCCATCTCTAATTCTTGTCAATTCTCTGTTCAGCTCTTTGCTCCATCTTTTGAGTGGGTCATTTGTTTTCCTCTTTGTTTTTTTGAGTAGTTTATATATTCTGGAAATCAATGCTTTGTCAGATGTATCTGTGGTGAAGGTTTCCTCCCACTCTGTGGGTTTTCTCTTCACTTACTTGATTGTGTCTTTTCATGTACAGAAACTTTTGAGTTTGATGAGGTCCCACTTGTCAGTCGTTGACCTCACTTCTTGTGCAGCAGCTGTCTGATGTAGGAAGTCTTCTCCTATGGCTATGTCTTACAGGTTGCTGCCAACCTTCTGTCATCTTCAGAGTTTCCGGTTTCACATTGAGGTCTTTGATCCATTTGGAGTTGATTTTTGTACAAGGCAAGAGGTAGGGGTTTGGTTTTATTCTTCTACAAGTGGTGATCCGGTTTTGCCAGCACCATTTGCTGAAGATGCTATCTTTCCTACATTGAGTCTTCTTGGCCCCTTTGTCAAATATGAGGTGGCTGAAATTGTGTGTGCTCAATATCGATCTTCAGTTTTGTTCCATTGGTCTACAGGTCTGTTTCTGTGCCAGTACCAGGCTGTTTAAAAAAAAAAAATCTTTGAATTCCTCCCTTTGATGACATATTTAATGTAGAAACTTAAAATACTTTATGCCACTTACTGATGATTGTAGTGCACTTATTTTTTCTTGTTGATGTCATAGAAGTCTCTGGATTTCAGTGCTTTGTAATATTTTACAAATGTTTTCCCCAAGTATCATTTGTTTTCATATATTACAGTATCTTTTTATATAAGGAAGTTAAATAGCTTTTCTCATTTAGATTTATCAATATTTTCTTTTATGCTTTTGCCCTCTGTGAGTTCTCTGTAATAAAAGAAGCCTTTTTTATTTTAGAGCAAATTTTTTAAGTTTTATGTATGAGTTCATAACATTTATGAAATTTCAAGTCCCTAAATTTTTTTTTTCGTGTATGCTGTGTGGTAGGAATCTTCATCTTCACACAGCTGTCCAGTGACTCATCACGTTTATGGAGACATCCATCCTTGCCATCTAATTTCTCTGTGGTAGAATTCCCCAAGATGTTTCATTCTGAGATTTTGGTATGTCTCGAGCTTTTTTGCTTTAGATCATTGCTTTATAAGATAATGCTTTAATCACTATAATTTTATTATGTATTGTTCCATTCTATTTTTTTTTTAATGAGACTTCTGAGGATTTTTTACTGAATTATTGTCCTTTTGGTGAATGTAGAATGTTAGTCATGTTATGAAAGCAATCTTGCCTCTGTCCCTGGGATGGTCCTGGGATCCGACAGATGGTGTTCAGTAGGTCCTGACCTGGCCAGGACCTGTTCTCCCTGATGGTCTGGTTGCCTTGATGAAGCTCAGCCTCTAATCAGAGGGATTTTTCACCTAGTAGCAGTTGTTGCCAGAAAGTCTGCAGTGATCATTTGGTCTGCACTGTGTTTGTCTTATTAGTAATGAACTGATAGTATGATAGCAGAGATCTTAATAGTAAGTTCTTCACTAGAGAAGCCACAGAGGAGGTGGAGCTGAGACCTGGCTTTGAGGGTTGTCTGCCAGTTCATGGCAGGGTGACTTCTGAGCCTCAGTTTCTTAATCATTGAAATGGAACTAGTTCCATTCCATTGTTGAATGCATCTCGGGCCTCGGTGAGTCCACCATGCCTCATGGTCACAGGGCTTTCTCCTCAACCTTGGCTTCTCCCCGTGTCTGCTTGCTTCTGCCTCTGGTCTTAGCCCTTTTTCAGGGCCACAGGTCTCAGGACGTGGGTGCTTTTCCTATGCTCTCAGATAGTCTCCTGGTGCCACAGCTTTGAATACCATCCTGAAGCTGGACCATCCTCCCAGTCCTCTAGCCCCAGCCCTGCTCTAACTGCCCTTTGCACGTTTGCAGGTCCATGTCTGGATGACTCGTCTTGACAGGTGGCCCCTCACATTCCAGTGTTCAGTTCTAGTTTCTGATCCCTCTCCCTATTTTCCCACACAGTTTAGTCTTTTCTGTTTTTGTTTCTTACAAGCATTATTTAAAGCATTGAAAAACTCTTCTTAACACCAGCTGTATAAAAGCAGGAAGCAAACTAGACTTGGTATTAGCCATAGACCTCTGACACTTGATGCATCTTAGTAAATGACTGCCCATTTTCAGAAGCCCAGGTCAGTTTTGAGAACTGTGCTCTCAACCACAGTGGGTCTGTCTCCAGCATGATCTAGAATCTGCATACTTGTCCATACCTTACAGTGTCCTTTCTTGGTCCAAGCCAATGCCATCTCTTGCCTCTCCCTGGCTTTTTAAAGCATAGCATAGATTTATTTCGTCAGTTTTCTCAGGTATGTATATAAAAAGAAAACTAGAGTACTAATTTGGTGATTTTCCTTAAATATACTCCCATGTGAACCTACTTCCTCTGAGTGAACCTGGCTGAAGGATCGCATTGCAGCCTTTCACCGTCAGGCAGTCACCTCCATCTTCAGAAATTTCTGCCATGCTCTGGCCATTTTATTTCAGGCATTCTTTGACCTTCTGGGGACATGAGGATGGGCCTCGTTGGTTAAACATGCTGTCCTCACCACAGAGGCCTTTGGGCTTCCTCCTGCTTCCAGCCTACCCATTTAGGGTGTGGTGGGCATCCTTTTGTTCATGAGCTGCTCACTCTGCCAGCTTCACTGATGCCCTTACATAAGGTGTTGCTTTGCAGAGAGATAGAAGACAGGATGCTTCCTCCTCAGAGGGGACAGATAGAGGACAGGATGCTTCATCCTCAGAGGGGACAGATAGAGGACAGGATGCTTCCTCCTCAGAAGGGACAGATAGAGGACAGGATGCTTCCTCCTCAGAGGGGACAGATAGAGGACAGGATGCTTCCTCCTCAGAGGGGACAGATAGAGGACAGGATGCTTCCTCCTCAGAGGGGACAGATAGAGGACAGGATGCTTCCTCCTCAGAGGGGACAGATAGAGGACAGGATGCTTCCTCCTCAGAGGGGACAGATAGAGGACAGGATGCTTCCTCCTCAGAGGGGACAGATAGAGGACAGGATGCTTCCTCCTCAGAGGGGACAGATAGAGGACAGGATGCTTCCTCCTCAGAGGGGACAGATAGAGGACAGGATGCTTCCTCCTCAGAGGGGACAGATAGAGGACAGGATGCTTCCTCCTCAGAGGGGACAGATAGAGGACAGGATGCTTCCTCCTCAGAGGGGACAGATAGAGGACAGGATGCTTCCTCCTCAGAGGGGACAGATAGAGGACAGGATGCTTCCTCCTCAGAGGGGACAGATAGAGGACAGGATGCTTCCTCCTCAGAGGGGACAGATAGAGGACAGGATGCTTCCTCCTCAGAGGGGACAGATAGAGGACAGGATGCTTCCTCCTCAGAGGGGACAGATAGAGGACAGGATGCTTCCTCCTCAGAGGGGACAGATAGAGGACAGGATGCTTCCTCCTCAGAGGGGACAGATAGAGGACAGGATGCTTCCTCCTCAGAGGGGACAGATAGAGGACAGGATGCTTCCTCCTCAGAGGGGACAGATAGAGGACAGGATGCTTCCTCCTCAGAGGGGACAGATAGAGGACAGGATGCTTCCTCCTCAGAGGGGACAGATAGAGGACAGGATGCTTCCTCCTCAGAGGGGACAGATAGAGGACAGGATGCTTCCTCCTCAGAGGGGACAGATAGAGGACAGGATGCTTCCTCCTCAGAGGGGACAGATAGAGGACAGGATGCTTCCTCCTCAGAGGGGACAGATAGAGGACAGGATGCTTCCTCCTCAGAGGGGACAGATAGAGGACAGGATGCTTCCTCCTCAGAGGGGACAGATAGAGGACAGGATGCTTCCTCCTCAGAGGGGACAGATAGAGGACAGGATGCTTCCTCCTCAGAGGGGACAGATAGAGGACAGGATGCTTCCTCCTCAGAGGGGACAGATAGAGGACAGGATGCTTCCTCCTCAGAGGGGACAGATAGAGGACAGGATGCTTCCTCCTCAGAGGGGACAGATAGAGGACAGGATGCTTCCTCCTCAGAGGGGACAGATAGAGGACAGGATGCTTCCTCCTCAGAGGGGACAGATAGAGGACAGGATGCTTCCTCCTCAGAGGGGACAGATAGAGGACAGGATGCTTCCTCCTCAGAGGGGACAGATAGAGGACAGGATGCTTCCTCCTCAGAGGGGACAGATAGAGGACAGGATGCTTCCTCCTCAGAGGGGACAGATAGAGGACAGGATGCTTCCTCCTCAGAGGGGACAGATAGAGGACAGGATGCTTCCTCCCTCAGAGGGGACAGATAGAGGACAGGATGCTTCCTCCTCAGAGGGGACAGATAGAGGACAGGATGTTTCCTCCTCAGAGGGAACAGATAGAGGACAGGATGCTTCCTCCTCAGAGCGGACAGATAGAGGACAGGATGCTTCCTCCCTCAGAGGTGACAGTAAGCTGGCATATTTATGCCCCACTACTCTTTTTTTTTTTTTTTAACCTATTGTGGATGTGATAACCATTCAGTTACAAAGCAGGATTTTTTTACTTAAAATTTTTTGGGTGATTTTCTTCCAGGCCAATGACAAAAACAAGCATTTCTTGAAAATACCACCATAAAACCTAGTATTGTGCGTGCTAATTCTATAAAAGTTTGGAATATTGTATCTGAAAGCAACTGTGTTATTACAGTGTGAATCTATAAATGGGCTCTAGAATTGTCTTACCACTTATACTCATACATTGTAATTACCAAATATAGATGGAGGAGGTGTAGTCATATTCTAAAAAAAGAATGTAAAGTTACACGACTTTATACCTGCATGCAAATTTACTGTTAAAATGTGAATCTCTAAATGTGTTTAGGAATCAACCTACAGTTTATTTACAGAATTTTTAATTTTGACTTATGTGTGGAGTGTATATATGCATATTTTGGAATAATATAAAATAAAAAAGTATTGATCGCTTTATACAATAATTTCTGTATAATCCCTGAGTTATTGAAATATCACAATAATATATATTTTACATTGTAAACTGATTGTAACATTTACATTAAATTCCTTTAGAACCTTCAAAAAATTACATTAAAACATACATGTAATTTAGAATGTAAAGTTATATTTCTTTTTATCTGCATGCAACTCTACTGTTAAATGTGAATCCCTAAACATGTTTTGGAATTATCCTATAGCTTATTTTCAGACTTTGTAATTCTGATTTATGTGTGGAGTGTATATATGCATATTTTAGAGTAATGTAAAATTAAAGGGAACAAAAAAGAGAGCAGAACCTGTTCAAAGAACTGACCAAAACAGTAAACTTCTGCATCCAAAGGAAAAAAAAAAAGACTGAGAAAAAGATGCAAGACAGGACTTAACATGCATGGCAGAATCCATGGGCTCTGGTGGGAGAGGGGGTGTGTGAAGAGGGGCATGGATGGGGGAATGAGTCTAAAATTTGATTAAGAAATGTTGTATAAAATGTGCTCAATAAAAATTAACTTTAATTAAAACAAGTTTGGAATAGTATTGAAGAGCGAACAAACACCCACTGTTGAGCTGCATCGCACATCCTCATTTTGGAGTGCTGCTCACACTGCATGCTTGTACCCACATGTATGTAGCATTGTGGAAACTGCGCCACAAGCAGCAGGACCACACTTGCAACACACAAACACACACACACACACACACACACACACACAGTGTGTTCTGCTGTGGCTGCTGACAGCACTTGTGAGTCATTCTGACCTGTAGATACATTTCATTTTCACAGTGAAGATATGAAAAATGTGGACCTCATAAGTGATGAGAGAAGGCAGTTAATTTAATTGGCAGCATGTGCTTAGGAGTGAGGAATGGCCATTGTCTCCCCCATTTGATAGGGAATACAGCAGTCTCTTAGCTGCTGTTCCACTAATGTCCTGTACTCTGGGCTCTGGGCTTCACATAGCAGTCAGTCACCCTGTTGAAACAGAGGCTGGATCCCTGTTCCTGGGTCCAGAGCCCTGTGATACAGCTGTGCATATCCAAGTTAAAGCCCAAGCCCTAAATGGGACCCGGAGTGGTCCTGGTAACTTCCTCATCTCTCTGTCCTCTTGCCTCCTGCTCTCTCTGACTCTCATCTCTCTGGTACCTGGATGGGTCTCCTTGGTGTCAGGCCAGCTGAGTGTACAAGTACAGAGCCTTTGCTCCTTCACGCCCTGCCCTGGAATGCTTTTCTCCCCAAATGCTATCAGAGTTCGGTCTTTACTGAAGACCGTGCTCTGAGCGCGTCCTTCCTGGTACTGTGTGTCTAAAGCCTCACCAGTTGTCGCCTTCTCTGCTTCTTGTTCTTCTCTCTCTGGCTTATCTTTCTCAGGTGCACTGTCTGGTCCCCACCACCCTTCTTTCTTGTCTCTGCTGCTGGAGATGCTCCTGCCAATTACTTCATACCTTCTTTTCATGTTTCTTACTCTTTCTCTCCAGGCTTTTCCAGTGTGCTGTGGTTTCCCTATTTATGATGTTTCTGCATCTTCCTTTAGGTCATATCTCATAATGCATTTGTTTTGTATCCTCAGCACCTAGAACAGCACCCGGTTTTACCATAGAGACTCAGTACATTTTCATGGCATGAAGGGAAAATGTGAATTGCCTTGCATAAACTGGTGGGGCTATAGCAGCTTTTCACTTCCTTATCGTTTCATTTCAGAATGGGTTAAATTCAAGTGCTTGTGAATTTGGCAATTTAAAGTAGGGTTGGGGAACTCACCATTTTTTTTTTTCCTAAGGTGTGTGCCACCATACTTGGCTTAATAAAGTATTTTTTATTTTTATTTCTGTATGTGTATGAATGTACTGTCTGCATGCAAGTTTGTGCACCTATGTTGTGCAATGTCGCGGAGGTCAGAGAGGGTGTCGGATTCCCCTGGAACTGGAGTTCTCCTGGAATTGGAGTTTCAGACGGTTCTTGGCCGCCATGTGGGTGCTGGGGATAGAACCCGGGTCCTCTGCAAGAGCAGTCAGTGCTCTTAGCTGCTAGGCTATCTCTCCAGCCCCGGAACTCACCATTATTAAATCAATCTTCTTGGTCATCTTTTAATGAAGTGTAAGGGTATCAAGCCATCACCCTCTCCTCTGCCTGCCTCAGAATCTAATTTTTCATATTGATTGGCTTATTTAAAATGATACATCTGTGTTTATTACATTTCTTTCCCATAGGAGCTCATGACCTTGAAAGGGACAGGCCAGTCTGGGTGAAGGTTTTACTTTTAAAGGTTTGCACACCAGTATGTACAAAGACAGAAAATCATCTGTAAAGGGATGCATCAGCCAGTGGTACCTAATAATCTAGTGGGAAAGTTATGGTATCACATATTTCTGTCTTTAATGAAGATGCAGTGTGGAGGTTCCCACTTGATTCTGTTTAATCACAACTGATAGGGAGAATGGCTAGTGCCGTGCTTTCCTGTTATGTAATAACGTGAGAATCCTCTCCTGAAACCCGGGGTTCTTTGACAAGGTTCAGTGCTGATTCCTTGGGCTCTCTTAGGTCTTGGGCGGGGGGTGTCTCTACTTCCCTCAGTTTAATCTTACCTTAAATGCTTAAGAAGAACTATGAAGAGGTATTTTCCAGGTTTCAAGCACTCTTGTAATGTGTAATAATTAGATATGTGGAGTTGACTATGGAAATTGGGTTGCATGCCAGGATTAACTGTCTCTCTTTCTTCTCAGTAAAGAGCTCCTGCCTGGTGTTGGTTGTAATGGTCTAGGAGATACTGGTATGGAGGGGCTTTTTTTCCTTTCTCCATTTTCTGTCCTCTGAGAGAAAGTAAGATCACTTTAGAATAAAGTACATCCCATGGTTTTGAGTCTTTAAACCATACTCCTGAAGAACTGGGAAGTGAGAAGAACATGGCATCCGAGCGACCCAGCCTTGTCAGCAGGTACATGTGTACCTTTCCTTCCTCTCCCACCCTCCAGAGAAGGCTGAGGCACTGGGCTATTGCCCCCTGCTGATCCATTCCTCCTATTATAAAAACTGATGTACTAATTACAGAGAATCATCATCAGGCTAAGTCTGCAGTTGCTTAAAATTCGGCCTTTAAAGTACAAAGACTTCTTACACTGTATTTTTATTGCTATAGCTATTTTTGTTCCGATTTGCCATTGCACAAATTACTGCAGATGCTAAAACCATGAAATGGTGTCTCTGCAGATACTTGCAGCAAAGTGCCCAGGATGCTTTCCACAGGATGCTCTCCTCACTGTGCTTCTGCCAGAAGCAAGAAGGCAGAGAGGTGAAAGGCGGTGCTGTAGAGACCTGTCCTCTGGGTATGGCGCAGCCTTGCTGATTTGACGTCAGAACAGCTATGATTACCTGTAGGAAAGCCTTGCAAGATTGGGCTGCTGACATTCCCTCCTGGAAGGGGGCAAGAACACCTGAGTTCATAGTGTGGGTGAACCCCCTTTTCTTGAGGGATACGTAGGTAGTTAGCCATTGCTGGGAGACTCTTCTCCTGTAGTGTAGCTGTCCATAATTGCCCAGACTCCTCTAAGTACCCTTTCATCCATGCTTCTGTAAGGAACCCAAGTTAAACTCATTGATTCACCAAGGTAGACTTTGTGTGTGTGTGTGTGTGTGTGTGTGTGTGTGTGTGTGTGTGTGTCCCTTTGATTTTTGGCGAATAGAAACAAACTCCACACAAAAAGTCACTGGCACTTGAGTTTAAGAGGGCAGGCCCAGTGGGAACTCTACTGCACAGCCTGGAACAGATAACTCTTCAGCCCCATTTGTGACAGGGTTTTCATTCTCATGGCTACTGTGACTAATTGCCACAGGTTAGTGGCTTTAGTACTGAATCAGGTACTAAATGATATCAGGCCTCTGAGGTCAGCAGTCTAAGATCCTGATGTCGGCAGGGCTGTGTTCCTTCTACAGACTCCGAGGTGGGGGGCAGGGATCTCCTGCTTTTTCCTTTGTGGCTTCCTGGCTCTTATCCTTCATCATCCAAGCTAGCAGTGCAGGGCTTCCTGGCTCTTATCCTTCATCATCTGAGTTAGCACTGCAGGGCTTCCTGGCTCTTGTCCTTCATCATCTGAGTTAGCAGTGCAGGGCTTCCTGGCTCTTATCCTTCATCATCTGAGCTAGCAGTGCAGGGCTTCCTGGCTCTTATCCTTCATCATCTGAGCTAGCAGTGCAGGGCTTCCTGGCTCTTGTCCTTCATCATCTGAGCTAGCAGTGCAGGGCTTCCTGGCTCTTGTCCTTCATCATCTGAGCTAGCAGTGCAGGGCTTCCTGGCTCTTGTCCTTCATCATCTGAGCTAGCAGTGCAGGGCTTCCTGGCTCTTGTCCTTCATCATCTGAGCTAGCAGTGCAGGGCTTCCTGGCTCTTGTCCTTCATCATCTGAGCTAGCAGTGCAGGGCTTCCTGGCTCTTGTCCTTCATCATCTGAGCTAGCAGTGCAGGGCTTCCTGGCTCTTGTCCTTCATCATCTGAGCTAGCAGTGCAGGGCTTCCTGGCTCTTGTCCTTCATCATCTGAGCTAGCAGTGCAGGGCTTCCTGGCTCTTGTCCTTCATCATCTGAGCTAGCAGTGCAGGGCTTCCTGGCTCTTGTCCTTCATCATCTGAGCTAGCAGTGCAGGGCTTCCTGGCTCTTGTCCTTCATCATCTGAGCTAGCAGTGCAGGGCTTCCTGGCTCTTGTCCTTCATCATCTGAGCTAGCAGTGCAGGGCTTCCTGGCTCTTGTCCTTCATCATCTGAGCTAGCAGTGCAGGGCTTCCTGGCTCTTGTCCTTCATCATCTGAGCTAGCAGTGCAGGGCTTCCTGGCTCTTGTCCTTCATCATCTGAGCTAGCAGTGCAGGGCTTCCTGGCTCTTGTCCTTCATCATCTGAGCTAGCAGTGCAGGGCTTCCTGGCTCTTGTCCTTCATCATCTGAGCTAGCAGTGCAGGGCTTCCTGGCTCTTGTCCTTCATCATCTGAGCTAGCAGTGCAGGGCTTCCTGGCTCTTGTCCTTCATCATCTGAGCTAGCAGTGCAGGGCTTCCTGGCTCTTGTCCTTCATCGTCTGAGCTAGCAGTGCAGGGCTTCCTGGCTCTTATCCTTCATCATCTGAGCTAGCAGTGCAGGGCTTCCTGGCTCTTGTCCTTCATCATCTGAGCTAGCAGTGCAGGGCTTCCTGGCTCTTGTCCTTCATCATCTGAGCTAGCAGTGCAGGGCTTCCTGGCTCTTGTCCTTCATCATCTGAGCTAGCAGTGCAGGGCTTCCTGGCTCTTGTCCTTCATCATCTGAGCTAGCAGTGCAGGGCTTCCTGGCTCTTGTCCTTCATCATCTGAGCTAGCAGTGCAGGGCTTCCTGGCTCTTGTCCTTCATCATCTGAGCTAGCAGTGCAGGGCTTCCTGGCTCTTGTCCTTCATCATCTGAGCTAGCAGTGCAGGGCTTCCTGGCTCTTGTCCTTCATCATCTGAGCTAGCAGTGCAGGGCTTCCTGGCTCTTGTCCTTCATCATCTGAGCTAGCAGTGCAGGGCTTCCTGGCTCTTGTCCTTCATCATCTGAGCTAGCAGTGCAGGGCTTCCTGGCTCTTGTCCTTCATCATCTGAGCTAGCAGTGCAGGGCTTCCTGGCTCTTGTCCTTCATCATCTGAGCTAGCAGTGCAGGGCTTCCTGGCTCTTGTCCTTCATCATCTGAGCTAGCAGTGCAGGGCTTCCTGGCTCTTGTCCTTCATCATCTGAGCTAGCAGTGCAGGGCTTCCTGGCTCTTGTCCTTCATCATCTGAGCTAGCAGTGCAGGGCTTCCTGGCTCTTGTCCTTCATCATCTGAGCTAGCAGTGCAGGGCTTCCTGGCTCTTGTCCTTCATCATCTGAGCTAGCAGTGCAGGGCTTCCTGGCTCTTGTCCTTCATCATCTGAGCTAGCAGTGCAGGGCTTCCTGGCTCTTGTCCTTCATCATCTGAGCTAGCAGTGCAGGGCTTCCTGGCTCTTGTCCTTCATCATCTGAGCTAGCAGTGCAGGGCTTCCTGGCTCTTGTCCTTCATCATCTGAGCTAGCAGTGCAGGGCTTCCTGGCTCTTGTCCTTCATCATCTGAGCTAGCAGTGCAGGGCTTCCTGGCTCTTGTCCTTCATCATCTGAGCTAGCAGTGCAGGGCTTCCTGGCTCTTGTCCTTCATCATCTGAGCTAGCAGTGCAGGGCTTCCTGGCTCTTGTCCTTCATCATCTGAGCTAGCAGTGCAGGGCTTCCTGGCTCTTGTCCTTCATCATCTGAGCTAGCAGTGCAGGGCTTCCTGGCTCTTGTCCTTCATCATCTGAGCTAGCAGTGCAGGGCTTCCTGGCTCTTGTCCTTCATCATCTGAGCTAGCAGTGCAGGGCTTCCTGGCTCTTGTCCTTCATCATCTGAGCTAGCAGTGCAGGGCTTCCTGGCTCTTGTCCTTCATCATCTGAGCTAGCAGTGCAGGGCTTCCTGGCTCTTGTCCTTCATCATCTGAGCTAGCAGTGCAGGGCTTCCTGGCTCTTGTCCTTCATCATCTGAGCTAGCAGTGCAGGGCTTCCTGGCTCTTGTCCTTCATCATCTGAGCTAGCAGTGCAGGGCTTCCTGGCTCTTGTCCTTCATCATCTGAGCTAGCAGTGCAGGGCTTCCTGGCTCTTGTCCTTCATCATCTGAGCTAACAGTGCAGGGCTTCCTGGCTCTTGTCCTTCATTGTCTGAGCTAGCAGTGCAGGACTTCCTGGCTCTTATCCTTCATCGTCTGAGCTAGCAGTGCAGGGCTTCCTCACTATTATCCTTCATGGTCTGAGCTAGCAGTGCAGGGCTTCCAGGCTCTTGTCCTTCATCATCTGAGCTAGCAGTGCAGGGCTTCCTGGCTCTTGTCCTTCATCATCTGAGCTAGCAGTGCAGGGCTTCCTGGCTCCTCTTGTCCTTCATCATCTGAGCTAACAGTGCAGGTCCTTTGGTCTATTCTGCTTCTTTATCACATCTGACTCTGACCCTTGTGCATCCCTCTCATGATACACTGGTTCTCTGCCAGATCCAGGATTCTTTCCAGCTCAGGATGCATTATTTGGCCACACCTGAAAGCTCCCTTTCTTTTCTTTTCTTCTTTTTTTTTTTTTTAATTTTTTCCCTTAAAAACTTTCTTTTTAATTTTTTTTCCCCTTTCTATCTAAAATAATGTGTAGGTTTCAGGGAATCTGGCTCGTCTATCTTTGTGATGGGTACAGAAAAGAGCAGGCTGCAGTTTTCTGGAAAATGGTATAAAGTAACTTTTCTCAAAACTACTAAAAATTTACTTATGCGAAGATCACCCTTTTCAGTAAGACTGAATAAACAGTCAGGAGACCTTTCTACTTTATTCCTGTAGATATTTTCACTAACAGCAGTTAAAGTTTATAGAAATTCCTTCTCTGAGCACCTTAGTATTCTTTCAAGTCTGAGGTATGTGTGACATTTGATTTGGCAGTGATGCTTAACTTAACAGACATTTCAAAGAAGTGGCCTTAAATACAAAGGAATTTTCCACTGCTGTTTCTGTGTTCAGGTGGAGTCCAAATGCCAGAAGGCGGTGGCTCAAGTTTCTTGTGCCGTTCTATTAGTTTTCTACATAACTGTATTTAATGTAGCTGTAGCTGAACCAGCCTAGGTGAAACTGCTCAGCCAGGAGCAGGTGTGTGTGTGTGGGGGGAAGCCAAGATGACAAGTACTCTGCATGGTAACCAGGATTGCCCTGAAGTAACAGCGGGGCATGGTGGCATAGACTGGCCGCCCCTGTGGGCAGCCATGTGCTTCAACACCCCCCCCCCCGGGTATAACATGCTGCCCGTGCCAGAGCCAGATGCCCTGTTGTCTCTCCACTGCTGCCTTGGGTGTTCCCTTCCACAGCGATAGCCTAGTCAGGGAAGCCTCAGCTCCTTGAGGGTCTGCTGGACCTCTTTATGTAACCTGAGGCAGGACAGTGAGTTCCCATTCCTTCTTTCCTGAGTCTAAATTCTTCCCTGTCCCATCGGTATACAGCAGGTCAAGTAATTGTCTGCAGTTAGGGCCTGAGCCCTGGGTCGAGCTGAGATCACTGGACTCTCAACTCCATTTCTCCCACTTGCTGGTGGCATTTGACAGTGTCTGTTTCCCAGGCCCAGGCTGTGTTTGTTGGGTTAGAGGCCAGCAGTGGTCATTAGCTCACTATTCAAAGGGTAGGCCAGGCAATCCTATTAGAACAAGAGACAGAATACTTAGAAATAGATTCTACGAAGTTGGTACCTTGTTTTTTGAGGAACAGTAGAGATTTCTCTCCTATGGAGGGAACCACACATTTCTGAGGAAAATAGGAGCCTGTGGTGAAATCCTGAATCTGCAGTGGGAGCTTACAGCCAATCTGGCACTCCAAAGGGTGCTGCCTGCAGACCACAGGGCTCAGCATGCCAAGAGTATGTATTTCTTTCCACCTCAGAAGCGGCCTTCATGGTCAGCAGTGGCCATACAGACCAGCCTGATCTCTGGAAGCAATTTAATGCCAGTCCCAAGCACCGTCAGGAGAAGGTCGCCTGTTGTGTTCTCCTGTTATTTTTCTTTTATCCCCTTTTTAAATATAATACTTTTATTGATGTTTTGTGTATTTCATAAATCATTTTTCATTTCAATTTAGCCATTTCCCCTTTCCCTTCCTCCCAGTCTACCCCAGTTCATGCATTCTGCCATACATGTCCTGTATCTTTCTCTCAGTCTTTTTAAAGTTTTTCTCTGCAGAGGTTTGTTGCTTTGGGCAGAATTGAACTCTGTCAGTCCATTCTTTGACACACTCCTTATGTCGTTGTTCCTCCCATTTGTATTGCTCTGAAATAGGCCTATATAAATGTCATATATGTACCAGAATTATGTCCTCCAGGAATAAACTATATGTTAACTCCGAAATATGTTTAGGAATTCACATTTTTTCCCTTTAATTTTATATTACTCTAAAATATGAATACATACCTTCTGCCCATATATATTAATTACCATGTCTGAAAGTAAGTGGTAAGTTAATTCTAGGGATCATTAAGATATTCACATTATAACAGCACAGTTGCTTTCAGATAGAAATAGAGCAATACCATTGCCCAGCTTGCCTTTCAAGGTTTTGGTGTTAGCATCCACAAATGAGGGAAACCATTCCATGTTTGTTTTTCTGGGACTGTGTTACTTCACTCAGCATAATGACTTCGAGTTCCATCCATTTACCTTCAAAGTTCATGTTGTCATCTTTCTTTACCACTGCATAGAACTCCATTGTGTAGATATACTACATTTTTGTTATCCACTCATGAGTTGAGGGGCATTTGGGTTGGTTCCAGCTCTTCACTATTGTGAAGAGAGCTACAATAAACATAGATGTACATGTATCTTTGCAGTAGGATGAGTCTTGTGGGTATGTACCCAGGAGTGGTATGGCTGGGTCAGGTGGTAGGCTCATTTTGAGTCTTTTAAGCCTTCTCCACACTGCTTTCTACAGTGTTTGTATGATTTTACATTCCCACCATGAGTGGATGAGTGTTCCCCTTTCCCCACAACCTCTCCAACATTTGGTGTCTTTGTTTTCTTGATCTTAGCCAGTCTTATAGGAGTGATATGATATCTTAGAGTGGTTTTAATTTGCATTTCCTTAATAATGATGTTGAACAGTTTTTAAGATGTTTTTCAGCCGTCTTTATTTCCTCACTTGTGAAGTCTCTGTTTAGCTCTTGACTCCATCTTTTGAGTGAGTCATTTGTTTTCTTACTTCTTTGTTTTTTGAGTAGTTTATATGTTCTGCATGTTAATGCTCTGTCAGATGTATCAGTGGCGAAGGTCTCTTCACTTCACTGATTGTTTCTTTCGCTGTACAAAAGCTTTTGAGTTTGACGAGGTCCCACTTGTCAGCTGTTGATCTTATTTCCTGCATGGCTGCTGTTTGATTTAGAAAGTCTTTTTCTACTCCTATGTCTTGTAGATTGCTACCAACATTTTCTTCTATCACCTTCAGAGTTTTTCTTTTTTTTTAAGGTCCAAATACAGAGAGTGTTTTATTCCAAAATGTCTGGTTATATAGACAGCATGACTCAACTCCCAGGGCCAAATCCTAAACCTTTTCAACACTAAATCCCACCCCATGGGTGTGGCCAGGGAGGTCCCATTGGTTTAGAATGCTGCCCATCTTAACTAAATCCCACCCCATGGGTGTGGCCAGGGAGGTCCCATTGGTTTAGAATGCTACCCATCTTAACTAAGTTTTCCCACATTAAAAGGTATAAATCGATAAAGATACTGATACCCAGTTGCTTGACAGTTTTTCCCAGGACGAGATAAAAGGAGTGGCAGGAGCCTGCATGCAGCTACCATTTGCATTCTGGAGACCACACTCTGTTCGTTTTGCTATTGTTTGTTTTATTTTTTATAACCTGTAGGTGCTGAGGCTATGAATTCTGCTTATTGTCGGGTGGGTTGCTTATTTTCTTGTGTTTTTTTTTAATGTGATTTTTTTTTCTTTTTTCTAAACTTTATTTATTTTTGTTTTTTTATTTTTTTATTTTTATTTATTTCTATATGAATTTAAGGATTTTTTTTTCCAACTCTGTGAAGAAACTCATGGGGATTTTAATTGGGATTGCATTTATTTATTTATTTATTTATTTATTTATTTATTTATTTGCCTTAAAAAGTTAAGGCATAGCACACAGTGTTGTAGTTCCCAAGTGTAAAGTGCTGTGGAGTATTTACCCATGAGGCACTACCATTAAGGACAAGAAACAGCATTTCCAGCACTCCAAGTACCCCTGTCCTCGCAAGCTACTGCTCTGATTTCTGGCGCCATCTGACAGGCTCCCCTGTCTATGGACTTTTACACACTGATTTACATAGCATGTATTCTTTGAGGCGTGGTCTTTTTAGCATTTCATTTGTGAGATTTGTCTAGGATGTTATTATTTGGCTTTTTGACACTTAGGCCCCCAAGGTTCTTAAGAAAAATTTCATAAGTAATGAGATCAGAAATTCTAGAGTTAGTTACTGGGAAGGCTGTGCTGCTGCAGTTAGCTTTTTTCCAAGGAGCAGTGGCTCTGCGGAGCCTGGGTGCTCTGCAGTGCAGCGCTCCTCCAAACGGGTGGCTCAGCTTTCTTTCATCCTACTTATAGACAAGATATGGCTCAGAAGACACTGTTTACAAAACTTAGACCCTGCTTCAGAGAACAAAACACAAGACCACTATGAATTAAATCTCTGTGCTTTTCTCAAGAATAAGGAACAAGTGACCAGATAAAGTCCCCAGATCAGGACACAGCCACTCTGGGCTGGATGGGGTGCAGAGTTACATGAACTCCTCCAAGTCTTCAACATCAGGAGCCACTAGCACTGTTGCATGGTCCTCAGGGACAAGCCTGTTTCTGGACCTCGTGTGATGGAGGAACCATCACAGCCTACCAAGGATGGGTGCTGATGATCTGAGACACCTGTTAAGATGGCATTAAGCATAGTCACAAGAAAACAACCCCTATGTCCATAGTTCTGTCCCCTATGAATGACTTTTACAAATCTTTATCTGTCTTTATACATAAAGATTATATAGATATGATTGTATAGTTATATCATTCTTACAGCCTTAATGTTAATACTGTAATTACCCTTGGCAATTGCTCAGTCCAGAAGTAACAGGTTTAGCAGTTTATCCTGATGCATTAAGGTGGTGACCTATGAGTTGCATTATCATACTCTTATTTTTGGACGGTCTGTTACTTTTATTTTTTTCATTATTCTAACTTTTGTTGCAGGGGCTTTCCTTTACATTTGTACTTTTGCTTCTTAAGACACTTTTATTTTTTTAAGACACTTTTCAAGAACTGGTGGCTATTTTGTTTTCTAACTGTGTGTTAACTAGTGATTTACATAATTTTTTTTTTTACCAGAGATTTGGGAAATAGTCTTAACTCTTACAATCTTAACACTTTGTGTTTCTAAATATGCTTAGTAATAGATATCAAGTCTTCTGCATTGTAATTTGTATTCATCTGACAACTTATGAGTTGAACAAATACATAGATTAAATGAGCCGCCCTTTGTAAATCTCATGTAGTGTCAGTTCATAATGCCGTGTGTGTGTGCTATTGCCACGTGTGTGTGTGTGTGTGTGTGTGCTAATGCTGTGTGTGTCTACTAATGCCATGTGTGTCTGCTAATGCCATGTATGCTTGCTCTTAGTATGTTTTCCAAGGGGTGTGCAGTCATGTCTGCCTTCGGCTGCTCCCTGTCTGGAATCTTGGTCTGCCTTTGGCTGCTCTCTGTCTGGAATCTTGGTCTGCCTTCGGCTGCTCTCTGTCTGGAATCTTGGTCTGCCTTCGGCTGCTCCCTGTCTGGAATCTTGGTCTGCCTTCGGCTGCTCTCTGTCTGGAATCTTGGTCTGCCTTCGGCTGCTCTCTGTCTGGAATCTTGGTCTGCCTTCGGCTGCTCTCTGTCTGGAATCTTGGTCTGCCTTCGGCTGCTCTCTGTCTGGAATCTTGGTCTGCCTTCGGCTGCTCTCTGTCTGGAATCTTGGTCTGCCTTCGGCTGCTCTCTGTCTGGAATCTTGGTCTGCCTTCGGCTGCTCTCTGTCTGGAATCTTGGTCTGCCTTCGGCTGCTCTCTGTCTGGAATCTTGGTCTGCCTTCGGCTGCTCTCTGTCTGGAATCTTGGTCTGCCTTCGGC
The DNA here is from genome assembly GCA_009823505.1 of Rhizomys pruinosus. Lineage (NCBI taxonomy): Eukaryota > Metazoa > Chordata > Mammalia > Rodentia > Spalacidae > Rhizomys > Rhizomys pruinosus. The sequence goes on from VZQC01003881.1 coordinate 124,891, forward strand.
TGCTCTCTGTCTGGAATCTTGGTCTGCCTTCGGCTGCTCTCTGTCTGGAATCTTGGTCTGCCTTCGGCTGCTCTCTGTCTGGAATCTTGGTCTGCCTTCGGCTGCTCTCTGTCTGGAATCTTGGTCTGCCTTCGGCTGCTCTCTGTCTGGAATCTTGGTCTGCCTTCGGCTGCTCTCTGTCTGGAATCTTGGTCTGCCTTCGGCTGCTCTCTGTCTGGAATCTTGGTCTGCCTTCGGCTGCTCTCTGTCTGGAATCTTGGTCTGCCTTCGGCTGCTCTCTGTCTGGAATCTTGGTCTGCCTTCGGCTGCTCTCTGTCTGGAATCTTGGTCTGCCTTCGGCTGCTCTCTGTCTGGAATCTTGGTCTGCCTTCGGCTGCTCTCTGTCTGGAATCTTGGTCTGCCTTCGGCTGCTCTCTGTCTGGAATCTTGGTCTGCCTTCGGCTGCTCTCTGTCTGGAATCTTGGTCTGCCTTCGGCTGCTCTCTGTCTGGAATCTTGGTCTGCCTTCGGCTGCTCTCTGTCTGGAATCTTGGTCTGCCTTCGGCTGCTCTCTGTCTGGAATCTTGGTCTGCCTTCGGCTGCTCTCTGTCTGGAATCTTGGTCTGCCTTCGGCTGCTCTCTGTCTGGAATCTTGGTCTGCCTTCGGCTGCTCTCTGTCTGGAATCTTGGTCTGCCTTCGGCTGCTCTCTGTCTGGAATCTTGGTCTGCCTTCGGCTGCTCTCTGTCTGGAATCTTGGTCTGCCTTCGGCTGCTCTCTGTCTGGAATCTTGGTCTGCCTTCGGCTGCTCTCTGTCTGGAATCTTGGTCTGCCTTCGGCTGCTCTCTGTCTGGAATCTTGGTCTGCCTTCGGCTGCTCTCTGTCTGGAATCTTGGTCTGCCTTCGGCTGCTCTCTGTCTGGAATCTTGGTCTGCCTTCGGCTGCTCTCTGTCTGGAATCTTGGTCTGCCTTCGGCTGCTCTCTGTCTGGAATCTTGGTCTGCCTTCGGCTACTCTCTGTCTGGAATCTTGGTCTGCCTTCTGCTGCTCTCTGTCTGGAATCTTGGTCTGCCTTCGGCTGCTCTCTGTCTGGAATCTTGCTTTGCTTTCTTGCATTCCTTTGCTGATTCAGCCCCTGCCCTTGATGGAGTTTTGGCCAGTTGACAAAAGGTCTGTTAAGAAACTGTAACAGACAAAAGTTTCCTGTGAAGATCCTTTGGGGTCTGTGGAGACCTGGGTCTGGAGGTTTGTGGGTACTTCTTCCCCAACTCTCTCCTATCACCTCAGTACTCTCTTACCATTCATTCTTCCATTTCAACGTAACATCATTTGCTCACTGGTGCTTCCATCACAAGGAACCCCAGAGCGTCAGCCTCCCTTCATCCTCTGCACTGCATAGAGCTCAAGTTCTTGGTTACGTGTTATTGTGTGCTTGCTGGCCTCCCTTAAGGTGATAAAGTCTATCAGCTCTGTCATCTTGTTCCCTCTTGTCTCCTGTGGTCACGGGTGGTTCTGGCACAGTGGTCATTCCATGATGCTTGATGAGTAATTGGAGAAGCCACCCAGAGTTTTATTTGTACCGTCTACCTGGCTATCTGCTTCCTTCATTTTCTTCTGTTCTTCTCTGCTGCGGTCCCTCCTGCATGCTGGTTGGCCTTTTTCTTCAGCCATGCAGTGAAATATCAGCTACCAGCTGTTGTTGAACATTTGCTTCCTATCTGGAAAGTTCCAATTTCTGGTTCAGCTCAGGTCCCTCTTTTGCTAGTGGTTCAGTCACATGTGGCTAGAACTGGAGATGTTAGGCAGGCCATATTCCAGCTCTAGTGGCACTGACAGCTTGATTGTGAGGAGGAAAGGAGGGTGTCTGAGGAGACCCCAGTGAGTGCCTGTAATCTCTCACTGCCCTTTTCTTGGCACCTAGGATATGGAATGAAAAGTGCTCACAGCCTGTGAGCTCTCACAGATCAGCAGAGACACCTTATCCACCCGCTTTGCCCATTAAGGAATTGAATCTTGTATTGGAAGCAAGCAGAAAGCAAAAACTTCTGCTGTCACAAAACTGAAATTCCAGTGAGTGGGACAGATAAACATTATAAAAGTCAATAAAGATATGCTATATTGATTTCAGGATTTCTCAGGGAGATGAGCAGGAGCGGACTCTCCCTAAGGGCAACATGTGGTGAGTGTTTGGAGAGAATGTCATCATACAGTCCACTGTTAAAAAGAGAGAGCAACATCAGCACATTTAAATGTTTCTTTCTAAAACCTGAGAAGATTGGTAATATTTTAGGAAGTCTGGATGAGACAGGGAGGAGCTTTATTCTTAATACTCTCAGCTGTTTGAGGCTTTGTTTATAAAGTGGCAGAGTGATGTCATGAAGCCTCAGAAAGAAGAAAAAATAATATCTAGTCTGGCTTGACATCAATCAAAAGTTTTATCTTCTACTAAACAATTATATGGAGCCTACGTTGACAAAGCCAGGAAGTTTTCTGAGAGATTTATGTAGAATGTGGTAGTCCTCCAGGAGAAACACAAATCTCTTCTTACTTTTGAAGAAACAGAAAAAGAAATGGAAAAATTGAAAACTCTTATGACAGGAATTAAAGATTAAGACATGGCAGCTATTGATAGTGTTCTTCACCTGCTCTTTGAGGAAGGCCAGGAAGAAAAGGTACGCAGGAGTCTATGACAAGCATAGGACATTAGCCACAAGAGGAGAAGAAATGTTAACAGAAATAACCATACCATGACATTTATAATTACTTTGTTACATAAAGGACCCATGTCTATTAACTTTTTTTATTATTTGTTTATTTTTAAGGGATTCTACAATATAGTAACACAGTTGTTTTCAGGTAACATTGATGTTACTCAGTTTGCCATACAATTAGGTAATTGATGCATTTTGCAAGTATCTATGTCCAAATTTTGAACAACCCAAGGTTCCCATAGTCCAGTTGGTGATGCTTGTATGCACAGGCATGTTGATCAATTAGGAGTCCAGTCTATATTGCTGTAGTCTCATGATTCACCCCTATCTCTCCCCAGCCCTTACATTCTACCATGCCTCCTCTTCCACAATTTGTTCCCTAGGCTTTGGGAAAGGGGCACAAGTGAGCGAGAAGAAAACAGTCTACTTTCTTTGGAGTTGTCATTTTGGATTCTATCTGTTCAGGTTGTTTCCCTTCATGAGTTGACAGCTTATCCAGTGACACCTTTTTAGTCATACTAACAAAGCACAAGCAATTGGATGTACAGGCATTTAAGCGGTACTAATTATTATGGCAAGCATCTTAGCACAGATGCTTGGATGGTATGCTAATCCACAAACTGTGGTTTCTCTATAAAGGGTGACAAGTTCTCATTGTGGCTTATAACATCTCCTAACCACTAGAGGACATAAGCTTGTGGCATCCGCTGTGAGTTATTCCTCCAAGGAGAGAGTAATAGCCAATTAGATTTGGGATATATATAGACACATGGCTGCCACTGTCGCACAGTATCTTCAGGCAGTTGAGGTGTAGCTGATACTGACGGAGGAGTCTTGCTTGTCTCAGGGAGACCAATATTTTGCTGTATTGCTTTAGTGGCCTTTGGTAATGCTCTCTGGCATTCCAGAGGCCAGTTGTACATTAGCAAGTGTGGTCTCAACATTTTCTCATGCTCACACCAGGTCTTCCACAACAGGGACTTACTGCCTTTCTCCTTGCATATATCCCACTTATAGGCAAAAGGCCTTTATAATTTGGGTGGGGGGATGAATCCCCTAGCCAACATCTCCTAGGCAGAATAATTCATTACTGATGACAGAGCTTTCCTGTACTAATATATTTTGCTTAATTACACAGCTTATAAAGACTTTACTATTGAATTTGGCTCTAGATAGAGAATTATCCTTTCATAGTTCCTATGCCTATCAGTCAATTAAAAAAGGGTAGTTATACCTGTTTTATAAGAAATGACCACTATAACAGTTGGCTCTAATTTACAGTTAGGGAATGATTTCAGTACCATCATGTTTTTCTTTTTCCTATAAAGGGGAGAGGTAGATTCTCAGTATCTGGAAGGTAAACTTCGTTAGGCCCATTATAAACAGTTAACCCCAATAGTATTCACAGAGTCTGTAACTCAGGCAGTCTGAGGTTCCTCTTTCTTTAATGTTCAGATGGGTCAGCCTCTCTGCTGGCATTTCCCAGTCCATCCTGCACAGCCAAAAGTTGTACATTTTCAGGCATTTAGATTGGTGATTTTTACCTGTGGGAACATACAATTCTCCTCCCATTGTTAGTTTCAAGATCTCAAAATTGAAAATTTATCAATAGGATTGGAACACAGAGTTTTCCATTTGTATCCCAGAATGGATACTACCCCACCTCCCACCTCCCTCTTTTTGTTTTTTTAAATTTTTATGTTTTGACCTATAGATGCCTAAGTTGTATTACACATACCCATAAACAGGAGCCAAGGCATAAGTTTTCATTAAATTTACCCAAACTGTTTCTCATTGACTGTATGCTACTTATTTGGGAAGGCCACTGAACCAGTAAAGCAAATGTTGGTCTCCTTGAGTCAAGCAAGACTCTTCCACCAACATCAGCTACACCTCACCTGCTTGGAGATACTGTGCAGCAGTGGCAGCCATATGTCTGTATATCCCAAATCTATTTGGCTATTAGCTCTCTTCTTGGAGGAATAACTCATGGATGTTGCCACAAGCTTATATCCTCTAGTGATTAGGAGATGTTATATGCCACAGGAAGACCTTGTCATCTTTCACAGGAAAAAAAGTAATCCATGGATTAGCAAGCCATCCAAACATCTGTGTCTATACCAAAGTAACCTACCATAGTAACTAGCAATGTTTAAATACCTATATATCTAATCACTTGTGCTTCATTAGTAGGATTGAAAGGTTATCCCTGGACAAACGGTCAGCCCATGAAAGGAAACAGCCAGACCTGGTCAGAGTCCAAAACAACATCTCCAGACAAAGTAGACTGTTCTGCTTCTCGTCCACCTGTGCCCCTTTTCTAAGCCTAAGGAACAATCTGTGGAAGAGGGGGAGTGGTAGAATGTAAGGGCTGCGATTGGGGTGAAAGGTAAAACTACGACAATATAGTCTGGACACTTATTTGATCAACTTGATTGAACATTCAAGCCCCTCCAGCTGGATGGTGGGAGCTTTGGGGTGTGTGGGCTGGGGCACAACTGCTTGCAAATTGGTTTTATATGAAGGATGCTTGTACTAAAAAAAAAAAAAAAAAGGAGCTAGATACTGAAAAGTCTTTAAAGCAGGTTTTCATGCCAGGCCTGAAGAAGGCCAAGAGCTTGGAGGAAGATAGTCATTAAAATCCACTCTGTAAGATTTGCAGTTTAAAAGGGTATACTTAAAAATAGCATATATTTATATAGAGAGTTATTTCAGCAGAGATTTATACACAAATACAAAATAAACCATATAAGTTAATAGACTTGATTTTCCTGATGTCATAGTCCAGTCATATAGCTTTAAAGAGCAAAGTGTATATTAGGCCAAATTTATTTGGCAGGTACTCAACTCTGCCCAAGCTTTATCCTCATATTATAGGATATTTTAAGGCTTAGTGAAATGTTTAGATTAGTTAAATTTGGTTGTAGGTTTTGGTGAAAATGGTAATACATTTGAACTAATTGGGAATATAAAATGTTAATTGTTTTATTTATAATTTGTATTGAACTTCCAACAGTAACATTGGAGTTAAGGTACACAAATGGTCTCTATATTTTTCTGAATTATACAACATCACATTGTAACACTTTCTTTTACTTGTAGGACAGTTTAAAGGAATTAAGCTTAAATTTACTTCCCATGTCTATTAACTTTTAAGTGAATACTGAATAGTTCCTTAGCAGAAAAATTACAATGATGTAAACTTTGAATGCCAGGCCTTTTGGCATGAAGAACTATGTCTTCTCCCCAATACTAGAAGTCAGATTTTGGGAAAAAAAGTTCAATTAAAGGTTTGAGTTCAATGATACCTATGTCAGTTCCTTACCATGAATCATTTAGATTTTGTTTCTTCAGGAAAAAAAAATGACAAAGTCTCTTTATTTTTTTTAAATTTTATTTATTTTTGTATGTGTATGAATGTACTGTCTGCATGTAGGTTTGTGCAGCCATGTTGTGCAATGCCGAGGAGGTCAGAAGAGGGTGTCGGATTCCCCTGGAACTGGAGTTAAGACGGTTCTCAGCCGTCATGTGGGTGCTGGGGATCGAACCCAGGTCCTCTGTAAGAGCAGTCGGCACTCTTAATCCCTAGGCTATCTCTCCAGCCAAAGTCTTATCTGTGTGTTCTTTGTATTACACATTAGGTCCCAGAAACAATTCCATTGCAAATAGACCATCAGACTAATATTAATTCAGTGACATCTTAGAAATTATTGAACTTATATTTGGCTGAGAGAAAAAAGCCAAACTGCTAAAATGACTTAGCAACTGACTAAAACAAAAATATTAGTGCTGATCTTGGGATGTATGTCTGTGGCATTTATACAAAGTTTTCATTTAATTGCTTTATTTAGCCATTAAATTATGCCTACCCTAGTTACATAGCTATATTTATGTACTAGTGATCTCAATATTTCAGCTCTGTCTTTAATGATGTGTCATATATATTGCTTCATTTTTCTAGTTGAATATTCAGTTAAAACTTGAATGGCTCTCTTAGCTTACTTCTTTTGTTATAACTTTTTACATTACACATATTTACCTTTCCTTGGAAACATGTTCAATAAAATTGAGATTCTTATTTTATGATTAAAAAAAGATATGCTATATTACAGTAGAAGTCTTGAACCATCACAAATACTGAGGAAATTGGCATATGAAAGTGAAAATATCAGTATGAAATGACTCCGTTTCAGTATAAAAATATGAGTTTCCAGGCATCAAACTGACTCAGACAAGAGCATAGGGCTGTCATTTTATACAGGATAGCTATGGACGGACTCAGGAGGAATGACATTTTATCTTTTAAAAAAATTTTTAAATTTTTTATTTTATGTGTATGAGTGTACTGCCTGCATGTAGGTAGGTGCACCCATGTTGTACAATGCCCATGGAGGTCAGAAGAGGGCATTGGGTCCCCTGGGACTGGACTTATAGACAGTTGTTAGCCATCATGTGGATACTGGGAATCAAACCTGGGTCCTCTCCGAGAGTGGCCAGTGCTCTTAACCACTGAGCTATCTCTCCAGCCCAAGAGCTGAGCCAACAGCGGGTGAGCTGGAGAGCACTCCAGTGCGTCCCAAGGACTCGGAAGGGTAGGGCCACGCCTAGAGGGGGTAGAATCTTTGATCCTAATCTGCTTTTACTTTTTTTGTGTGTTTGTTTTTGTGTTTGTTTTGTGTTTGTTTTGTTTTGTTTTGTTTTGTTTTGTTTTGTTTGAGCCAGAGTCTCTCTGTAAACCCAGCTGGCCTGGAACTCCCTATGTAGACTAAGCTGGCCTCGAGATCCTCCTGCTTCTGCCTCCTGAGTGCTGGGATTAAAGGCTTGTGCCACCCCTTCTAGATAACTGATTATACTTTATCATACTTTGTAACATTTTTTTCCTTCTCTGTTTTTACTTTTCCTTTTATATTGACTGAATTGGGGCTTAATTATTGGGCTGTCTTAGAGTGTGTCCTGGGTCAACAGCAAAGGGGCAAGAGCATCCCTGCTTGGTGGCGTGGTGGCCTCTGTGGGGAAGTGTCTGCCTCTGAGCTTACTGCATGTAATGCAGCCTCATCTCCCAGGGGCTTAATTTTGGGCGCTTATAGTCCAGTGCCTGAATCATTCCTGTCCTAGACAAAGGTTACTGCCTCATGTTTCCCTCTGGGGCCTCTGATTATCAGGGAAGCTGAAGCCCAGGGTGACAGAGGCTGAGCTGGACAGAGAAGACATTTCTCTTGCCAATCCTTCTCAGTGGCCCTTCCCAGTGGATGGCCATTCTGTGAAACAGGCCATCTTTGTATGTGAGGGGCCCAGATCTGCTGCTGCTAGTGTAAGTTCTTTTAGCTCTAATTACTGGAAGAATTAATCTGTCTCAGGGTGCACTGGACCAGGGTCTGAGGCTGGGCATTCTCATCCAGTTCATGACTTGCAGAGTTACTTAGATTTGTGATCCTAGTTCACCATCCATAAACAGTGATGCTTCCCTGGATCCCTGGTGTGAGTGCCTGGGGGGACTATGCTCAGAACATCTGGCCCTGGGGCAACTCACGAAGCCTGGTAGTACAATGCACAGAACCAGCAGGAAACATGATTGGCTTTTAAAAATTAACCTCTTTTGGTTTAAATTCTTTTTCTTTTCTTAGCATGTCATGTGATTTGAAGTATATAACTCAGATGTTCATCTTTCAGCCCTGTGAGGCCAGTCTAACCTGAGTCACTAGGCTGTCCGGGCCTCTCTCTTGAAATCGTCAGTAATCTTGTGCTGTAAATGGCCTGATAGTCTCAAAATTGCTTCTTTACGATTAGTCATAAATCTGCATCCATTATTTTAATTAGGCAGCAAAAGCTGTCAAGTGCTCTCTCAGGCCGTTGGGCTGCATTCATTGCAGGCTGGGCTCCCTGTGCAGTGATGTCTTTTTGGAGCCATCTTCTTTCCTTGAGTGTGGTGTATTCACAGAAGGCTGAATCCAAGCCAATTCTGCTGCTTCATTTAAACGCTTTATTTTTTTAAGGTTTGTTTTATTTTTAATTATGTGTATATGTCTTGTGTCTGTGTGGTTATGTGTACATGTGAATGGAGGTGCCATAGAGTCCTGAAGAGTGTCAGATCTCCTTGAGCTGTAGTTATAGGTGGTTGTCAGGCCATTGACCCAGGTGCTGGATACTGAACTCAGATCATCCAAGAGTAGTACAGGCTCTTAACTTCTGAGCCATTTCTGTAGCCCTTTAAGGCCTCTTGATAATATTTTAACATTCTTTGATAGTGTTGTTTGATAATGAGAATGCTTCTCTCTACTCTCCTACCTCCACTATGGTAGTGAGGAACCCAACCATCCGTTTTCTCTGGCTGCCTTGAACCGTGGTGATTTATGGGTGAGTCAGAGCAGCAGGCTGAGGTTGTGCTGATGACATGAGGAAATGATGTAGCCTTAATGCGGAAAAGAGGATACTGTTTATTTATTTATTTTTGAGAGTGGGTCTCCCTGTGCCCCCAGCTGGCCTGGAACTCACTATGTAGATTAGGCTGGCTTTGAACTCTGAGATCCGCCTATCTCTGCCTCCTGAGTTCTGGGCTTAAAGGCGTGTGCCACCATGCCGGGATGGTACTGCACTATTTTAAAAACATATTTTTTATTGAATTTTTGTACATTTCATACAATACCCCTCCTCTATCTGCCCCCCCCAACCTACCTCCTTTGGATTTCATGCATTCTGTCATATGTTAAGGTCTACGAGTCAGGTTTGTGCCCCATGTATTCCTCAGTGAGTTCATCTACTGGAGTTTGGTCATTTCCTTAAAGAATACCAACTCTCTCTCACCAAACAGTGATCACTTGGCTGTAGTTTGTGCTCTCTTGCACTCAGAGGGACACCCCATGTCTGCTGGATGAAAGGGAATTAGGGGAAAGGGGAAGACAGCTATCTGCTAACCTTATGGACTAGTGGTTCGTAACCTTTCTCTAGCCCACCTGTTAGCACTTAACACCTACACCAGACAGGGAACTGTTGATTCCACTGCTGACCTCTCAGACTGACACTGTCCAGCTCCCCTCAGTCTCTTCTCGCCAGCACAGACACACCACTCTCACCAGTCATCATGCTGCTCGATCTGATGCTGGACTTCACTGGCTGGCCCAGAGTGGTTCTCCCCAGCCAAATTTCCACTAGCACTCAGCTCTCAAACACAAGTCTGATGGGCTTAAACTTACACACACGTGGAAATAATGAATCCAGGAATCTTGGCAGGTGGTAATGGAGATTCAGTTTATTGTACACAGCCCATTCTTCATGTAGACAGTTGATACAAGCCATTCTCACCTAGGGGCAGGGGCTGGTACAAACGTCAGGCAGGCAATTTAAGACAGTGCAGCCACTGGTGGCCTGCCTCTACCTACCACCTGGGAATGGTTCCTCAGCTAAAATTGGGGCTTCTTAGCCATTTTCTCAGTTCTATGTCAAGTTTTTGTCTGGTTTGAGTTTGCATGGGTCTGGTACATGCTGTCACCATTATTGTAAGTTCCAATGAACAAGTTCCCAGATGCCTAAAAAACTATTTCTTTGTGCCCATCTACCACCCCTGGCTCTTACAACCTTTCTCCCCTCTCTTCTGCAATGCGCCCTGGTTGAGTGAGGTTTAATATAGGAGTCCTGTCCAGGGACAAGCACTATGCAGTCTTATTCTCTACATTTTGTTCACTTGTTGCTTTCTTTGGTAATCCTGTTCTAGAGGGAAACTTCACTGGTGAGTTGAGAGATGCATTATAATTCTCTCTGCCCCCTGTTCCACTATGTATCATGAGCCTTAGGTGTAGAGATTCCATTGTATATGTATCATGAAGGGCTGGGCATCTCACAGACACTTATTCTCTGTGTTGGATCAGTTGTTGAACTCTGTAATAGTCTCTATCTTTTGCAAAAAGATGCTTCTTTGATGAGTAATGAGAGGTGTACACTTGTCTGTAAATATAAGGATGTATATTTAGCATAAAATAAGAAATTATATTTGCCTAGGGATGTGACAGACACAGGTTTTCTCTAGTATCTTTGACCTCTTCAGCCACGTGTATTTGGCCTTTTATGTAGTATCACACATGAGTTTCCTCCCATTAAGTAGGCTTTAAGTCCAATTATACATCTGTTCATTACTCCAAGATAGAAGTGGCACTACTGTTCCAGTACAGACAGTATTTTGTGCTAGGATTGTTGTGGTTATTAGTCTTTAAAGCTGGGCTTGGACCATTGATGGATTTTCTTCCCTAGCTGCATAGTATCTCTAGAGCTATGAGAGCTAGTCTTCAGAGAGGTGACTTCCAGGTCAGTTCCACCTCCATTCTCCAAGTCCTGCATCTGAAGTCTTCAGCAACAGAATCTTACCTTCAGGTTCTGTGAGGTAATCAAGCGTGTGGCAGTAGCCTGTGTTATTTTGGAGTCTTTTGGATTACCCTGAGCAAAGGGAGAGTTCTCCTGTCCTGATCTGTGTTTCTTGTTGTATAGCCTTCAATAATTCACCTGCACTTATATGTATATTCTATGTATTTTTCAATAATTCGCCTGCACTTATATGCATATTCTATGCATTTTTTACAGTAGGATTTTTAAAATAATATTCTTCCCTCTGGTTTTCCACACCACTTAAGCATTATTTTCTCTTTGTCTCCCCCTGTATTACTGTCCTTCCCCTTTTCCCAGTTAAATATCCCAGTTTTCCCCAGTTGTTCCAACTACTCCTTTCTCTCCGTCTTTATCCCGCGATTCTTTTTCATTTTCCTGGTTCCTGCAGTTGCATCACATATAAGGATTTGGAGTAAGATCCACAAATGAGGGAGAATACATGTCACTTGTTTTTCTGAGTCTGTGTTACTTCATTTGATAGTTTCTAGTTCTAATTATTTACCTGTAAATTTAATGATTTTGTTTTTCTTTACCACTGCGTAGAACTCCATTCTTTAAATGTACCACATTTTCTTTTTTCTTACATTTTTAAAGTCTTGTACAATTCATACCACATTTCTCAGTCCTGTTTGGACTCATTCCCCTTTCCATGCTCCCTGCCCCACCCGAGTTCATGCATTTTGCAATACATGTCTTGCATCTTTTTTTCAGTCTTTTTAAAGTTTTTCGTTCTGAGGTTTATTGTTTGGGACTGAAGTTTACTGTTTCAGTCAGTTCTTTGATGCAGTTCTTTTGTTGTTGTTCCCTCCAATTTGTATTGCTTCAAAATATGCATATATTCTCTTCACACGTATACCAAACTTATGATGTCTAAATGTAAACTGTGTATTAATTCCAAAACATGTTTAGGAATTCACATTTTTCTCCTTTAATTTTATATTACTCTAATGGATACATACATACCCCCCCCATATACCACAATTACAAAGTCTGAAAATAAGTGGTAGGTTAATTCTAGATCCCATTAACATATTCACATCATAATGGCACAGTTGTGTCCACAAATGGCACAGTTGTGTCCATCATTTGTTTTTCTGGGACTGTGTTATCTCACTTAGCATAATGTCTCCTATTTCCATCCATTTACCTGCAAACTTCATGATGTCGTCTTTCTTTTTAAAAATTTTTTATGTTTTTATTTTTCACCATTTGTTTTTTATTTTTATACCCAATTTTATTGAAGTTTTGTGTATTTCACACAACACTTAATGAAATTTAAATCCATTTCCCCTTTATGCCCCCACCCCACTAGAGCTCATGCATTCTGCCATACATGACTTTCATCTTTTTCTTAATCTTTTTTAAATTTTTCAATGTAGAAGTTTACTGTTTTTGGCAGAAGTTTGCTGTTTCAGTCAGAATTTTGATCCTGTCTTTTGTTGTTGTTGCTCCATCCAACTTGAATCCCTCCAAAATATGCAAATGTACACATCACACATATACCAAGATTATGATGTCTGAAGATAAACTATAATTTGATTCCAAAACATGTTTAGGGATTCACATTTCAAAAGTAGAGTTATATCATCTTTTTTTTTTACCACTACATAGAACTCCACTGTGTAGATGTACCACATTTTCTCTATTCACTCATTGGTTGAGGGGCACTTGGGATGGTTCTAGTTCTTTGCTATTGTGAAGAGAGCTGCAATAAACATAGATGTGCATGTATCTCTGTGGTAGAATGAATCTTGTGGGTATATACCCAGGAGGGGTATGGCTGGGTCATGTGGTAGGCTCATTTTGAGTCTTTTAAGGGTTCTCCACACTGCTTTCCATAATGGCTGTACAAATTTACATTCCCATCAGCAGTGGGTTAGTCTTCCCCTTTCCCCACAACTTCCCCAACATTTGGTATCTTTTGTTTTCTTGATCTTAGCCAGTCTTATCAGAGTAAGCTGATACCTTATAGTGGTTTTAATTTGCATTTCCTTAATTATTAATGATGTTGAACAGTTTTTAAGATGTTTCTCAGCCATCTTTATTTCCTCATTTGTGAACTCTGTTCAGCTCTTTACTCCATCTTGTGAGTGGGTCATTTGTTTTCTTATTTCTTTGTTTTCTGAATAATTTATATATTTTGAATGTTAATGCGCTGTCAGATGTATCTGGGGTGAAGGTTTCCTCCCACTCTGTGGGTTTTCTCTTCACTTCATTGTTGTTTGTTTGTTTTTCCTGCTGTACAGAAGCTTTTGAGTTTAAGCAGATCCCATTTGTCAATTGTTGACCTTACTTCCTGTGCAGCTGCTGTCTGGTTTAGGAAGTCTTTTCCTACGCCTACATCTTGTAGAGTGCTGCCAGTGTTTTCTTGTATCATCTAAAGAGTTTTGGGTTTCACATTGAGGTCTTTGATCCATTTGGAGTTGATTTTATACAGGGTGAGAGGTAGGGGTTTAGTTTTATTCTACAAATGGTGATCCAGTTTTGCTAGCACCATTTGCTGAAGATCCTATCTTTCCTCTGTTGAGTCTTCTTGGCCCCTTTGTCTAATATGAGGTGACTGAACTTGTTATGAGCTCAAGTTTGGATCTTCAATTTTATTCCATTGATCTACAGGTCTGATTTTGTGCCAGTACCAGGCTGTTTTTAATGACTACAGCCCTGTTGTATAGTTTGAAGTCTGGATAGTGATCCCTCCTGTATTGCACTTTTCACTCAGGGTCACTTTGGCTGTTCGGGGTCTTTTGTTTTTCCATATGAATTTAAGGATTTTTTTCCAAGTCTGTGAAGAAACTCCTGGGATTTTAATTGGAATTGCATTGAATCTGTATATGAATTTAGGTACAATGAACATTTTTACTATATTAATTTTTCCAGTCCATGAACATGGGAGGTCTTTCCATCTTCTGATGTCTTCTTCAGTCTCCTTCAGGGCTTTAAATTTTTTGTTGTAGAAATCTTTGGTATCTTTAGTTAAGTTTGTTCTAGGTATTTGTGTGTGTGTGTGTGTGTGTGTGTGTGTGTGTGTATTGTGAGTGGAAAGGTCTTCTTATATTCCTTCTCCAGTTGCTTGTTGGTATAAAGAAAGGCTACTCATTTTTCTAGGTTAGTTTTGTATCCCACCCCTTTACTGAAACTCTTAATAATTTCTAGGAATTTTCTGGTAGAGTTTTTAGTATCCCTTAGGTAAACTCTCATATCATCTGCAGAGAGGGATAGTTTGACTTCCTCCTTTCCAATTACTACTTCTTTAATTTCCCTTTCTTGTCTTATTGCCCTAGCAAGGGTTTCAAGCACTATATCAAAGAGGAGTGGAGATAAGGGGAAGCCTTGCTGTGTTCCTGCCTTTAAGGGGGAATGCTTTTAACTTTTTTCAATTTAGGATGATGTTGGCTATGGGTTTGTTATATATGGCTTTAATTATGTTGAGGAATGTTCCCTCCAGTCCAGTTCCCTCTAGGACTTTAAACGTGAAAAGATGCTGGATTTTGTCAATTGAGATGATCATGTGGTTTCTGTCTTTCAGTCCATTTATGTGTTTTATGATATTTATTGATTTTCATATGTTGAACCATCCCTGCATCTCTGGTATGAATCCAACTTGGTGATGATGGTTGATCTTTTTGCTGTGGGTCTGTATGTGGTTTGCAAGTATTTTGTTGAGAATTTTTACATCTATGTTCATTAATGTGTCTATAGTTTTTTTTGTTGTTGTTGTATCTTTGCCTGCTTTAGTGTTAAAATGTGAATCTCTAAATGTGTTTAGGAATTAACCTATAAAAAAAAGAAATTATGTCAGAGTTGAATAAGCATAACAATTGACCCAATAATCATGGATTTTTATATTCCATGGAACTGAATGGAGGCCCTCAGCCTCAGGGAATTCAGAAACTGCTGAAATCAAGAGGGATGTCCCAACTTGGTTCATGCTTCCCATATGAGTTTTTTCAAAAGGCCTTTAGTGTTAGTTATTCTTCCCCTTATGCCTCCTCTCTGTCCTTCCAGCCCCACCCATTTATTCTTTCTTGCTGCATTACTTTACTCTCCAACTTTATATCACTTCATGCTATCTCCCCTCTTATGGAGCCTCTGTTCTATCCATTTACCTGCAAATTCACAGTTTTGTTTTTCTTAACAGCCACACGATATTTCATTATGTAAATGTACCACTCTTAATGTTCTTTTTACAGTTGATGTATATGTAAATGTTTTCATTTCCTGGACATTGTGAGCAGGGTAACTATGAATATAGACGAATAGATATCTTTGTAGTAGGTTATAGAGTCCTTTGTGTATATGCCTAAGAGTGGTCTCTCTGGATCATGTGATACATCTACTTATAAATTTAAAAAAAATTGCTTGAAAAAAAAGAGTGGTGCTGGCTTCCCATGCTGAAATGAAACAGGAAACTGACCAGCAAATCTATACTACATTTTCATTATCCATTCATCACTTGAGCTGAGGGACGTTTATGTTGTTTCTGTTTCTTAGCTGTTGTGAAAAGAGCAGCAGCAAACGTGAATGCACAGGTATCTCCGCAGCAGATGAGTCCTTTGAGTATAGGCTTAGGAGTGTTAACTGGGTCATAGGGTAGACTTATTTTTAGGTTTTTAAGAATTCTTCACACTGCTTTCTGAACTGGTTACACCAGTTTGCAATCCAACCAGCAGTGAATGAGGGTTCTCCTTTCCCCACATCCTTGCCAGCATTTTGGTGTCATTTGTTCTCTTGATCTTAGCCATTCTGACTGGGGTAGGATGAAATCTTAAAGTGGTTTTGATTTCTATTTCCCTAATTACTAAGAATGTTGAATGCTTTTTAATTGAATTTTTGTGTATTTCATATATAACATCTCAATCAGTCTTTTTAACGTTTTTTATTGAAGTTTTGTGCAATTCATACAACATTTCTCAGTCCAGTTTAGACTCATTCCCCTTTCCATGCCCCCCACCCCACCTGAGTTCATGCATTTTGCCATATATGCCTTACATCTTTTTTTCAGTCTGTAAAAATTTTTTTGATGTAGGGGTTTTTTGTTTTGGGCTGGAGTTTACTGTTTCAGTCAGTTCTTTGACCCAGTCCTTTTGTTGTTGTTCCCTCCAATTTGTATTGCTCCAAAATATGCATATATGTTCTTCACACATATACCAAAATTATGATTGCCTTTGTACTCCCTCCTCCATTGGCACCTCCCACAGCTCCCCCATGGCTCCTCCCACAGCACCTCCCATGGCTCCTCCCATGGCACCTCCTGGAGTTCATACATTTTTGTCATTTGTATTATGGTCTATTGTGACAAATTACTCTCCCCAGCCGGCCATTGCTCAGTGCCAGTTCATCCTTTGATCTCTAGTCAGCCTGTCTGGAGTCCCTTTCTTAAAGAAGGCCAGGGCTTCCTCACCCTACCACCATCAGCTGCCAATATTTTCTCAGCCAAGGTTTGTTCTGTTCCCATTTCTGTCGTTCTGTGCTGGGTTTTTGTCCAGCTGAGCTTACATGGGTCTTGTGCATGCTGAAACCAGTGCCCTAGGTTTATGTGAACAGAGTCCCAGGAGCTTGCAGGATTCATTTCCGTTTGGTCTTGCATCATCTCCCGGCTCTTACAATCTTTCTGCTCTTCTGCAATTTTCTCTGAGCTTTGGTTGAGTGAAGCTGAATATAGGCAACCTGCCCATGGTCCCACACTCTGTAGACTCCTAATCTCCAGGTTTTAGCTTTTCAGGCCCTTTTGAGTTCTTGGCCTCCTGTTGCCTGGGGGAACTTCCTTGAGAGTTAAGAGGTTAATTAATGCCCTCTTGGGCCCTTGTTCTATGTTGTGTGAGCCTTAGGTGTAGAGGTTTCATTGTAGATGTGTCACTTAGGCATGAGTAATTCATAAACAGTGCCTGGTGTTTCCAATTGTGGGACTGTACTGTTCTTCCAGTGCAAAAGAAGTCTCTTTATTGAGTGCTGTCTGGGATATTTGTCTTTAAATAAAAGGCTACCTATTTTGTAGTTAGTAAGATGTTACCTTAGCCTAAGAATGTGACAACTTTGGCAGTTTCTCTAAGATCTTTGACCTTTCCAGCTATGTACATCTGGCTGTTTACAGTACACACGCGAGCTACCTCACACCCCCCCAAGTGGACTTTAAGTTTAGTCATTGATTGCCCCCAAGATAAAAGTGCCAGTACTGCACTGATGTCATATGCGGTGCTGGACATTGATGTAGATATTTGGTCTTAGACCTGGTGTTGGGCCATCAGTTGTTATTCTTCCTCAGTGGCTTTCATAGTGCTCTCCAAAGCTGTGGCAGTTAGCCTTCAGGGGAAGTGGCTTCCTGGTCAGCTCCAGCTTTACTGCTTCACTTCCAGTTTCTGAAGTGTGTCCTGTCTTCAGCAATAGTGTGTTACCTTCAGGTTCTGGAAGGCAATCAAGTCCTGTGGCAGTAGCCTGTGTAATTCTGGGAGTTTACTGGACTACCCTGGCCAAAAAATGTTGAACACTTTTTAAGGTGTTTCTTCTTAAAAATATTTTATTGATTATTTTTTATGTTATGTGTATGAGTGTATTGCCTACACTTGTGTAAATGCACCTGTGTCATGCATTGCCCATGAGGAAGGCATTGGATTCCCCTGGAACCGGAATTACGCAGTTGTTAGCCACTATGTAGGTGCTGGGAATTGAACCTAGGTCCTCTGCAAGAGCAGCTGGGACTCTTAACCACTGAGCCATCTGTAGAGCCCGTGAGTAAGGTATTTCTTAGTCATTGTTATTTCTTCTTTTGTGAGCTTTGTGTTCACATCCATAGCTCATCTTGTAATGGGGTCATTCATTTTCTTTTTTGTTTTATGAGTGTCTTGTGTATTCTGGGTATTAACCCTCCGTCAGATGTGTAGCTGGTGAAGATTCTCCTCCTGCTCTGTGGGATTCCTCTTCGCTTTCTTTCCTCTGCTGAACAGAAACTCTTAACTTTAACAATGTCCCACTTCATTACAATTGCCCTGCAGTTATAATTCACATGCTTTACAAGTAAAACATCACCACTCTTTGGACTTGAAGATTTAGTGTTGAGGCTGGAGAGATGCTAAGGACACTGCTGTTCTTCCAGAGGATCCGATGTCGGCCTCTGTGTCCTGTAGCTCATGACTGCCCTAACTTCAGCTCCACCTCAGCTGCAGTAGATCTGACTCTCTTCTTGTCTCCTTAGGCACTCAACTACAGGGCTAGATACACACAGAGACACAGGCAGCTGTGGGCAGACTCACAGATATGCGCACAAATAAGTAAAAAACTTTGTGGAATCTGGAATTTGGTTTACTCACTTGGAATGTTAGGTATAACTTCAGCAGTAGTGTGCTTGTACCATTTTCTTTTTGCTGCTCTTACCAGAAGTATTGTTCATATAAGATATAGAAGGCTTCCTGTTTTTTTCCGGCCCACTTTAACTTAATAAGAAGCTAGTTTGCTGAGATGAATAGGATGTGGCAGCTGACAGCAGCCCAACTTGTAAGTAGGGAGCTACAGTGTATTGTGGGAAACAGACTGAGGTATAATGGTGTGTGGAGGGACTGGTATGGTGGTGGGCATGGTCTGTGGCTGCAGTAGGCGAAACATTGTCACATCCAGGTTGATCTGACAGGAAAGACTTGGAAGGAAGTAGGGCAAAGCTCAGAGCTCTAACCCTCAAGGCATGCCCCCAGCAGCCCCGTGGACCAGCCAAGCCCTGCCCTCCAGAGTTCCAAACCACGCCACCAGCTGGGGATGAAGAAACACATGTTTCTTTGGGGACATTTCATATTCAAGCCATAACGCATAGTTCACACAGATGGTGAAGAAAGCAACTGGGTATCAGACTTGGGTGATTAGGTGGGTAACACTCCAGGGCTAAACGTGGGGCCCATTTGTGAGGATGGCGACGAGGCCAGTGCGGGACATTTGTGAGGATGGTGACGAGGCCAGTGTGGGACATTTGTGAGGATGGTGACCATGCCAGTGCAGGGCAGTTGTGAGGATGGTGATAAGGCCAGTGCGGGACATTTGTGAGGATGGTGACAAGGCCAGTGCAGGACATTTGTGAGGATGGTGACCAGGCCAGTGCAGGGCAGTTGTGAGGATGGTGATAAGGCCAGTGCGGGACATTTGTGAGGATGGTGACCAGGCCAGTGCGGGACATTTATGAGGATGGTGACGAGGCCAGTGCAGGACATTTGTGAGGATGGTGACGAGGCCAGTGCAGGACATTTGTGAGGATGGTGACGAGGCCAGTGCGGGACATTTGTGAGGATGGTGACGAGGCCAGTGCAGGACATTTGTGAGGATGGTGACAAGGCCATTACAGGGCATTTGTGAGGATGAATATTTATATGTTGTTAAAACATTGGCCCTTGACAGAACAGTGTTTTATATTTCTTTGATGTTGCCTCTGGCATCTCTAAGAAATGCTGCCTCTTGCCAGCATTAGGAGTTTAGCAGCAGAGAGCTTTCTCCATGCAGAGTATCCTTCTGGAGGTTGCTCAGATGGTCAGTATCTCACCCTTACCTAAATGGCCCAGACCCCCGATGTTCTGGCTTCCAGCTGCCCCAGGCCGGCTATTGACTTCCTGCAGACCTCACACTTGGAGTTCCAGAGGGAAGATCCTGCTGATCTTCCAGAGGGAAGATCCATGGTCCTGACCATGTGTCCTCTCTGCTGTTCCATGGTCCTGACCATGTGTCCTCTCTGCTGTTCTGTGGTCCTGACCATGTGTCCTCTCTGCTGTTCCGTGGTCCTGACCATGTGTCCTCTCCGCTGTTCTGTGGTCCTGACCATGTGTCCTCTCTGCTGTTCCGTGGTCCTGACCATGTGTCCTCTCTGCTGTTCCGTGGTCCTGACCATGTGTCCTCTCTGCTGTTCCGTGGTCCTGACCATGTGTCCTCTCTGCTGTTCCGTGGTCCTGACCATGTGTCCTCTCTGCTGTTCCGTGGTCCTGACCATGTGTCCTCTCTGCTGTTCCGTGGTCCTGACCATGTGTCCTCTCTGCTGTTCCGTGGTCCTGACCATGTGTCCTCTCTGCTGTTCCGTGGTCCTGACCATGTGTCCTCTCTGCTGTTCCGTGGTCCTGACCATGTGTCCTCTCCGCTGTTCTGTGGTCCTGACCATGTGTCCTCTCTGCTGTTCCGTGGTCCTGACCATGTGTCCTCTCTGCTGTTCCGTGGTCCTGACCATGTGTCCTCTCCGCTGTTCCGTGGTCCTGACCATGTGTCCTCTCTGCTGTTCCGTGGTCCTGACCATGTGTCCTCTCCGCTGTTCCGTGGTCCTGACCATGTGTCCTCTCCGCTGTTCTGTGGTCCTGACCATGTGTCCTCTCTGCTGTTCCGTGGTCCTGACCATGTGTCCTCTCCGCTGTTCCGTGGTCCTGACCATGTGTCCTCTCCGCTGTTCCATGGTCCTGACCATGTGTCTTCTCCGCTGTTCCATGGTCCTGACCATGTGTCCTCTCCGCTGTTCCGTGGTCCTGACCATGTGTCCTCTCTGCTGTTCCGTGGTCCTGACCATGTGTCCTCTCCGCTGTTCCGTGGTCCTGACCGTGCGTCCTCTCCGCTGTTCCGTGGTCCTGACCGTGTGTCCTCTCCCCACGTGCACCTCTCTTTTCTCTTTGCCCTTCTCTCTAAGCGGCTGGGCATCCCTTTCTTCTTTTAGGAACTTCTGCAGTAGTGCAGCTTGCAGGGCCTCCCCGGGGAAGCTGGCCACTCATTTTCATGGCGAGCTCTGTCCCTTGCTGACAGCTGTGCTGCTGCTTTCCCTCCATGTGCTGCCTGCCATCTGCATCCCTCTGAGTCTGCTTTCCCACCTGGCAAGGACAGCCATGTGTAGAGGCTTCTTCACATCGGAGGTGCCAGCCTGGCGATGCTCACCTTGTCCTGTGCTTCTTTCCAGGGAAGCAGTTCAAGTGCACGGTGTGTGACTACACGGCAGCACAGAAGCCACAGCTGCTGCGGCACATGGAGCAGCACGCCTCCTTCAAGGTACAGGTGTGGGGCGGGCAGCGAGGTCCTGGCTGGACATGCACACTGCTAGTGTGGGACGGGCGGCGGGGTCCTGACTGGACATGTGCACTGCTGGTGTGGGACGGGCGGTGGGGTCCCGGCTGGATGTGCGCACTGCTGGTGTGGGACGGGCGGCGGGGTCCTGGCTGGACATGAGCACTGCTGGTGTGGGAGGGGCAGCGGGGTTCTGGCTGGACATGCACACTGGTGGTATTGTCTTCCCTTTCCAGCCTTGAGCTGTTCCCTGAGGAGTCTGAGGCTAGCTGACTTTACTTCGAACCCCTTTTCCTCGCCCCTATAAGTATTTTTCTGAGTTTAGGAAACTAAGTCATCAAATAGTGTTGAAGACAAGGCACATGCTCACCACAAAACCTGGAGTGATTTAGAGGAAGAAGTGCAGGTTTAGGGGCATGTACTTGTGTCTTCAGATCTTGGATTACTGCAAGTGAATTATGTGATAAAAGCCTACATAGTACGAGTTTGTAAGAGCAGATATTGGTGTGCCAGAGTGCCCAGTGCAGTGAGCAACAGGTCCGGGTGGAGTCGTTCTGCAAGCTCCTAACACTTGTATGTTTCTTTGATGCAAGTGTTGATGATCTACCTGCCCACTCTGATGTAGTTATGGAGCAGAAGATGACTATTCTATCAGACCTCGGCTTATTACCTGGGGCAGCTTGACTCTTGACACTGTTAATTCTGCTTATATATACAAAGAGAAATGGAATCATTGAGATTTGTGACCATGTTGCTCAAAAATGGGTTTTGAATCTGTGTACTACAAGAATCCAGAGAGTTAGAGAATGTGGAAGGGACATCAGTCACCACACGTACAGCTCACATTGGTTGAACATCTCAAGTGCTGGCTCTGTGCCAGGATGTACACATCATCACATCAGATCTCTGCACAGTACACATTTTTGTCCCTGTTTATCAGATGAAGAACCTCAAACTCAGAATTTAGCTGATAACTTCTTTTTCTGTCACATACTCAGATTTCAGTGTTGACTGGTTTGTGTCCATCACTTGTAAGGTATCAATCACTTTTAAGGTATCAATCACTTGTAAGCTATCAAAGATCTTCTCCAACATTAATATCTTCCCATGCTCAGAACAGCTTCTAAGAGATGAGTTGATAGATTTTTTTTTTCCATGTGTAACCAAGTTAAGGATATATGCTTTCAGTATCCAGGAAGGGAAGGAGCCAGACCTTGGCCCTCATCTCCTGCTGCTAGTCCTGTGTTCTTTGCACTTCACCACAGAGTGACTTTTGGGAGATTTGGAAAGCCAAGATCACTGCAAATTGTTGCTTAGCTGGCTGCCACTGGGGTCTGGTCTGCAGTGAACACCAGGTGCTTAGGTGGAACGTATGTATGACCTGGTGGGAGTGCCACATGTCTGAGTCAGGTGGGACGTATATATCACCTGGTGGGAGTGCCACATGTCTGAGTCAGGTGGGACGTATGTATCACCTGGTGGGAGTGCCACATGTCTGAGTCAGGTGGGACGTATGTATCACCTGGTGGGAGTGCCACATGTCTGAGTCAGGTGGGACGTATGTATCACCTGGTGGGAGTGCCACATGTCTGAGTCAGGTGGGACGTATGTATCACCTGGTGGGAGTGCCACATGTCTGAGTCAGGTGGGACGTATGTATCACCTGGTGGGAGTGCCACATGTCTGAGTCAGGTGGGACGTATGTATCACCTGGTGGGAGTGCCACATGTCTGAGTCAGGTGGGACGTATGTATCACCTAGTGGGAGTGCCAAATGTCTGAGTCAGGTGGGACGTGTGCCACATGTCTGAGTCAGGTGGGATGTGTGCCACATGTCTGAGTCAGGTGGGACGTATGTATCACCTGGTGGGAGTGCCACATGTCTGAGTCACAGAGGCCTTCAGTTTTATGCCTGTTCTGTACCAAATTGGAATGAAGAGTCTCATTTCACATCTCACAGTGCACAGACGTGTTTCATCAGGAGGATGACTTTCCTAGACTAAAGCAATTACCATGCTAGAGCAGAGAATTCAGGCTGCTGCCTATCTCCTTATAGGTGAGAAGTTAGGCGCAATGGGAGAATTCTGGCTGTTCCAGCCTTTGCGGGGTTTGCACTCATCCTTAGCTTTCCATTTAAAAACGTTCTGTTCTTACCCAGGCTTCACTGAAGCAGTCTTCTGCTTTTAATTTCTGTTTTTGGACTGTGGTTTAAGTGCATGGAGGTTGACATGGGACTCATTCTGTTACGTGCACTCACGCTGTTCACTCCTGTTACGTGTGGAGGTTGACGTTGGCTCATTCTGTTACCCAGCACTCACACGCTGTTCACTCCTGTTACGTGTGGAGGTTGACGTTGGCTCATTCAGTTACCCAGCACTCACACGCTGTTCACTCCTGTTACGTGTGGAGGTTGACGTTGGCTCATTCTGTTACCCAGCACTCACACGCCGTTCACTCCTGTTACATGTGGAGGTTGACGTTGGCTCATTCAGTTACCCAGCACTCACACGCTGTTCACTCCTGTTACGTGTGGAGGTTGACGTTGGCTCATTCTGTTACCCAGCACTCACACACTGTTCACTCCCTGTTTCGTGGCATCGTGTCCTTAGCATCCTGTGCCGGGCCTGGAATTTCTGCACTGAGCCGCTTCCTGAGTAGTAGCTGGTCTGCCTTGGGCCCCTGTGGACGTGGGCTCCTTTTTCAAGTAGCACCACAGCTGGGAACAAGAGTCACACCTGACTGAGGGACATTACAGCCAACTGTGGTTTCTCTTCCTGTAGTTCTCCTTGCCAGTTAATCTAAGTGGTACTCCCACTGAGCTAAGACAGACAGAGCAGCGTGAAATTGCTGCACGCTGGCCCCTCGTGCTGATAGTAGCAACTGCTTTTCCCCATCTCCCCTCTCACCCTCTCTTGGTGTGAATCTCTAATAACAGATTGCCATCAAGTTACTAGGTTGAAACAGCACACAATTAAGTGTCTTATAGTTCTGTAATTCAGAAGACCAGCATGGCCCTCATTAAAACCAAATGAGAATCTTGCAAGGCTGGGATTCCATGTCATGTCCTTGCTCTCGTCCTCTCCTGGATGTCACCTTCAGTCCTTGCTCTCGTCCTCTCCTGGATGTCACCTTCAGTTCTTGCTGTTGTCCTCTCCTGGATGTCTCCTTCAGTCCTTGCTGTTGTCCTCTCCTGGGTGTCACCTTCAGTCCTTGCTCTTGTCCTCTCCTGGATGTCACCTTCAGTCCTTGCTGTTGTCCTCTCCTGGATGCCACCTTCAGTCCTTGCTTTTGTCCTCTCCTGGATGCCACCTTCAGTCCTTGCTGTTGTCCTCTCCTGGATGTCACCTTCAGTCCTTGCTCTTGTCCTCTCCTGGATGTCACCTTCAGTCCTTGCTGTTGTCCTCT
Organism: Rhizomys pruinosus; assembly: GCA_009823505.1. Classification (NCBI taxonomy): domain Eukaryota; kingdom Metazoa; phylum Chordata; class Mammalia; order Rodentia; family Spalacidae; genus Rhizomys; species Rhizomys pruinosus. The sequence continues at coordinate 149,356 of VZQC01003881.1, forward strand.
CCTGGATGTCACCTTCAGTCCTTGCTGTTGTCCTCTCCTGGATGTCACCTTCAGTCCTTGCTGTTGTCCTCTCCTGGATGTCACCTTCAGTCCTTGCTCTTGTCCTCTCCTGGATGTCACCTTCAGTCCTTGCTGTTGTCCTCTCCTGGATGTCACCTTCAGTCCTTGCTGTTGTCCTCTCCTGGATGTCACCTTCGGTCCTTGCTGTTGTCCTCTCCTGGATGTCACCTTCAGTCCTTGCTCTTGTCCTCTCCTGGATGTCACCTTCAGTCCTTGTCCTTTCCTGGATGTCACCTTCAGTCCTTGTCCTCTCCTGGATGTCCCCTTCAGTCCCAGCTTGCGGCCCCTTCCTCCATCACAGAGCCAGCAGCCCAGTGTGTCCCATCACATCTGCTGCTCTCACTCTCTTCCTCCACTTTTAAAGACCCTTGCAGAAGTGGGAGTTTTGTTGCTGAAGTCCTGAGTGTTCTCCCTAGCAGTGGCACACAAATTGGGAATGGTGGTGCATGCCTGTAATCCCAGCACTGGGCAGGTGAAGGAAGACAGGCAGATCCCTGGAGCTTGATGCCTACCTGCCTAGCTGCACCAGCAAGCTCCAGTCTTAGGACACTTTCTCCAAAAGCAAGGTGGAAAATGATTGACAACACAAACTGATATTGACCTCTAGCTTCCTCATTCAGGCATGCCAACATGCACATGGACACACACACACACACACACACACACACACACACACACACACAAGTGTTCCCCACAAATAAATAGAAAAGACCCTTGTGAGTTCCGGGGATGTGGCTCAGTGTAAAGTCTTTGCCTATATGCACAGTCCTGGGTCCCATCCCTAGAACCACATAAGTCAGGAGTAGTGGTTCATGCTAGTAATCCCAACACTTAAGAGGTGAAGGCAGGAGATCAGAATTCAAGGCCATCCTTGGTTATCTAGTAAGTTCAAGCCCAGCTTTTGATGCATGAGACCCTGTCTCAAATAAAAAAATTAAAAAATGGAGAAAAGGGCCTTTGTGATGACTCTCATTCTAACCCAGCTATGTCATCATTGAATGGTCAGATGATGAGTAACGGAAGTCCTAGTTCCTACAATCTGTTTTTGTTGTGCTCATTATTTTCTTCAGTACCGGGGATGAACCCTGGCCTCACACATCAAAGGCAAGCACTCTACCACTGAGCTACATCCACAACCTGATTCTTTAACTCTTAGTTCCCATGGCTGTGGAAAGTATAGTGTATTTTCAGTTGTCATGGGTTAAGGCATGGGCCTCTTTGGCAGGACATATTCTGCCAGTCATATTCCTCTGAATTTTTTTCCCTTTCACATTTACCTCTGGAAGAACATTTTTATGGAGGCCATAAAATACAGTATGCACACATATTTCACACCAGCAATGAACATTGCTAAACACTTGGGTTTGTTTTATTTTTTTATGAGTGTTTTGTCTGCATATATTTAAGTACACCCATGTCCTGGAATGCTCACAGAGATCAGAAGAGGGTGTTAGAGCCCTTGGAACTGGTGTTACAGTTATTAGCCACCATATGGGTCCTAGGAACTGAACCCAGGTCCTCTGCAAGAGCAGCCAGTACTTTCACCCTCTGAGCCATTTCTCCAGCCCTGACACTCAGGTTTCTTTCTCACTAATTTTACGTTGGCCCCAGGCCCTCAGGCAGGCACTGCTGGTCTCTGGCAGTTGTTTTGTAGGATGAAACTAATTTGTTTTTCTTGAGGTAGATTTATAATTTACAGTATATGACTTGTGGCAGGAAACTGAAATGAGGCAAATTTCTGGACTGTATTTTAAAATGGCCCATTTTCTATTTATGTATTTATTTAGTATTCACTAAATAAGATTTTGAAAATGCATATCAATTCCTTTCTTCATAGGATGCTTTTGATGTATTATCTTCTAAAGCTGTGCTTGCAGTCCTCCAGTAAATGAAAAAATTGATCAGAATCATTACCTTGTCTTTACCACTGATAGTGCTCTCTTGGATAGTTATGTAGCTGAGTGGCTTACCTTGTTAAAAATGCCCTGGTCTGAGCTGGAGGAGTATTTGTAGTCCGGTTGGAGACCCTTTGTGCAGTGAGAGACATTCCTTTTCCTTTGATGTCCATAGTTATTTCCTTATTTCCTGAAAATAGACTTAGAAGCTTCTTGTCTGCTACTTGAGGCTGAGCTCTGTGCTATGTTCAGCCTTAGCCCTCACAGGTGAGTGCTGTGCTCCGGTTTGGGCTGTTATAAGTCCCCCACATGGACATCTTCATGCAGGAAGCACTTCTGTGTCATCTTAAAATCTAATGGGTCATGAAGCACAGCACACTTGTGGGGATTCACAGATGGCAGAGGTGCTGTGTGTTTCTTGCAGCTGCAATTCAGACACATTCCCTGGGGCAGAGTCAGCACTCTTGACCTTAGAGGAGTGTTAGAAAGATGCCTGACATGGTGGGCTGCTGGCAAGCCGCAAGGATGGCCTGTGCCTCTTCTTAGCTGTTCTCCTCTCACCGTTATGTGAGGCTGTGTGATGATAGGTAGAGTCACCTCGTGGATTTCTTCTCCTTTAGCTTTGTTACAGAGATGTTCAGTGACACAACCTGTGGATTCAGTGGCAGGTTCTTTGCACATTCATGAAAGTCACTATCTTAAACAAGTTTTGTTTTTTACTTAGAAAACATTTTGCTAGGCCCTCTCTCCAGCCCACTGCTGACCCATTTTTATAGCTCCCAAAGTCACCATTTTAAAATGCTTTCATTATAGAGGATGATGTTTTTTTGCTAATGTCATGTTTGTCATTATGTGTTAAGTTTGAGATTTAGATATTGGTTCACTGGAGTCATGTATCCTGAGAAGTTGGATTTAATTACTGCCTCTGAAAATGTAGTTGTATTGTAGTCCTTTTTGTCATGAGAGATGTGGGGGAAAGGAGGGTGCCGCCATGAACACGGGGACGGGGCGACAGAAGAGAGAAGAAAGGAGAGGAGAGGACTTGATGAACATCAGGGGAGCCCCGGCAAACATGCTTGCTTCCATCTACCATTTTACCTCATGGAGCCATTCTGCATCCTCCCCTGGACCGCCTGCTAGCTCGAGTGATTAACCCATTCATTCAAGGGAACTACGCAAGATTTCTCTTAGTATTCTTGTTAGATAGTAGTCTCAAAATGATATTCTAAGATAACATTAAAATCCGAGAAAAATGCTGAACAATTAGAATTTTTATTTTCATATGATGCTATCTTGTTATATATCTTAGTTTTATGAAGAGTTATATATAGAGAAAGAATAGGGAATAACTTTGAGTGTATGCTAAAATGCTCAACTTCACATAAAGAAAGAGTATGGAATAACTTTGAGTGCATGCTAAAACACTCAGCTTCACCAGTGGAAAGCTTCAGCAAACCATGCTCTTTGCCATTTTTCATTTACATTGGTAAACATCCAGAAGTTCAAGTGCACATTCCATTTCAGGCCACGAGATAACAACCATGCTCATGTTATCGAGGAGAGAGAAAGCGGCAGAATTTGTCACAGCTGCACATGTGTAACAGATGGCCCAGTGTGGCCACTCGTAAAAGTTCATCTTCTGTGGAAATAATGGCAGACACAAGAAGCACACTTCTGCAGGGTTTAGCAGAAATGACTTGTATGTCCATCTATAGGGGAGGGGTCATGTCAACCGCAGACTATCCACACGACAGCAGAAGAGTCCAGAATCTATCTGTTTGGTTCTGTAGAAAGATATTAAAACTATTTGATGAAATGCAAAAAGATGAAAAATGGCAAAATTATGTTTGCTTTCAAGGTTCTATAAGAAGACATGCAAGATAAGCAGAGATGCTTTACTATTACTGGGGATGCGTCAGCATGGAAGCTGCATGCAAGGCAGGGCCAGATGGCACCAACACATCTCCTGACATCTGATTTTGTTTTGCATTTTGTGGGTTTGGTGTGCATGCATGTTTATGTGTTTGCATGTATGGTATGAGTGTTGATGTTAGGTGTCTTCCTCAATTACTCTCCATGTTATACATGAAGGCATGGTCTCTCTCTGAGCCCAGGACATTTCAGCCATCTTGACTGACCATCTTGCCGCAGAGGTCCCTCACCTTCCAGGCACTGGGATTGCAGATGGGTTGCCTGCCTACCAGCATCTGCATGGGTTCTGGGGGTAGGAGCTCTCACCCTCATGCTTGGATGGAAAGCATTTCAGCCATTAAGGATTAGCATTGTATCCCTACCCTTGCCTGATACCTGACCCACATGTTTACCTTTTTTTTTTTCAGAAATTTTTTTTCACCAATGTTTTATTGAAGCTTTGTTCATTTTATATAAGATTACATTACAAATCAAATCTAGACCCGTTATCCCTTCCCTACCCCCCCACCGCACCAGAGCTCATGCATTTTATAATATGAACCTGAATCATGAAGTGTTAGTTGAAGTACTTAAGAACTTGATCTTTATGCATACTACTTAATTTCTAATTTATTTTAATCAAGAATTGTTTTGGATAATTCTGAAGCTAGTGACTATAGTAATAAATGTTTTCTTATTATTTCAACGTAAATATGTCCCTATTAAATTGTATACACAGCAAATTTTCTGCCTTATGTATTCTTGTGCATTTACTATCGTGATATTTTAAATTTGTTTTCTAAAAAAATATACATGCATACATATGTATGTACACATTCATATGCATTTCTGGGTATATGTCTTCTCTTGTTCTACAACTGATGTTTGCCCTTGACTTCAATTTCTTACTACTTTATTCTTTTTTTTTTTTTTTTGGATGCTTTGTGTATTTCATACATGTTTACCATTTTGATAAATGTAAGTTAGAAAAGGAACATTGTAAGTGAAAATGCTATCCTAGAAACTACTTGAAGTCCAAGCAGAATGTAAACATGTTTTTCATCTGTGATAGCATCCTACAAGAGTGGAGGCAAACTGTTTTCTGGAATTTCTTTGAGACTTTATTATTTGAAAATCCCAGAGGAATAAGGTCTCAGAAATTGTAGGATTTATACCCAGATAGGTTCAATTCCTAGCTACTTGTAGGTTGCCTTATTTAACGTCTTTTTATAAATCTTATTACTGGTAAAATGCTGCGGTGATATCTGTCTCCTGTTGTTGGGGAAATTAAAAATAATCTTCTTCTGAGCAGTGGGTCTGGTAATGGTGCCTGCTGGGTGACTGAGAGGTGCTGGCTCTTCTGCCTCTCTCTTGAAAATCACTCCATTTTCTTGAAAGAATTACAGCAAGGATATAAACCAGCTTGTTGATGTTCATATTCTTTTTGTTTGGATTAAATTGTGTTTGTCAAGCATTTACTCTAAATGTTTTCATGGATGTTTTCCTTCTTACTAATTTTAGACACTGATTCTGTTTTGTCTGGTTGTTTGAGTGTTGACGGTGGAGTTAGGGTTATACTGTTGCTACAACTATTTGCAATTAATGTGCACTGGGGGGTCCTTTGCCTATTTAAGCTACTGTTTCCTTCCTTGAAAAGTTAGGACAATGTTTTAATGAGTTATTTTAAAGTAAACGGGCAGATATGGTCTGTGAACCCTGATGACCATTGTGGGAAGGAGGGCTGGGAAGGACATCAGCTTGCTCTGTCCATAGAGAGCCACAGGCTTTCTTTAAGCTCATTGCTGTCTTCCATACCACATTGGCTTTTTTCTTTTTCTTTTTCTTTTGGAATTTTTTTTCTTGTTATTAAACTTTTTCCATAGGTTATACATCATTTCTCAATTGAATCTAGAGTCGCTTCCCTTTCCATGCCCCCCACCCCAACGAGTCCCTGCACTCTGCCATACATGTCCCGTATCTTTTTCTTAGTCTTTCCAGAGTTTTTTTTTTCAGTTCTTTTGTTGTCATTTTCTCCAACTTGTATTGCTATAGTATATATACATATATATACACATATATGTACATGGTTTTACACACACACACACACACACACACACACACACACACACACATACTCACACACACATCACTTGAATTGGAGGATTTTTTTTTCCTAAAAGATGTCATGTTTTCCTTAAGGAAGTGCTCGAAGGTTCCTCCTTGGCAATCCCAAACAACTATCACTCCTGCACCTTTGCTCCACATTGGGGTCTTTCCCTTCCATGGTCCCCCAAATGAAGTCCAGTAAGCACACATCCTTGATCCCTGTCTTGCATCCCCCTTGTCTTGATCCCCCTGCACTGGCCTCCGTGATACAGCCCAGGTAGTCCAACAATGGCAGTCTATATTCTGACGGGGCTGACATCCCCTTAGCTATTTAGTCCACAAACTGGGTATCTCAGTAGTCCTCATCTGGCATTGAAGGTTTGGAGGATGCTTGGAGAGACATGAGTCCTCAGTCCATATTAGAAGGTTACAAAGCTGTGTCTCATGTCTTTGAGGAGTGCCAAAAGCGGTGGCAGCCACAGAGTTGATGCACTTGCAGATTGCCTTCTTTCGAATCATCATAGGATCCTGGGATTTTGGAAATGTATGCATGGTGGATTTCTAAACCCAGAGGTTCTCTGAGTGAGCCAGAATCCAGTTGATGTTAGTGACTCAGGCACTTCTCCAGGTGGTTCTGATACAGAAGCTGGCTAGGCTCCAAAGCCACCCACTGTGTTCAGAACTCTGTGAAGAAGGCTCTATTTCTGGGTTGATATTGGAAATGTGTCCTTATCCATGGCATGAAGCCACATCTTGTGTTCACATGTGTGCGTACTAGCTGTGTGAGCCTGTGTGTAACCAGTCTGATAATCTCTACCTTTTAATTAATTAGAGTGCCTGGCTATTTATATTTAATGTAATTGTCAACATGCTTAAATTTAAGAGGAGATCTTGGTATTTATTTCTGCCATAGCAGTTCCTTTGTTCTTCATTTATTCTTTTCTGAGCTTTTGGGTGAATCAAGTGTTTTTTCACATTGCATTTTACCTCTTCAATTGATTTTCATTTTAAAACAATTATAGATTTACAGAAGCATTGTGAAGGTGATGCAGAAGATTTCTATATTTCCCATACTCAGTGTCTTTGTTTCCATCTGACTTGAATACGCTTTATTTGTTACTACTGACAGTTCAGTATGATACATTGTTATTAACAAAAGTACATGCTCATATTTCTTTAATTTTTGCCTAAAATTCCCTTTTCCTCACATTCATAATTTCAGAAGGACAATACGTTATATTAACTACCATGTATTTTATGACTTTAGGTTTGAGAATTCTCAGATTTCTCCCTGTTTTTGATAACCTTGGAAGAGATTATACTCCATTTAGGACTTACTAGCCTTTTTTTTTTAACCATAAATAAATTGACTTTATTCTAGAAATGCAGGGATGTTTCAGTATACATAAGTCAATAAAGCATATAATATGACTTAATGTAAAAAAATCACATGATCATGTTAACAGATTTAGAAAAGGCTTTTGAGAAAATCCAACATGCATTTATGTTAAATGTCCTAGAGGAGCTGGGTATGGTGGCACAGGCCTTTAATCCCAGCACTGGGAGGTAGAGGCAAGTTCAAGGCCAGCTTGTCTACATAGTGAGTTCTAGGCCAGCTGGGGTTAAAGAGAGACTCTGTCTCAAAAAGACCCACCCCCTTGCAAAAAAATAAAAGGAGTCCTAGAGGAAATTGGATTGTATGGAACATATTTCAACATAATTTAAAGCTATATACAACAAACCCATGGCCAACATCATTCTAAATGGAAAAAAATTCTTGAAGCTTTTATATTAAAATCAGGTCCTAGAAAAGGCTGGCCACTATCCCCTTCCTTTTTAAATATAGTGCTTAAAACTGTTGTTAGAGTAATAAGACAAGAGAAGGAAATTAAAGGCATACTAATTGCCAAAGAATATATCAAATTATTGATATTTGCAGCTGATATATTATACATAATAGATCCCAAAAATTTCACCATATAACTTCTAGAAATGAATAACATTTTAAGCAAAGTTGCAGGTTACAAAATAAAGTTACCAAAATCATTAGTCCTTGTCTTCATCTTTTTTTATTGATGTTTTGTGCATTTAGACATTTCTTAATCAAATTTAGACTCATTACCCCTTCCTTGCCCCCCACTACACCAGAGCTCATGCATTCTGCCATACTTTTCAGTCTTTTTTTTTCAATGCAGAGATTTACTGTTTTAGGCAGAAGTTAACTGTTTCAATCAGTTCTTTTACCCAGTCTTTTTGTTGTTGTTGTTGTTCCTTCCAGTTTGTATTGCTCCAAAACATGCCACACATATATCAAAACTATGGCATCTGAAAATAAACTATAGGTTAATTCCAAAACATGTTTAGGGATTCACATTTTGACAATAGAGTTTTATGCAGGTAAAGAAAAAATATTACTTTACATTCCTACAATAGATAGCAAGTTGATGAGTAACATCAGGTATTATATTTACTAAAAAAGAAAGAAAAAAAGAATTATTCAATTTGTCTTATAAATAGAGATTTGGTGCTAAGATCCACAAATGAGGGTCACTATAGGCCATTTGTTTTTCTGGGACTGTGTTCCTTCAGTTAGCATAATGGCTTCTAGTTCCATCCATTTACCTGCAAAGTTCATGATGTCATCTTCCTTTACTACTTCATAGAATTCAGTTGTGTAGATATACCACATTTTCTTTCTACACTTATTGGTTGAGGGACACTTCGGTTGTTCCCAGCTCTTCACTATTGTGAAGAGAGCTGCAATAAACATGGCTGTGCATGTATCTCTGCGGTAGGATGAGTCTTGTGGGTATGTACCCAGGAGTAGAATGACTGGGTCAGGTGGTTGGCTCATTTTGAGTCTTTGAAGAGTTCACCACACTTCTTTGCATAGGGGTTGCATGAGTTTGCACTCCCACCAGCAGTGGATGAGTGTTCCTCTTTCTCCACAATCTCTCCAGCATTTGGTATGTTTTCTTTTCTTGATCATAGCAAGTAAGATGAAATCTTAAAGTGGTTTTAATTTGCATTTCTTTAATTATTAGCAACATTGAGCACTTTGGTTAAGATGTTTCTTGGCCATCATTTGTGAAGCCTCTGTTTCATCTTTCGAGTGGGTCATTTGTTTTTTGCTCCTTTGTTTTTTGAGTAGTTTATGTATTATGGATGTTAATGCTCTGTCAGATGTATCACTGGTGAAGGTTTCCTCCCACTCTGTGGGTATTCTCTTCATTTCTTTGATTGTTTCTTTCACTGCACAGAAGCTTTTGAGTTTAATGAGGTCCCACTTGTCCATTGTTGATCTCATTTCCTGTGCAGCTACTGTCTGATTTAGAAAGTCTTTTCCTATGCTTATGTCTTGTAGGTTACTGTCAATGTTTTCTTTATCATTTCCAGAATTTCAGGTTTCACATTGAGGTCTTTGATCCATTTGGAGTTGATTTTTGTACAGAGTAAGAAGTAGGGATTTAATTTTATTCTTCTACAAGTGGTGATCCACTTTTGCCAACACCATTTGCTGAAGGTGCTGTTTTTCCTCCATTGAGTCTTCTTGTCAAATATAAGGTAGCTGAAAGTGCATGTGCTCAAGTTTGGATCTTCAGTTTTGTTCCATTGATCTACAGGTCTGTTTTTGTGCCAGTACCAGGCTGTTTTTATGACTGTAGCCCTGTAGTATAGCTTGAAGTCTGGTAAAGTGATCCCCCTGCATTGCTGTTTTTGCTCAGGGTTGCTTTGGCTATCTGGGGTCTTTTGTTTTTCCGTATGAATTTAAGGATTCTTTTTCTAGGTCTGTGAAGAAGCTCATGGGAATTTTAATTGGGATTGCATTGCATCTGTATATTACTTTGAGCAGCATGGTCATTTTGACTGTATTTATTCTTCCAATCCATTAGGATGGGAGGTCCTTCCATTTTCTGGTGTCTTCTTCAGTCTCCTTCTTCGGGGATTTTAAATTTTTGTTGAAGAGATTTTTAATGTCTTTGGTCAGCTTTGTTTTTAGATTTTTTTTTGAGGCTATTGTGAATGGGAAAGTTTCCTCGTATTCTTTCTCCAGTTGCTTGTTATTGGCATAAAGAAAGGCTACCAATTTTTCTAGGTTAAATTTGTATCCCACCACTTTACTGAAACTGTTAATTGTTTCTAGGAGTTTTCTGGTGGACTTTTTTGCATCCCTTAGGTAAACTATGATGTCTTTTGGGAAAAAGGGATTGAAAAGTAGTGGAGATAGGGGGCAGCCTTGCTGATTTCCTGACCTTAAAGTGAATGATTCTAATTTTTCCCTATTTAAAATAATGTTGGCTGTGGGTTTGTTGTATATTACTTTAATTATGTTGAGGAATGTTCCCTCTAGGACTTTAAACATGAAGGCATGTTGAATTTTGTCAATGGCCTTTTCCACACCAATTGAGATACCATGTTGTTTTTGTCTTCCAGGCCCTTTATGTGCTTTATGACATTTATTGATTTATGTATGTTGAACAATCCCTGCATCTCTGGTATAAATCCAATTTGGTCATGATGGATGATCTTTTTGATGTGTGCCTGTATACAGTTCGCAAGTATTTTGTTGACAATTTTTGCATCTATGTTCATTAATGAAATGGGCCTGTAGTTTTATTTTTTGGTTGTATCATAAAGCACATAGAAAGATTTACTGGCCTTTTAATTCTCTGTGTGTGTGTATGTGTGTGTGTGTGTGCATGTGTGTGTGTGTAAAAGTGATTGCTGTAGTCTTGTTTCATATAGTGCAGTTTTTACCTATACGTATGTGTGTTTAAAAGTGATTGCTGGGGCTGGAGAGATGGCCTAGAGGTTAAGAGCGCCGACCGCTCTTACAGAGGACCCGGGTTCGATCCCCAGCACCCACATGTCGGCCGAGAGCTGTCTGAAACTCCAATTCCAGGAGAACTCCAGTTCCAGGGGAATCCGAGACCCTCTTCTGACCTCCGTGGCATTGCACGACATGGGTGCACAGACCTGCATGCAGACAGTACATTGATACACATAACGAAAAAGTGATTGCTGTAGTCTTGTTTCATATAGTGCAGTCTTTACCTATATGTGTGTGTGTGTGTGTATAAAAGTGATTGCTGTAGTCTTGTTTCATATAGTGCAGTCTTTACCTATACGTGTGTGTATGTGTGTGTGTGTGTGTGTATAAATGTGATTGCTGTAGTCTCATTTCAAATAGTGCAGTCTTTCATGAATAAAGTCAAAGCCCCAACATGCATGTCCATTCTTTTTTACCTTTGTCTTTTTTTGGACAATTTCATACTGAGTGTTTTCTTTCCATTATTTCTATTTCCCATCCACCTCCACCTCCTCCCATGTCCCCTACTCTCTCCATTTCTTGTCTTCCTCTTTTATTATAATAATTATATATATATATATATATATATATATTATATATATATAACCACAACACACATATGTACAATTATACAAAGAAATACATAGTTCACTGCATGCACTTATTAGTCCCAAGTTGAAGGTGAAGAGTTACTGAGAATCAGTGGATCTTGAGGGAGGAAAAATCAGTTTCCCCAGGGACTAGCCCCCCGAGAGGTTATCTAGTCTCCAGGGGGCAGTCCTAATACAAGTACATACATGAGTGCCACTAAACACGGGTATACACACGAGTGCCAGTAACACAGGGTACACACAAACAAGCACCACTAAACACAGGCACACACACCAGACACCACTAAACACCTTTTATGGTGTCTTTATTTAACATTCTTTGTGCCTTGGGAAGGCTCTGTTCTAGAGTCATAGTCCCCTGATCCACTGACTTGAGGCATTTCTTAATGATGTCTCAAGCACATCTGAAGCTTTTGTGAACACCAAGTCACACTTCCCTCAGCCCGTCACTGATGGACCTGTTGCTTGTGATTCCCTGCCTCCTAGCAAGGCTGTGCCTGCCATTCTCTTCCCGTCACTGCTTCCCAATAAGGGTTTTCCTCAGAAGGAGACAGGTCACAGTGGCTAGCAGTGAAGAGTTTGCACATTGGCTCCATTCTCTGTTAGACCTTCAAGGACACCAAGAGTCTCTTTCTCTGGGGAGTAAGTCAGAAATTTAGTGTGTGAGTTGTGCCAGTCTGCGAAAGGAAGAAGCTTCAGTCTGAAATCAGCTTTGAAATGTGTGCCTTTGAGAACTGTTCAGGGTGCTTAGAGGTGACCTGTATTCCTTTAGCATCCTCTGTCCCTGACACAGAGTGACCCTCTTGGTCATTCCAAGGTCATTCCTCTGGAGGGAAGGCCTCCCTGCTTTCTGTGGCCAGAAAGCTCTTAGGTTCAGGTGGGATTGGGAATCTGTCCAGTATCATCATCTTGACAACACACTGTCAAATTTGTATTTGATACATGTTTAAATGCAGTTACCAAAACCGGTGCCATGAAACCCAATGAATTCATTACCTATTATAGTTGAAAATTTGCATAGCTACAGTAGTGTCACAAAACCTATGAGCACTAAAGGAGGGAGATCTTAATCTTCGGTTTCTTTTTGTCATTGATGAGTTTTTCCCAAGTATTCCACATAGGGTCAGTCCGCCAGACCAAAACTCAGCAAACAGAATTTTAAGAGACATCATAAATGCAGTGATAGACTAAGTTCTTACTGGTTCTTCTGATGCAAAGTGTATTGGATGATCAGAGTACCAGGCACTCGTATGGTGGGCACATGGGCTTCTGTGCTGAGCTCAGGTCTCTGTCTGCAATGTTTCACAGATTTGGGCAGAGCCATAAACAGTGTGTAAAATATTGTAGGAAAGTTATGTCCCGGGGGGTGTGGGAATGCAGAAGAGCAGCAATAAAACTGCTCCAACTGAATCATTTCTTGAGTCTAATTTCAGCTGAGTTACTATATTATCCTAGTGTGTAAAACCCATATATTCAAAAACCTCGAGCCAGAAAGTTCTCCAGTGGTTGATAACCACAAGTCAAAGTGGGTTAGAGGAACATCAAGAAGAGGAACAAATGAAGGGGTTTGGTGACTGTTCTGGTTTGTCTTCCATTGCTGTGACCAAACACTCTGACCGACACCAACTTGGGGAGGAAAGGGTTTATTCAGCTCACATCTCCTGGGTCACAGTTTATCACTTAGGGAGCCCAAGGCAGGAACTCAGGGCAGGAACCTGGAGGCAGGAGCTGAAGCACAGGCCATGGAGAAATGCTGTTCACTGGCTTGCTCCCCTGGCTCATGCCCAGCCTGCCTTCTTATACAGTACACAACAACCTGCCCAGGGTGGCACCACTCATTGTGGGCTGGGCCCTCCCACACTGCTCGACCATCAAGAGAATACTCCACAGATGTGGCCATGGGCCAATCCAATGGAACCAATTCCCCATTTGAGGCTCCCTCAACCCAGGTGTGTCAAGTTGACACTAAAGACATCCAGCACAATTAACCCCTTGTCAACTTGACACACAAAACACTATTTTTTTTTTTTGGTCTTTTCGAGACAGGGTCTCCCTGTAGCCCCAGCTAGCCTGGAACTCTCTCTGTGAACCAGGCTGGTCTTGAACTCACAAAGATCCGCCTGCCTCTGACTCCCAAGTGCTAGGATTAAAGGTGTGCGCCACCACGCCCGGCCACAAAACACTATTAAACCACCACCTTTCCAGTTCTTATCCCCAAAGTATGATGTTAACATTAATCACAGCCTAAGGCAGTACAACCTTAAAAGCCCCACAGTCCTTAAAATGTCCCAACACTTAAAAGTTCCCAGTCCATTAAAAGTCTCTTAACTGTGGGCTGCTGTAAAATCCAAAACAAGTACTGTCTTATTTCAAAGGGAAGAATCAGGCACTCTCAAACAAAACCTAAGTCCAGCAAGTAGCTCAAGGCTGGACACCTGGGATTCACTCACGATCTTCTGGGCTCCAAAGGGTCTCGGCAGCTCCCCCTCTCCGACTCTGCCGTCCGTGGCACACTCATCTCGCAGGCCCAGGCCGACTCCATTCTACACCTACCGCTGCTCTTGGTGGTCGTCCCAGGGTACCGGCATCTCCAAAAAGCTGGGGTCGCCACTGAAACTGAGGCAGCACCTTCACCAATGGTCTCTTCTGACCTCTCCTGGTGCAAAGCCTCAGCTTCTCTCCATGACCCCTGCAATCCTGGGGTCTTCACTGCAACCGAGGTGCACTTCCACCAATGGTCTTTCCTGACCTCTCACAGTGCCAAGCCTCGGCTGCTCTCTGTGACCCCCTCAAATTTCAACACCAGAACCATATAGGAGACTCTTACACACTACCAAGTCCTGCTTCTGGCTTGAGATGGAGGCTCAGGCCCCTTCTGGATCACAGCTTCTGTGTGCTGACCCTGAAGAAATTCTTCCCAGAAGATTTCACCACAGTGATGCTGGTCTCTTGTTACTTACAGCTGATTTTTCAGCCCCAGCTAACCAGCATCAATTGTCCCAGTACAACAAAGATTTCACTTCAGGTTCTGGTCTCTTGTTACTTACAGCTGATTCTTCAGCCCCAGCTGACCAGAACCCACAGATTACACAGTCCTGATGATCTCTGCTCCCCTTTGAAACTAGAAACTTCACAAGCCAGGCCTCCATCTTCTACAACTCCTTCAGCAAAACTGCTCCAAGCTCCACAGCAACAATCTTTAGGCATTCAATGATCTTCCCAGCCCAAAGTTCCAAACACCTCCACAATCCTTCCCCAAAACACCAAGGTCAGGTCTGTCACAGCAATAGCCCACTCTTCTGGTACAATTTCTGTTCTGGTTTGTCTTCCATTGCTGTGACAAAACACTCTGACCGACACCAACTTGGGGAGGAAAGGGTTTATTCAGCTCACATCTCCTGGGTCACAGTACATCACTCAGGGAGCCCAAGGCAGGAACTCAGGGCAGGAACCTGGAGGCAGGAGCTGAAACACAGGCCATGGAGAAATGCTGTCTACTGGCTTGCTCCCCTGGCTCACACTGCTCGACAATCAAGACAATACTCCACAGATGTGGCCACAGGCCAATCCAATGGAGCCAATTCCCCAGTTGAGGCTCCCTCAACACAGGTGTGTCAAGTTGACACTAAAGACATCCAGCACAGTGACCCCAGGTCCATATTTGGTAAATTGACATGAATTCTAATTTTCAGTAGAGGTAGAATTGGGGAAGTGGCATAAGAGATATGCATAATTAATCAACCTGGGCAAGGTGTGGTCTGGCTGTTCACTCTCTGTTCTGGATATCCACGGTGGTCCAAAGAAGTCTTTATTGCTTGATGGTGGTTCAGAGAGGAAGGCATTGCCTGAGGGGTGACCTGGTTCTCATGGACAATAAAAGCTGGTCTGTCCTGTGAAGTTCTGCTGTTCCAGGCATCTACAGTGGTTCAAGAAGAAAGCCATTGTAAAGGAGACGGACGGGAGATGAAGCAGAGGCATCAGCCATTGCTCCCGCTTCATTTACCTGGTAGCTCCAAAGTGAGGAGCCAGCGCTTTTTAGCAGAAGCAGCTTCTAAGAGCTTGTTTGAGAATTTCATTTTGCATTCCTGATAGTGAAATGGGTGCCAACTGCCTTTGCAGTTTTTGCATGTCAACTTGAGATGGCCTGTGTATGCAGAAGACAGGGAGGCATGGGAGCACTCAGACTGCATGAGAAAAGAGATGCAAAGATGGTGTTGGGATGAGGTCAGCTGAGGAGGCTGGGTAAATTATCACTCCTAGTTTTCTATCTGATCCTTTTGAGCAAGGGAATGGAAATCAGGAGATAATTTCAAATGGGTTTTTTGGAAGACACATGTTGGTTGGTAAAGAGTTTAGATTACCAGTAGTCCTCTGTTCCCCTAGATCCTGTATCATCTGGAATTGTGGCAGTGTGACCTTAGAGCACAGCTGCTTCTAATGGTTTCATCTTTGCATGCAGAATTCCACCAAGGGTTGAATGTTTAATCAGCAAGCAGTGAGAGGTGGGCTAGCTCCTTTTATAACTGCTGCGAGCTTGCTGTAGCAAGCATCTCACGTGCATTACTTTGCCTTGAGACAGGGAAGGCATTAATATCTCCATTTAATAGATAAGATTACTGAGGCCCACATTTAATTAAGAAACGTGTAGGAGTAATGCAGTTTTAAAGGCGTGGTGCTCTGATCTTGATCCATATATCTTTGTAGACAAAATTACTCCAAAAGACTGTGCTTTCAATTTTCTAATGAGGCACAGGCACATCTTTACCCCTTTGCCCTCCCTCCCACACACTGTCTTGATTATATAAGCCTGCAGTTACATGTTTAGCTATCACAGCTCAAGAGTGGAAGTTGTGGAGCTTGGGCGGTGGGCAAGGAGGGAAGTTCTGTGGCAGTACTTGTTTTGCTTTTCTTTTCGGAGTTTGCAGGACAGTGAGGACTCTGATGTGCTCATTTCCGTTGAGTGCAGATCTGTGGGAGGCAGAGGGGATGTGTGTGTGGCACACAGGCCATTTACTAGCTGGCTTCCAGCCATAGACGCTGCCGAAAGCATTCTTAGGCCATCTTCAGTTCCGTTGAGCTTCAGATGTCTAAAACATCTCTGGAAAAATGGAAATCAGATTATTCTATGTTAAAGTCCTGTCTATCTGTGACTGTGTAGTATGTCCTCCAGAAATATTCCATTTTTGACAGCACAAGTGATTAAAAAAAAAAATCAATAATCAGAGACTGCTAAAGAGTCTTCTAAGCTCTTGTACTAAAAGCAATTTGTCTGATTGATTTACTGTTATTTATTGTGATGAGTTAATTGCCTGAATACAAACCATCTTTGAACTTGTGGTACCTGGCAGTTTTAAAATATTTATTTTAAATTGCTTAATTTGTCTCTGGCTTTATTTTAAAACTGAGCTAGTTTTGTGCTTGTTAAATGATAAGAAAATTTGGCTCTTTCTCCTCAGATCTTTAGCTCGGGCTTGGTTTTGTTGCTACTGTGGTTGACCCTGGATGGAGCTGAGCCCCAGCTTTGGGCGACGGGGCTCCTCCTTGGCCCTTTCCTTCCCATTGTTCCTCTTCATGATTTGTGGTCTTTCCTGTTTCTGCTTCTACCTCTGTATTGCTTTCTCTTCTCTAAAAATATTTTCATTAATTTCATGTGTATGAGTGATTTGTGTACATGCAAGTGTACCACGTGCATGCAGTGCTTTTCAGAGTCCAGATGAGGGCATCAGATCCCTGGAACTGGAGTTGGAGTTGTGGATGTTCTGAGCCACCATGTGGGTGTTGAGAACCAAACCTGGTTTCTCTGCAAGAGCAGCAGTGCTCTTAACCCTGAGTGTCTCTAGCCCGTTCTCTCCTCCTCTCTTCCTGTCTGTCTCCTGTGATGGCATCTGCCAGCCAGCCCTTGGTACACATGCCAGTTTGAGGTGGACAGGGTAAAGGACTTCCAAACACCACTCCCTTTGCCTAGGTTTCCATTTCCCACTGGGCTCAGGCAAGAGAGGGAAGCGAGGAAGACAGAGTTCAGATGTCAGTGTGCTTCTGGAATTCCAGATGTCCTGTGACTTGTCATCCCTATCTTTTCCTTACAGATATGCATACGTTCCTATTTTGAGAGGCTTACTTACCAATACAGGGGCATAGATGCTGATTTTGTGGTCAGCGTTTCTCTTGTTGGGTGCACTGTTCTGCTAAGATGGGTCTCAGACACTGGGTAGCTGGAAGGTGGCCACTTTGTTTCTATGAAACATTTTGGTCTCAGCCCATGTCATCATCCAGAATCTTCTGAGATGGTCATGAACTTTACATGACCCTGGGTGGGGACTGTGATGAAATTTCTCTCTCAGTGGAACACAGATTCTTCTGGCACATTGGTCCAGCAGGTTTTTTTTTTTTTTGCACGCTTTGCTCTGTGAGCCACTCACTTCCAGTCCTTCCTTCATTGGCCACAATGGAGCACCCAGCAGAATCTGAAGACATGACACAAATCCTCAGGAAGCTCCCTCAACTGGGGAGACAGGAAGGCTCCTGCTAGAGAATGGATGAGACAGTGTTGTCCAGAGTGTGCCCCCAGAATTCTAGTTGCACAGAATGTTGGCAGATGTGGTGGTAGTGGGGTCCAGGGCATACTAATTCCGTTTATGTGGCACAGAGCTCCTGTCCCTCCTTCTCCCCTCAGTGCCTCCCAGCCCTTGTTTGTGAAACAGACTTCAGGAAATTGTAGTTCTGAGAGAATTCAAAAGCAGAAAAGACTAAGTAGTGAATTCCCACACTCCCCTGGCTCTGGCCAGACCCAGAAGTAAACATAGGATCCATTGATGCTGCAAACCCTTCAGGTCTCTGAGCCTTGTTCTCCATGTCCCCCAGCAGACCCAGTGTCCCCTTCACCA
>VZQC01003882.1:0-52952 GCA_009823505.1 Rhizomys pruinosus
TGTCCATGAAGGGCAGTCTGTACAGCCCATGAAAGGCAGTCTGTACAGTCCATGAGGGCAGTCTGTACTGTTCATGAAGGGCAGTCTGTACAGCCCATGAAGGGCAGTCTGTACTGTCCATGAAGGGCAGTCTGTACAGCCCATGAAAGGCAGTCTGTACTGTCCATGAAGGGCAGTCTGTACTGTCCATGTGGGGCAGTCTGTACAGTCCATGTAGGGCAGTCTGTACTGTCCATGAAGGGCAGTCTGTACTGTCCATGAAGGGCAGTCTGTACTGTCCATGAAGGGCAGTCTGTACAGCCCATGAAGGGCATTCTGTACTGTCCATGAAGGGCAGTCTGTACAGTCCATGAAGGGCAGTCTGTACAGTCCATGAAGGGCAGTCTGTACAGTCCATGAAGGGTAGTCTGTACAGTCCATGTAGGGCAGTCTGTACAGCCCATGAAGGGCAGTCTGTACAATCCCTGTAAGGCAGTCTGTACAATCCCTGTAAGGCAGTCTGTACAATCCCTGTAAGGCAGTCTGTACAATCCCTGTAAGGCAGTCTGTACAATCCCTGTAAGGCAGTCTGTACAATCCCTGTAAGGCAGTCTGTACAATCCCTGTAGGGAAGTCTGTACTGTCCATGAAGGGCAGTCTGTACAGTCCATGAAGGGCAGTCTGTACAGCCCATGTAGGGCAGTCTGTACAGTCCATGTAGGGCAGTCTGTACAGTCCATGAAGGGCAGTCTGTACAATCCCTGTAAGGCAGTCTGTACAATCCCTGTAAGGCAGTCTGTACAATCCCTGAAGGGCAGTCTGTACAGTCCATGAAAGGCAGTCTGTACAGTCCGTGTAGGGCAGTCTGTACAGTCTGTGTAGGGCAGTCTGTACAGGCCATGAAGGGCAGTCTTTAAAGTCCATGAAAGGCAGTCTGTACAGCCCATGAAGGGCAGTCTGTACAGTCTGTGTAGGGCAGTCTGTACAGGCCATGTAGGGCAGTCTTTAAAGTCCATGAAAGGCAGTCTGTACAGTCCATGTAGGGCAGTCTGTACATCCCATGTAGGGCAGTCTGTACAGTCCATGAAGGGCAGTCTGTACAGTCCATGTAGGGCAGTCTGTAAAGCCCATGAAGGGCAGTCTGTACAGCCCATGAAGGGCAGTCTGTACAGTCCATGTAGGGCAGTCTGTACAGTCCATGAAGGGCAGTCTGTACAGTCCATGAAGGGCAGTCTGTACAGTCCATGAAGGGCAGTCTGTACAGTCCATGTAGGGCAGTCTGTACAGTCCATGAAGGGCAGTCTGTACAGTCCGTGAAAGGCAGTCTGTACAGTCCATGTAGGGCAGTCTGTACAGCCCATGAAGGGCAGTCTGTACAGTCTGTGTAGGGCAGTCTGTACAGGCCATGAAGGGCAATCTGTACAGCCCATGAAGGGCAGTCTGTACAGTCCATGTAGGGCAGTCTGTACAGCCCATGAAAGGCAGTCTGTACAGCCCATGAAAGGCAGTCTGTACAGCCCATGAAAGGCAGTCTGTACAGCCCATGAAAGGCAGTCTGTACAGCCCATGAAAGGCAGTCTGTACAGCCCATGAAAGGCAGTCTGTACAGCCCATGAAAGGCAGTCTGTACAGCCCATGAAAGGCAGTCTGTACAGCCCATGAAAGGCAGTCTGTACAGCCCATGAAAGGCAGTCTGTACAGCCCATGAAAGGCAGTCTGTACAGCCCATGAAAGGCAGTCTGTACAGCCCATGAAGGGCAGTCTGTACAGCCCATGAAGGGCAGTCTGTACAGTCCATGAAGGGCAGTCTGTACAGCCCATGAAGGGCAGTCTGTACAGCCCATGTAGGGCAGTCTGTACAGTCCATGTAGGGCAGTCTGTACAGCCCATGAAGGGCAGTCTGTACAGCCCATGAAGGGCAGTCTGTACAGCCCATGTAGGGCAGTCTGTACAGTCCATGTAGGGCAGTCTGTACAGTCCATGAAGGGCAGTCTGTACAGTCCATGAAGGGCAGTCTGTACAATCCCTGTAAGGCAGTCTGTACAATCCCTGTAGGGAAGTCTGTACTGTCCATGAAGGGCAGTCTGTACAGTCCATGAAGGGCAGTCTGTACAGTCCATGAAGGGCAGTCTGTAATTCCATGAAGGGCAGTCTGTACTGAGGAATCGCCTTAATTGCAGGCTAGCTTTCCGCTAGCATCTGCCTCAGTGCCACCATATGGCCAAGAGTCTGACTCCACCCTAAGTAGGAGCAAGGTGTGCAGTGGCAAGGAATTGGGGGCTTTATTGATTGGTTCTGGAACTGATGTCTTTGGTTTTTAAAAACAAAGTCTGGGCAACGAGTAACATTTGAATTCAAGTAACATCATCACGGATTCCTAGCTATTATTATAATTATTGCACGCATTACAGGCTAAAGTGGCCTGCATTTCATCGGGTAGCCAGTTGGACTGGAAAAAGGTTTCCCTTTGCAGACCACCAATTTGAGTAGCTGGTGTTGTGAGCAGACACAGGCTGAAGATAGGCAATCAACCATCAATTGAAATTCTTGCCCAGGGGCCAGCAGTCTCTGAGCAGTTGGGAAATTACAGCCAAGAGTGGAAAACAGGAAGTAGCCAGCTGGTTTCTCTGCCACCAAGGGGTCAGTCCCCACAGTGTCCGCAAAGCGGGTGGTGTGTCCCCATCCTCCTTAGCAGGGCCACGTGGTCCCTGCTCGGCATAAAAAGAAAAGCTTCCTACATGTACTGTCCATGCAGGGCAGTCTGTAATTCCATGTAGGGCAGTCTGTACTGTCCATGAAGAGCAGTCTGTACTTCCATGAAGGGCAGTCTGTAATTCCATGAATCCACATAGATTTCTTGATGGCAATATTTCCATCATTTTAAAGAAATTCTTGCCATATTAATAGTTATTAATAGATACAAGTACTCCTGGAAAACTTGTGAATTAGGTTGAATCTGTTCTTTTTGTTGTTTTCCTAGTCTTTATCTTAAACAGCCTGTTTATGTATGAAGTGCCTGTGCGTGGCCCCCAAGCCTTTGAAGAATTGTTTCTATGCTCTAACACTTTAATTTTTCAGATCCAAGCATGTCATCTAAATAGTCTGATGAATTAATTGGTATAATTGTGAAAATGAGAAATGATAAGAAGGACATTTCGTGAATGAATGCAGTTTTTTCTGGGTTTTTTTTTTTTTGATTTTTTTTTTTTTTGGTCTTTTCGAGACAGGGTCTCCCTGGAAGTCCCAGCTGTCCTGGAACAACTCTCTGTAGACCAGGATGGCCATTTGAACTCACAAAGATCCGCTGCCTTGCCTCCCAGATGCTAGGATTAAAAGCGTGCGCCCGCCACACCCAGCGAATGCAGTTTTTTCTAGGACAGTGTTGGGTCAGTGTTGGTTAGTTCATGGAGATGGGATTTCTTATACCAGTCCATGGAAACTGTGCAAGAGCAGATCTTCTGGTGAGGTAGAGAAAATTACATTTGTAGAAATGGAGCACTAGACTCAATTGTTCTTTATACTCCTGACACACGAACAAAATTGCTACAGAAAGATGTAAATGGTATATTCAGGGATATAAAGAAACCCTGTATTCCAATTGAGCCAACCTTTTAAGAATATTTCTGAAAGTGTTTTATTATTTCAGCACGAGGATTGCAAAGGGAATGTAAAATGTAAGTACAGAATATGTTAAAGTCTGAAGAGAGCTAGGGTCACTACTAGCTTCATGTATGTTGAAAATCAACTAACAATTGCGAACCTGCCAGTCTTTCAAGATCCCAGCTTGCAGGGAACTTCAAGAATGAGGGGTTCATAATGTCCATGAAGTAGGGAATGGAAATGTAGAAACGTTCTTATTCCAATCAAAATGACTGGAGATTGTTCCATGTCAAGGGGAAATTCACATCTGAGATCCATGTGCTTAACATCTGCAGAATGATAGAGACAAAGACATATTTGACTAATTTATTACACAGTTCTAGATACAGCTTGTCTGCTCCTGTAGAAAGAGATGGGAACTGGGGAAACACAGTGGGAGGTCATTATTATCCTGGTCTATGGTTTCAAAGGGAAAAAACTGCACACATACGCATGTGTACAAACTTTTCTGTGATTTCCTGCCTAAATAATCAGAAAAATAGGGTAAACAGGGCAGTTAAAATCCCTTGCTTAGGGGGAAATGATTATTTCCATAGCTTATATATCCTTATGTCACACCATACAAGAATGATACATTCAAGATGGGAATACCTGTTGGTAGCCTGCACGAGTGTGCTGTGTCGCTCGTGACCACACCTTAAAGATGGCGCCGACTTCCTGAGTCACTACAAGCCGTTTCCCGCCGTTGCCTTTGCATCGGACAAACTGCGCATGACTACTAGTCCTTTAGCTCCCGCTTTTAACATGCAAATGAGGCATCGTGACAGTGCACCTATCCAGAGCATACCCGAACCCTCCAGACTGCTATATAAGCAGTGACTCTTCCCCATTTCGGGGTCCTTTTCACAAGAGAGCTGTACACAATTAAGTTTGCTGCAGAAGAATCTTGTTGTCTGCGTGAAGTTCTTGCCTGTGAGACTACACAGCGCGGGACAAGTTGGTGCCGAAGACCCGGGAGCTGGCGCCGAGAGGACCCTTAGACTTCCGGAGAGGGTTCGGAACTGTGGCCAGGTAAGTTTTTCTTTAGGTTAAGTTCTGAGAGATATGAATTTCTCTGACGATCTAGAGGAATTGGAAGCTTGCCTAATTATTTTATTTGGCTGTGTATTGATCCAAAAACTGTTTTAAAAAGAAATTTAGGAAGGAAACAAGCCCTTTGCGGACCTTCGGGAAAGCATGTCAGAAACAGAACGGGGTGAAAGGTTAGATGCGCATTGAAACAAAAAAGAGGATGCTAGCGAGAATATTAATAAAGGTACCTTATACCCATTTAGAGACCTACAAGCCTGACATTAAATGATTCAGATTCTAATGAAGAATTACCCGCTATCTGAGGGGGGAAGGGGGGGAGGGAATTAGAGGAGGAAGCAGCTTGGTACAAAAATGAACACTTTAGCCCCGCCCGGCGAAAGAAAAAGTTAAAACTGAAAGTAAACAAGCCCCACAGCTCGGTACCTTCCGCTCCTCCTCCCTATGTACCTGGGCAGTGCTCCACCTCCTTTTGTTCACCGGAGGCGCGACATGCCATAAGGCAAATGCTCCCAGTCATAGAAAACACTGATGGTGAGCACGGTCATCAGCCCGTAGAACATAAGCAAGTTAAATAATTAGCAGAGTCAGTCTGCGCCTATGGAGTTAATGCTAATTTAACTGTGTCTCAAGTAGAGCGACTAGCCAACACTACTATGACACCTACAGACTGGAAGTATGTAGCAAAGGCTTCCCCCCTCACCATGGGACAATATCTAAAATGAAAGGCGCTTTGGCATGATGCCTGCCAGGCTCGCTCTGATGCTACAGCTGGAGGCGAGGTGTCCCGATGGACTTTCGATATGTTTACTGGTCAGGGAGAACATGGTGCTGATCAGACCAGCTTCCAGCTTGCGGTCTTTGGTCAAATATCAACTGCAGCCCTAAGAGCGTGGAAGGCATTAACAAATAAAGGGGAAGTCTCAGGCAATTTAACAAAGATAATCCAAGGCCCGAATGAGCCCTATTCTGATTTTGTTGTAGGCCGTTAGAACCGCAGGGAAAGTTTTTTGGGGACCCAGGAACAGAATTTTAGTAAATCCATCACATTTGGTGACTTTGGTACAAAGTGTTTTAAATGGAGCCCTAACCTAAAAAAAGATGAGTTCATATGGATCCCTATGCCTAGCTTTTCCTGTGTGTTATACCTGTTTCTTTCTCATTATGTCTGATTTTTGCCATGTTTGTTCCTTTGTGTTGGTTTCTGTTAAAGTGACTTAAATTTTCATTCCTATATGTTGTACACATAAATTAAACTTACTTTCGGCATGCCTCTAAAATTTTTTCAAAGGCCTAATTTTTTTTTTTTTTTTTGTTGTTTTTTTTCTGTAAACCTGGTTTTTTTTTTTAATTTTTTTAACCATAAGCTGTTTCTGCTCTTCCACGAATAGGGTAATACATCGTGTTCTGGATGTCACCGGGATAGGAAAGGTTTTATTCATTTGCTTAATATTGCTTCCAGAGGTACAGAAAGTTTGTTTGCATCACTCTATGAGTCAGGATCGTCCTGCACCTATTGTGCTAGAGGATTCTCAGGCTCTATGGAACACACGCCGGATTGATTTATAGGCATGTGCACGACTAGGATAATCGTGTGCCTCGCTCTTAAAGCCATATGGTTTAGGAAATTGGTCTGTGCTTGTTTGCTTCTAATCCTAGTTGCGTTGTCTCCCTGGCATATGGCAAAGTCGCCCAGGCAACTTAGCTTTGCTTCCTTCTCTATACATACGCGTTTTACCACATTACAACCTGCCCATTGTGTCACAACTCATTGTGGGGTGCGTGGGGCGCCTCACCACATCTGCGCGTGGGACAATCTATATGATCCAATTTACTTGGCCACGATGGCGAGAGCAGAGGATCTAAATCGCTGTTTTCTGGAAAGGTAGTCGACAGGCGAAAGAAAGTAGATCCCATAAAAGGAGACGACAGACTTAGCTCTATCCAATAGCTGGTAGGATCCACTCCCTACCTAAAACTCATGCCGCATGTAGGGATTATTATGTGCAAACTAAATCTAGTTAGACGTATCTCGAAAATGTCAAATCCGTAGTCACACTAGTCGGAGTATACTTTTCTGATCTGGTAAGTATACCAGTGCTACAGTGGTTTATCGCGGTACCTTACATCTCGAGTAAGACCCTGTCTCACAGACAGACCCCATAAGAAGAAGAAATATACTGTGTATATCTATGCATTTCATAATTTGCCCTCTAGCTTGCCTTCCTGAGGCCTCTGGATACCAGTAATGATAGAGGGCCTTGCCTCTCTAGTCTTCTTGAATGCGTGGTGAGCAGGCCATTGGTTCTCGTGGTGGCTCAGTAGGTCAACAAGCTTCCCTCTCAAAGTGCTCAAGAGTCTACGAGACTGATTTAAAGCAATCTTCATCAGCGTCCGTCTCGTGGAGATCCTCCTAAGCCACTAAGATGATTACACTTCCTATCTGCAACAGATATACCGCTCACGAGAAACAGTTGACCTGGCAAAAACATGTCGTGATCCTACAAAACCACAGTTTGCCACATAACAAGCTTGTGATTTCACTGCGGCAGCAGTTAAGGTACTGCCCCCAGCACTCGATGGTCTTCAAACTATGAGGTGTCTCGATGGAGAGCACAATCTAACAATTATGATTATGAGAGAGCAAAGCCAGACCACAAAGAAGGAGACCACAGAACAAGAATTCGTGGGATCAAGGTCTCGAACTTTATTGTTTGTAAAGGCAAGAAATATATTGGTACTAACTGTGGGCAGTGAGGGGAAGGGACAGCCCCAGCTTGAAAACTTAGTTTTTTTATTAAGTGATGTTAGGTTTGCTAGAGATAAACCTAACTGCCAACTCTGTTCTCATGTACAGACTGCCCTTCATGGGCTGTACAGACTGCCCTTCATGGACAGTACAGACTGCTCTCATGGACAGTACATACTGCCCTTCATGGCCTTCAGTTTCAACAGGCCATCTGGTCTTCAAATAGAAGTTTAAAGGTACTATATTGAGATTTGTCTGTCAGTAGAGCTAGGTTATGTATGAATTAACAAATATTTTTTTAATGTCAGAGCTAATTGAAGCAATACACATCTCTGCAAAATAGGTATGCTTCTTTCTAATTAGAAGCAGACCTGAGCCATACCAGATGTCCAATAACAGTCTAATATTTGTTTCTAGGTCTTCTTAAATGGAAGACATTAATCATTAGAAAAAGTTCCTGAAAAAGAAGTAAAACATAACAGCAGAAAATAAAACTTGAATCTAAGCAAAGCTATTGTAGTAACTAACTGTAATAGTTCAGGGAATGGTCAGGTTGCTGCTGAAGGGAGAGGTGGCACTTCTGGGCTCTGAGCCCTCTCCCTGGTGGCCCTGAGGGCTGACTGGAAATCTGGTCCCTGAAGGAAACTCTGTAAACTCTGTTCAGTTTATTTCAGACCATGGGAAGCCTGAGGGTAAATTCAGGATCCTTTCGTCCCCAGAAGCTCCCAGCAGCCTGGGGACCGTGAAGCCCAGTCACTGTCATTCTTGAGCTCCTTTCTTTGTTCCTGGCTTGAAGTAGGAACCTGAGTTGGTTCTGCTCTCCAAAGCTCAGATTTCTCTCTGGAATATTGTGCTAATATTGGCTATTACCCTGAGGCTGTAGTGGAAAGGGTGAAATAGACCTGGTTACTAAAAGACTGACAGTGTTATGGTAATGGAGATAGACTGCAGAAGGGCAGTCTGGAGCCTTCCTCTCTGTGTCCTGTAGTTATGCAGGATAGGAGCCTTTCCTGTAAACTTTACCCAGACAGCAGCCTTTGTTTCCCCCAGAAAGTCACATTCCTGTGGTCTTTGATGTTCTCTATCTGTAAACCAGGCCGGATGTCACATTTGTTATCTGTAGACCAGGATGCCACATTCCAGTGGCCGTTTGTGTTTGCCTGTAACCTGTTTTTACCACTAGTGCATTACATGCTTTTTGCTTGCATTTGTCTCAGGGGTATATAAAGGATTGCAGAGACTCAGTCAAGTTGCTGACTCCTGTATTGAATGATGGCTGGGGTTTAGCCCAGGCTGGCTGGCTAGCCACTAGCATGAAATAAAATCCCTCTCCTCACCTAAGTTTGGCTTTGATGTCAGGATTTTCCCCCAACAAGGGCAAATTGTCTGGTTTCATCTCAAGGTTCTCAAACAAAATGTAAAATATCAATATATTTATCTCACCCATCCTCACAAGAACCATGAAGTAAGTAGGAAAAATGAAAAGATCAACCCACCCTGCCACCTGTGAGCTAAGTTAGGAAAGGTCTTTATCAGACACAAACTTCTCTCAAGTTACAGTTCTAGCAAGTAGCAGAATCAACTTGTCTGTTAATCGCCAAAGTACATTTTTAACAATTGTATTTCCTGCCAAGTCCTCTCTGGGAGGAAACCTATGGCCTTTAATGGACCCCTCTGCTATTTCTTCTCATTCAAATCCATCTGGTCAACCAGCTAGAGGTCCTTGGTTAAGTCTCCCTTCTTCCCATCAAAATACACACAAGCACACCTGGCCACAGCACTGGAAATTAAGAACTGACAATTTTTCCGTAAGAGATATTGAGGGACTTAAAATGACAATGTCTTGTTGGTCAGCGCTCATTTTTTTTTAAATTTTTTATTTATTTATTTCTGTATGTGTATGAATGTACTGTCTGCATGCAAGTCTGTGCACCCGTGTCGTGCAATGCCGCGGAGGTCAGAAGAGGGTGTTGGATTCCCCTGGAACTGGAGTTCTCCTGGAGTTGGAGTTTCAGACGGTTCTCGGCCGCCATGTGGGTGCTGGGGATCGAACCCGGGTCCTCTGTAAGAGCGGTCGGTGCTCTTAACCGCTAGGCCATCTCTCCAGCTCCAGTCAGCGCTCATTTTAACCAGCACAACAGAGCCATCATGAGAAGTCTTTGACATGCTCTTCCACAATTCCTCCTCCTTCCTCTCTGTGCTTCCTGGATACTGCAGTGCCCTTGGTGGGAAGAATCAGAGGTAAAGTCCAAGTTGGTTTTTAACAAGATGTACGAATAGCCTAGCAGATTTAGAACCCAGGACTAGGAAGTCCAGGGGGTGAGCTAAAACTGCCTGTACCCCTCATCCTCCCAAGATGTCTTTGATGTCATTGCTGTGTCAATAAAAGTAAGGAATAGAAAAAATTAGAAAAAGGAAGTAGTTAAATCAGAGTTTAAAAAACTCAAAAATCCAGGAAGAAGGGTCTTTTTTTTTTTTTTTTTTTTTTGGTCTTTTCGGAGACCAGGGTCTCCCTGTAGCCCCAGCTGTCCTGGAACCACTCGTAGACCAGGCTGGCCTTGAACTCACAAAGATCCGCCTGCCTCTGCCTCCCAAGTGCTAGGATTAAAGGCGTGCGCCACCACGCCCTGCAAGAAGGGTCTTTTAATAGGTAATTTTATTGAAAGACATTACCCAGGAGAGCCAGGAAGTTGTGGGTTTCTAGGTGGAATTTGGGAGGAAAAAAAAAAAGCAGATTTCAGAGGGACGGCTAACATAGTAAGGAGTGCTGGGTGGGACCCAAGTGTTGGAAGATGTAATTTCCTATCTGACACCCTGAGAGAGACAGAGGTCAATAATCTTGTGAACTATTTTTCCATGCCTTTTTGGACTGTGCTTTTTTGTTCTCTCTCTCTTATTAAAATCACCACTTTTTCTTTTTTTTAATTATTTTTTAAAATTTTATTCATTTTGAACGTGTATAAATGTACTGTCTGCATGCAGGTTTGTGCACACCGTGTCGTGCACAATGGCCGAGGAGGTCAGAAGAGGGCATCGGATTCCCCTGGAACTGGAGTTCTCCTGGAATTGGAGTTACAGACGGTTCTCAGCCGCCATGTGGGTGCTGGGGATCGAACCCGGGTCCTCTGCAAGAGCAGTTGGTGCTCTTAACCGCTAGGCTATCTCTCCAGCCCCGCTTTTGTATATTTCTTACAGTAGCTCTTAATCAAATTTAGGCCCCCTCATCTATCCATTCCCCTCCAAACCCCACCAGACCTCATGTATTCCTCCACACATGGTAAGTCCTTCCCAGTCAAGCATTTGTACCCAGATATCCTTCAGTGCAAATTCATCCACTGGAGTCTAGTCAGCCCATCTAGATATGGTAGGTAAGGCCATCTCTTCCTCACCTAGTAGTAATCAGTCTCCAACAGTTCCCAACTAGGGCTTTTCTTCCACCCATTTCCTTAATACCACTCTGGGCCCTTGTCTGATTGAGTTGGCATGGGTCCTGTGCTTGATGCCACCCTTGCCACAAGTTTATATGTGCAAACTTCTAGTGGCCCAAAAGCCTCTGCTTCCTTATGTTCATCAACCAGCCCTGGCTCTTACAATCTCTCTGCCCCCTCTTCCACAATAGACCTTGAGGTGTGGGTGGGAGTTTTAATACAGAAGTCCTATCCAGGGGTATGCACTCTGCAGTCTCTTATTCTCTAAAAGTTGGCCAGTTGTGAGCTTCTGGGTGCAGCCCAGTCTGTTGTATAAGGACGCTTCCCTGGAGAGAGGTCAGGATGCACTAGTCTTCTTTCCACACCCATCCCCCACTCTGCTATGTTCCATGAGTCTTATGTGTAGAGAGGTTCAAATGTAGCTATGTCACCTAGGACTGCACATCTCTAGGACATCTATTCTCTGTGTCTGAGCAGCTGTGGGATTCTGCAATAGCCTCCATCTATTAAAAAAAGCTTCTTTGATGAGTGGTGTATGGTATACTTGTCTGAAAATATAAGGATCCCTATTTAGCAAATGGTAAGAAATTTCATTTGTCTAGAGATATGAGAGAGATAGGGTTTTCTCTAGGATCTATGTGTATTTGACTGTGTTTACAGTGCCACCTATGAGTTCCCTCCCATTGAGAGGGCTTTATGTCCATTAGCTAGCTGTCAATTACCCTCCAGATAAGTGCCACTACTGCACCAGTACAGGCAGTTTGCTGTGCCAGTCTTCGTGTTTGTTTTTTTATTAATTTTATTTATTTCTGTATGTGTATGAATGCACTGTCTGCATGCAAGTTTGTGCACCCGTGTCATGCAATGCCGTGGAGGTCAGAAGAGGGTGTCGGATTCCCCTGGAACTGGAGTTCTCCTGGAACTGGAGTTTCAGACGGTTCTCGGCCACCATGTGGGTGCTGGGGATCGAACCTGGGTCCTCTGTAAGAGCAGTCGGTACTCTTAACCGCTAGGCCATCTCTCCAGCCCCAGTCTTTGTGATTTTTTATTTAGGGCTGAGTTGGACGATTGATTGATTTTCTCCCTGACCATTTTGCCTAGTATCTTCTAGAACTATGAGAGCTAATCTTCAGGTTTCCAGGTCAGTTCCTGCTCTGTTGCTCCAAGTCCTGTGCCCAAAGATCTCATCTTCCAGTTCTTGGAGATAACCAAGAATGCAGGCAATAGTCTGTGTTATTTTTGTAGTCTCTTGGACCAGTCTGACCAACCACTTGAAGGGAGGTCTCTCCTGTCTGGCACTGTGCTCCTTGTGATACAGCCCCCAGGTATACAAATACATATTCAGACACTATGTATGCATTTCTCAGGGGGGTTCAGAGGCAACGCATTTCCCTCTAGCTTTCCCAGCCTCCTTAAGATCCATTTGTCTCTATTCTCTCCCTCATCTGACATCCCTTCTCCTTCTCCAGACCAAGCACCCAGGTTATCCCCTTTCTCCCCCTAATAACACCCACCTCCCACTATCCCCCATCTCCTGTGTTCACTTCTCCATTGTGGCCCCCTGCATGTCCTCCCTGCCTCCCCTCCCAGTCTAACATTCCAATTTTCCCCACCTCCTCCCTGGTATCATCTGTTCCCTACTATCCTCCTCTTTCATAAATGGATGGAACAGTTATACTAAATGAAGTAACACAAAGGTAGAAAAGCAAGGAGCATATGTTCTCTCTCACTTGTGGATGGTAGCAGCAATCCCTCATATGTGAGTATATATTCTGATATAAGACTAGGAGACAGGAAAATGGAAAGGAAACATGGAGGTAATGGATTGTGCTGCTTACTGTGACTGCGTTGTCATGAATAACAGTTAAGGTGACTCAAGCTCACCCCCTCTCCATAGTCATCAGAATGGGAAGTGCAAAGGCTTCCTTCCTAGTCCTAGTGAGCTGCCTTTGGTGTGTGCCCACAGGTCAATCTCTCCTGGATGCCATCCAATTCAATGAGGGGGACCCAGACCAGGAGGCAGCAGGGAGTGGGGTGCACAGCACCCTCTGCTGGCAAACACCTCAGTGGTTCATTTAGGAGAGCGAAAGCAACCCAAACTAAGCCAAATAAAAGTAAAAATATGACCAAAATAGACTGCAAAAAAACCACAAAAAAACAGCCACCAGAAGCATGGTAACACCCTGACAACGCAAAGGCAGCACAGACTCAAGCCTCTGCGGGCTTGACAGGCATGTTCGTGGGGAACCAGCCACCGTTTCTCCCTCACTTCCTTTCTTCTTTCTTCCCCTCCACCCCTTCCTTCCTTCCTCCCTGTCTGCCTCACCTTCCCTGTTCCCTCTGTTATCCCCTTCAGTGTACGTAGCTCAGCACGACATGGTTTTCCATCCTGTATTATGGAGGACTTGACAAGGTCTGAAGATGCAGTCCTCTCGGTCCCCAGCCTTCCGGGGAAGCCCCTCCCTGCAGCTCCTCCTCTTGCAGCAGTTCGGCTCCCATCTTGCATCAGCATCCCCGTGGCCCCACGCTCACTTGCTGGAGCTTGTTAAGGAAAGCAAGATGCACCAGGTGTGTGGCAATGACAGGGCACTCTGTGCAGTGGAAGGGTGCTGAAGTTGGGTTTCCTGGAAACAGCCTCTGGGATGAGGAGTTGCATGCCAGTTTGCTGAGAAGTGCTCTAGGGAGCTGTATCCCCGTGGAGATGGAGGCAGGGATGGGATGGCTACTCAGAATGGAAATGAAATATACTTGTAGGTAAGTCTCAGTTCACATGGTGTCAAGTTCTGGAGCTGAGACAGCACTTCAGGGTTGCCCCTAGTCAGGGAAAGTGAACAGGCCTTTGGATGTTCAAGTTAGCCAGCATGGCCTCAGGGGCCTGTTGTGAAGGGCCTTCCCAGTGAGCCATCAGCAGCCAGTAAGGGCCACCTGCTGAGGGAAGGGTCCCGGAGTGAGCTCTGGAGGGTGGGTATTATATAAGCCTACCTTTGCCTATTCAGCCTGCCCTTTCTTCTGAAGCCTGAGTGTTTATGGAGTCTGAAATCTGAGGGCTTCCCCAAGTGGACAGGAACTGGTACAGGGAAATAGATGTGTTTGCAGTTTGGGCTAGAACTAGGGAAAGGAAGTTTCAGCTTCACCCATTGTTCCAGGACCAGTGTTACAGTACATATGCATATGGAGAGTTAGCTGTGCGGTCCATTATAGTGTGGTCTCTTCTCTTTCAGAACATGGGAAGTTGGTAATTTTTACACTTTTCTGGTCCTTCTTATCGTGTGATGAACAAGAAATGGATTTATCAGACATGCACAACACAAAAGAGATAATGGAGCAAGAAAAGACCGAGAAGGGTAACTATTCTTGGCAGAGAATCTAGAAAATTCCCTGAGGAGGTAGTTTTGAACTGATCCTTAGGGGAAGTCAAATTTTACTGGCTAGTGAAGGGTGGGACAAGAGTGGAGACGTAGGAGGTTTCTGAAACACCCTGTGAGTCTGTGCTGATCTCCAAAGAGTCAGATTATCATGAACACAGAAGTGCTGATCTCTGAACAACTTGGGGTAAAACACAGAGTGGGCAGGGCTGGGTGGGGTGGAATGGAAGCCAAGGGCCTTCCACTGGAGGTGTGTGCTTGCACTATGCCTGCAAAGTGTCAGGAAGCTGCAGGGGTAGAGCATACTCTGGAGACAGTTCCTTTCCCGACTATAGCACTCTGAATCCAGTGGCAGCTTACTCATAGAGCCATTTTTTAATCCTGTGTCTTAAGATGAGACGTGGGAAGCTCTGAGGATCATGACAACAGATGCCTTCAGACATCTGAAGGCAATGAAGTAGTGCAGAAGAGTATATAAGTCAGAGTAAATCCAGAAGGCAAACATACTTTCACTGTAAACAGGGGCTCAGGTCCTTGAAAGAAATAACGTAATGAAAGGCAGCACTCGGTCCAAATCTAGCAGCCTATGAAGTAAAGAGCTGTAGTAGTGATAGGTGACCTAGCCTATTCTGTTCATCAGAAGTAATATCGTAACAACTAATGTTTATTTGATATCTGTCATATTATTTAGACTGTGCATCAGTCAGACAGTTCTAAGAACTGTAGGCATATTTTGTCATTAAATACTCACAAGCATAGGAGATGGGTCACTGAGCCCTAGGAAGATTGAGTCAGGCAATTGTCACATAGTAGGTAAAAGGTGAAGCTAAGATTGAAATGCAGACAGGCTGATCTCATAGCCCTCATCTCTTATAAGAATGAGGTGTTTGTGGTGGTGTGCCTTTAATCCTAGCATTTGGGGGGAAGAGGCAGCCGGATCTCTGTGAGTTCAAGGCCAACCTGGTCTACATAGTGAGTTCCAGGACAGCCAGAGCTACAGGGAGACCCTGTATCCAAAAGACCAAAAAAAGAAGAATGGGGTATTGAGACCTGGGGCGTAACAGATGTGAAACAGAGAGAGAATGCATAATGGAAGTCCAGAGTCAACAGCAATGGACTCTGTTGGCATATTTCCCCTCCGCAGTGACATGCTTAGCTCAGTAATCTATGAAACGTCTACAAATATTATCACCCAAGGGACACTTCACTGCCTATTATCTCAGAGCAAAGAGACAATCATGCCCTTGGCAGTCAGTCTCTTAAGCGCTGACTACTCAGCAGGTGCACACTATGTCTGGAGGTGTCTTTCTTTGTTTCTCTGGAAAGCCTCTATGGCAGCTGTGAATGTGTGACCTGATTCTGATTCTATCTGGAGGGTATCTGTGGTTAGGAAGTGTAGTTGTGTTTCTTGGGGCCCAGCAGGGCCCTCTTTGCCCCCTTCAAGTAACCTTGGGTTCACATTTAAAGAGTACTAAGCCCACAGGATCCTGGTACACTCAGCTCCTGTCTTATAAGATGTGAATTTTTGTAACTCACTCATCCACAAATTTAGCAGGCAAGTGTAATAGAGGCAGCTGCGACCTAGAAGAGAGAAAGAACACATTCCTGAGGGAGCAGGGTTATGGCTCATTCATCCAGTGCCAACTTTTTTTTGTATCTGATGAGATTCCATCAGCAATAAGCTAATATGGAAACTGCCCTTAGCAAGCTTATTTTTCCTTGGGAAGATAATAGTTTATCTGCCATTGGCTAAGTCCAGTGGATAAGAAAGTGGGTGCTAATACCAGAACCCCTTAAGTTCAAATCCCTCCTTTCATCACATGCCAGAAGGTGACGCAAAGCAAATAACTAAGTCATTTAAGGCTTATTTGAGTCACCCATGAAAGAAGGCAAAACAAAAGGCAATAGGGTTCCGGTGAAGAGAGAATATAAGCCCAGCAAGGTGGCTGCCAGGTAAGTGCTCAGTAAGCACAAGCAGCCCTTAGAAGTGCTGTGGCATGAAAATAGACTACTATGGAAACACATAAGTACTCTTCCCCCTCCCCCATCCCAGCCCAGCATGGTAAAGTAAGCATGTCATTGTGAAAGAAGAAAGGCTCTATGTAGGTGGGATCAGGGTGGGGTCAGGTCCTTTCTTGGGCAAGGGCAAGCACCTGTCAGGTGAGTTGAGATAGTTTGGTGATAGGAGCTGAGTCTGGCAAGTTAGAGTGAGAGCAGCTGATTGGGAAATTTGGGTGTCACCAACCTAGCAGGACAGCCCTAAGTGTGAGACCAGGCATGGAGTTCCTTGCTTAGATCTCATTCTTTTGCAGGTAAAGTGTAATCAGAAAGTATTTGCATCATGGACTGCTTATTTTTATTTATTTATTTTCATTGAATTTCAGTGTATTTTATACAGAACATATCAATTAAACTTAATCCCCTTGAACCCCCTTCCCTGCCAGCACCTACAGAGTGGTTATTTTTTATAACTTTGTTCATTTAAGAAGTTGAGCCAGGCGTGATGGTGCACGCCTTTAATCCTAGCACTTGGGAGGCAGAGGCAGGCGGATCTTTGTGACTTCAAGGCCAGCCTGGTCTACAGAGTGAGTTCCAGGACAGCTGGGACTACAGGGAGACCCTGTCTTG
The DNA here is from genome assembly GCA_009823505.1 of Rhizomys pruinosus. NCBI lineage: Eukaryota > Metazoa > Chordata > Mammalia > Rodentia > Spalacidae > Rhizomys > Rhizomys pruinosus. The sequence goes on from VZQC01003882.1 coordinate 16,839, forward strand.
AAAAGACAAAAAACGCATTTTGGAAACAACAACAACAACAACAACAGAAAAGACTGCATCAAAGAACTGACTGAAACAGTGAACTTCTGCTCAAAACAGTCAACTTCCCCATGGAAAATATTGAGAATGACTAAGAGATGGAAAGCATGTCTGGCAGAATGCATGAGCTCTGGCGGGGTGGGGGAATGAGCGGGAACACGGGTCTAGATTTGTTAAAAATAAATAAATAATAAATTTATGTGAAAGAAAAAGAAAAAGTAATAAATAATAAATAAATAAATAATAATTTAAAGTGAATATTAGAATTTTGGGGAGAAATGACCAACAGCCAGCTATTCATATGACTTCTATTAAGTGATGATCTAGGGAACACGGGTGTTGACACTAAAAATGAGGTGTTCTGATGATGTTCTGAAAGGTATCTACCTTTGAAACTCTGACCCAGTGAACTGTTATTTCAAATAACTAAAACTTGAGCTAAATCATGCCACAGGATGAGACCCACTGGATGGAGATAGACCGAGGGGCCCTAACATCTCAGAGAAGAAACAGCTCACTGTCTGAGTCAATGCTGTGTGCTATAACTTATCCTAGAGAAACTACTGGGCCTGGAGAGATGGCTGCAGTTTGTCTCGAGAGAGCTATTTTAAATAACTAATTTTTTTATTAATAAATAGTTTTTTTTAAAAAAGAAGCACTAAATTCTGTGTATGGGTTGAAAAGGGTTGGATTTCCCTTTAAAAGTTGTTATTTTTTGGTTTTTTCAACCTTAAGTCTTGGTCGCTACTGATCTTTAAACTCTACTTTATCTAAGAGACATAATGCTTCACACTTTTTTAATTGCGCTGTTTTTAAGAGCTTTTAATAGGCCCATTTTTAAAATTGCATATCATATTTGTCTAAAGTTATAATTTTCCAGTATGTCCACTTGAAATTGTAATATTAAAAATTCAAATATTAGTGCTAATACCAATACTTTGAAAGTGGACTTTGGTGCGAACATTTTGCAGCTAAAGCCTACCTAGAATTTAAAGACATAATAAAATACATTTTTCTTAAAGGAAGCTGATAAACCAAAAAAAAAATGGAGTGAAAAAAAAAACTAACAAAAAAAAAAAAAAAAAAAAAAAAGAAAAGACAAAAAAAAAAAAGTTGAAGCAGGGCTGGAGAGATGGCTAAGCGGTTAAGAGCACTAACTGCTCTTGCAGAGGACCGGGGTTCGATCCCCAGCATCCACATGGAGGCTGAGAACCGTCTTTAACTCCAGTTCCAGGGGAATCCGATGCCCTCTTCTGACTTCCGCATTGCACAACATGGGTGTACCAACCTACATGCAGATAGTACACTCATACACATAAAAAATGATAAATAAATTAAAAAAAAAAAAGAAGTTGAAGCAGGGGCTGGAGAGATGGCTCGGCAGTTAAGAGCACTGGCTGCTTTCGCAAAAGATCTGTGTTTGATTCCCAGAACCCACATGGTGGCTAACAACCATCAATAACTCCAGTTCCAGGGGATATGATGCCTCTTTTGACCTCTGTGGGCACTACATGACAAGGGTGCACTTACACACATGCAGGCAATACACTCATACACATAAAATAAAAATAATGAAAATATTTTAAAAGAAGTTGAGGCAATTTCTAGACAACTGTTTTATTTTGAAAATACTTGGCAAAGGGAAATGAATGAGCTATCAACATCTCTTTGGGAAGACAGGAAGAAGCTCTGCGGAGCATTTCTGAGTACCTAAGGTGTAGAGGGGAGAGAGGTGATTCACATAACTGCAGCCCTCACACTGTAGAGCTGGGAAACAAACTCAAGATCATGTGGTCCAACTCTAGGAACATAAAAGTGTAGAGGAGAGGGGCTATGTTCTCTGGGTCACAGAAACTCACATGGCAGCGAGTGGGCAGGGCTCGTATTTCTCCTTTTCTGTTCTTTGCATGCAGTCTTGCTCGTTCAGTCTCTCTCCTGTAGTTCCCAAGAGCTTGTGTTTGTAGATATGTTTTAGTTGAATATCATATTTACACTTAAAACAAATCTGCATGTTGTGCAGGAATACATGGTCTTATTAGTGACGCCAGATGCCACTTACTCTCAAAAGTGTGGGTCTCAGGTGTCTGAAGCATCATTCGGTCAAACAATGAAAATGTGGAAAGGAAATAGTAAGGATGCAGTCTAAACGGAAAAGGCTCTGGGTGCCAAAGCCTTCTGACAAAGCTGAGTGACATGTCAGTAGCTTGTGAGTTCACTGTTTAGAGGAAACTCAGTCAGTTCCCTCTGCAATGATTATTTGATTGGGCCTTTGGGACTGCTCCCTATGGGCACACAAAGGGGTTGCTGGCACCTTGGTTTGGGGAAATGTTCCCTTCCCTTGCTTTCTGCATGACTCAGAGCTTGATGGGCCCTTGGAAGGAGAGAGGGAAAATGCTGCTCGCAGCTTCAGCCTTCAGCAAGACTGATCTCCCAGCAGCCTTGTCCCTCCAGCCTATGCTAACTTCATTACTTTTCTTCAGAGATGTTTCCAGCACCAAAAATCCAGGCCTTCTTCACCTTTGAGTGAGTATGGTCCATAGCTCTCTCAAGGGAAGAGCCCCTCTCAGAAAGTGTACAAACAAGGAGAATAGGAGAATCTCTGTCTCTCTCTCTCTCTCTCTCTCTCTCTCTCTCTCTCTCTCTCTCTCTCTCTCTCTCTCTCTCTCCTTCCCCTATTCCTATTAAATACATTAGGAAGACTTAATACTCTGTTTTTTACCTAAACTTAAGATGTTTATGTTTAAGTAGGGTTCATTAAGTTTTTAAGAACTGGACTACAGGGGCTGGAGCGATGGCCTAGCGGTTAAGAACGCCGACCGCTCTTGCAGAGGACCCGGGTTCGATCCCCAACACCCACATGGCGGCCGAGAGCCGTCTGAAACTCCAATTCCAGGAGAACTCCAGTTCCAGGGGAGTCCGACGCCCTCTTTTGACCTCCGCGGCATTGCACATCACGGGTGCACAGACTTGCATGCAGACAGTACATTCATACACATACGNGATAATGGAGCAAGAAAAGACCGAGAAGGGTAACTATTCTTGGCAGAGAATCTAGAAAATTCCCTGAGGAGGAGGAGAATAAGCGATATGAGAGACTGGAGAAGTAGAGCGCGTCCTAGTTTACATCGAGGAGAGAAGCTTCACCGATACTGCTGAACATATCCCCCTTTGTGTTCATTCTCTGCACCTCTACTGGCCAGACTGGGTCATCGATCCGACCTACTTACGCACTTCTGTTTGCTCACGTCTCTACTTTCACTCCTTCACATCACCTTCTCTTTCCTCCTACTCTCTCACTCTACACCCGCTCTCCGCCTTCTATATGTTCCTCTACCTGCAGTCTCTGATTCTTCGATATCTCTCCGCCCGCTCAGGTTCTATGATTTCGGTTCGCTCGTTTCCAGTTTGTCCCTCCTCTCCTCCATTAACCATTACATCTCCTCAAAAACTAGACTGTCGCTCAGCCGATTTTTGCTTTCCCGTGACCACCCCCCCCCCCCCCGCCTCCCACCCCCCCCCCCCCCACCCCCCACCCGCCCCCCGCACTTAATGAATAATCTCAATACACATCGTTCTTTTCAGATTATCATGAACACAGAAGTGCTGATCTCTGAACAACTTGGGGTAAAACACAGAGTGGGCAGGGCTGGGTGGGGTGGAATGGAAGCCAAGGGCCTTCCACTGGAGGTGTGTGCTTGCACTATGCCTGCAAAGTGGCAGGAAGCTGCAGGGGTAGAGCATACTCTGGAGACCGTTCCTTTCCGGACTATAGCAGTCTGAATCCAGTGGCAGCTTACTCATAGAGCCATTTTTTAATCCTGTGTCTTAAGATGAGACGTGGGAAGCTCTGAGGATCATGACAGCAGATGCCTTCAGACATCTGAAGGCAATGAAGTAGTGCAGAAGAGTAGATAAGTCAGAGTAAATCCAGAAGGCAAACATACCATCACTGTAAACAGGGGCTCAGGTCCTTGAAAGAAATAACGTAATGAAAGGCAGCACTCGGTCCAAATCTAGCAGCCTATGAAGTAAAGAGCTGTAGTAGTGATAGGTGACCTAGCCTATTCTGTTCATCAGAAGTAATATCGTAACAACTAATGTTTATTTGATATCTGTCATATTATTTAGACTGTGCATCAGTCAGACAGTTCTAAGAACTGTAGGCATATTTTGTCATTAAATACTCACAAGCATAGGAGATGGGTCACTGAGCCCTAGGAAGATTGAGTCAGGCAATTGTCACATAGTAGGTAAAAGGTGAAGCTAAGATTGAAATGCAGACAGGCTGATCTCATAGCCCTCATCTCTTATAAGAATGAGTGGTGTTTTGTGGTGGTGTGCCTTTAATCCTAGCATTTGGGGAAGAGGGGGCAGCCGGATCTCTGTGAGTTTTCAAGGCCACACCTGGTCTACATAGTGAGTTCCAGGACAGCCAGAGGCTAGCAGGGAGACCCTGTATCCAAAAGGAAACCAAAAAAAGAAGAATAGGGTTATGAGACCTGGGGCGTAACAGAGTGTGAAACAGAGAGAGAATGCATAATGGAAGTCCAGAGTCAACAGCAATGGGCTCTGTTGGCATATTTCCCCTCCGCAGTGACATGCTTAGCTCAGTAATCTATGAAATGTCTACAAATATTATCACCCAAGGGACACTTCACTGCCTATTACCTCAGAGCAAAGAGACAATCATGCCCTTGGCAGTCAGTCTCTAAGCACTGACTACTCAGCAGGTGCAGACTATGTCTGGAGGGTCTTTCTTTGTTTCTCTGGAAAGCCTCTATGGCAGCTGTGAATGTGTGACCTGATTCTGATTCTATCTGGAGGGTATCTGTGGTTAGGAAGTGTAGTTGTGTTTCTTGGGGCCCAGCAGGGCCCTCTTTGCCCCCTTCAAGTAACCTTGGGTTCACATTTAAAGAGTACTAAGCCTGGGCTGGAGGAAGTGGCTAGCGGTTAGAGCCCGACCCCTCTTACAGAGGAGCCGGGTTCGATCCCCAGCACCCAATGGGCCGAGGACGCTGAGAACCGTTCTGAAACTCCAAGTCAAGGAGAACCCAGTTCCTCACTCAGGGGAATCTGACCCCTCTTCTGACCTCCGCGGCATTGCACGACACGTTGCACAGACTACATGCAACAGTACATTCATCACATACAGAAAATAAAAAAAAAAAAAAAAAAAAAAAAAGTACTAGCCCACAGATCCTGGTACAACTCAGCGTCCTGTCGTATAAGATGTGAATTTTTGTAACTCACTCATCCACAAATTTAGCAGGCAAGTGTAAGAGAGGCAGCTGCGACCTAGAAGAGAGAAAGAACAACATTCCTGAGGGAGCAGGGTTATGGCTCATTCATCCAGTGCCAACTTTTTTTTGTATCTGATGAGATTCCATCAGCAATAAGCTAATATGGAAACTGCCCTTAGCAAGCTTATTTTTCCTTGGGAAGATAATAGTTTATCTGCCATTGGCTAAGTCCAGTGGATAAGAAAGTGGGTGCTAATGCCAGAACCCCTTAAGTTCAAATCCCTCCTTTCATCACATGCCAGAAGGTGACGCAAAGCAAATAACTAAGTCATTTAAGGCTTATTTGAGTCACCCATGAAAGAAGGCAAAACAAAAGGCAATAGGGTTCCGGTGAAGAGAGAATATAAGCCCAGCAAGGTGGCTGCCAGGTAAGTGCTCAGTAAGCACAAGCAGCCCTTAGAAGTGCTGTGGCATGAAAATAGACTACTATGGAAACACATAGTACTGCTTCCCCCTCCCCCCCATCCCAGCCCAGCATGGTTATAAAGTAATGCAGTCATTGTGTGAAAGAGAAAGGCTCTATGTAGGTGGGATCAGGGTGGGGTCAGGTCCTTTCTTGGGCAAGGGCAAGCACCTGTCAGGTGAGTTGAGATAGTTTGGTGATAGGAGCTGAGTCTGGCAAGTTAGAGTGAGAGCAGCTGATTGGGAAATTTGGGTGTCACCAACCTAGCAGGACAGCCCTAAGTGTGAGACCAGGCATGGAGTTCCTTGCTTAGATCTCATTCTTTTGCAGGTAAAGTGTAATCAGAAAGTATTTGCATCATGGACTGCTTATTGTTTATTTATTTATTTTCATTGAATTTCAGTGTATTTTATAAAGAACATATCAATTAAACTTAATCCCCTTGAACCCCCTTCCCTGCCAGCACCTACAGAGTGGTTATTTTTTATAACTTTGTTCATTTAAGAAGTTGAGCCAGGCGTTGATGGTGCAAGCGCTTAATCCTAGCACTTGGGAGGCAGAGCAGGCGGATCTTTGTGACTTCAAGGCCAGCGGTCTACAGAGTGAGTTCCAGGACAGCTGGGACTACAGGAGACCCTGTCTGAAAAGAAAAAAACGCATTTTGGAAACAACAACAAACAACAACAGAAAAGACTGCAATCAAAGAACGACTGAAACGTGAACTTCTGCTCAAAACAGTCAACTTCCCCCATGGAAAATATTGAGAGCTCAGAGAAGAAAGCATGTTTGGCAGAATGCAAGAGCTCTGGCGGGGTGGGGGAATGAGCGGGAACACGAGTTTAGATTTGATATAAAAAAAAAAAAAATAAATAAATAAATAAATTTATGTGAAAAAAAAAAAAAGTAAATAAAAATAAATAAATAAATAAATAATTTAAAGTGATAATTAGAATTTTGGAGGAAAATGAGCCAACAGCCAGCTATTTCATGACTTCTATTAAGTGATGATCTAGGGAACACGGGTGTTGACACTAAAAATGAGGTGTTCTGATGATGTTCTGAAAGGTATCTACCTTTGAAACTCTGACCCAGTGAACTGTTATTTCAAATAACTAAAACTTGAGCTAAATCATGCCACAGGATGAGACCCACTGGATGGAGATAGACCGAGGGGCCCTAACATCTCAGAGAAGAAACAGCTCACTGTCTGAGTCAATGCTGTGTGCTATAACTTATCCTAGAGAAACTACTGGGCCTGGAGAGAGGCTGCAGTTCTCAGAGAGGCTATTTTAAATAAAAAAATAATTTTTTTATTAAATAATAGTTTTTTTTAAAAAAAGAAGCACTAAATTCTTGCTTGTATGGGTTGAAAAGGGTTGGATTTCCCTTTTTAAAAAAGTTATTTATTTATTAGAGATTTTTTCTAAAACCTTAAGTCTTGTAGGTGCCTAACGGTTTAAACTTAACTATTTATCTAAGAGAATAATGTCTTCACATTTTTTAATTGGCTGTTTTTAAGAGCTTTTAATAGGCCCATTTTTAAAATTGCATATTCATATTTGTCTAAAGTTATAATTTTCCAGTATGTCTACATGAAATTGTCATATTAAAAATTCAATATTAGTGCTAATACCAATACTTTGAAAGTGGACTTTGGTGCGAACATTTTCAGTAAAGCCTCCTAGAGTTTAAAGATAATTAAAATATTAAAATACATTTTCTAAGGTGCCTGTCACTTAAACCAAATAAACAATTTGTAGCTGCAAAAAAAAAAAACAAAAAAAAAAAAGAAAAGAAAATAAAAAAAAGTTGAAGCAGGGCTGGGAGAGATGGTAAGCAGTTAAGAGCACTAACTGCTCTTGCAGAGGACCGGGGTTCGATCCCAGCATCCACCTGGAGGCTGAGAACCGTCTTTAACTCCAGTTCCAGGGGAATCGATGCCCCCTCTGATATCCGCCATTGCACACATGGGTTACCAACCTACATGCAGAATAACTCATACACTAAAAAAAATGATAAATAAATTAAAAAAAAAGAAGTTGAAGCGAGGGTGGAGAGATGGCTCGGCAGTTAAGAGCACTGGGCTGCTTCAAAAGATCTGTGTTTGATCCCAGACCCACATGGTGGGCTTAACAACCATCAATTAACTCCAGTTCCAGGGGATATGATGCCTCTTTTGACCTCTGTGGGCACTACATGACAAGGGTGCACTTACACACATGCAGGCAATACACTCATACACATAAATAAAAATATGAAATATTTTAAAAGAAGTTGAGGCAATTTCTAGACAACTGTTTTATTTTGAAAATACTTGGCAAAGGGAAATGAATGAGCTATCAACATCTCTTTGGGAAGACAGGAAGAAGCTCTGCGGAGCATTTCTGAGTACCTAAGGTGTAGAGGGGAGAGAGGTGATTCACATAACTGCAGCCCTCACACTGTAGAGCTGGGAAACAAACTCAAGAAGATTCATGTGGTCCAACTCTAGGAACATAAAAGTGTGAGGAGAGGGGCTATGTTCTCTGGGTCACAGAAACTCACATGGCAGCGAGTGGGCAGGGCTCGTATTTCTCCTTTTCTGTTCTTTGCATGCAGTCTTGCTCGTTCAGTCTCTCTCCTGTAGTTCCCAAGAGCTTGTGTTTGTAGATATGTTTTAGTTGAATATCATATTTACACTTAAAACAAATCTGCATGTTGTGCAGGAATACATGGTCTTATTAGTGACGCCAGATGCCACTTACTCTCAAAAGTGTGGGTCTCAGGTGTCTGAAGCATCATTCGGTCAAACAATGAAAATGTGAAAATGTGGAAAGGAAATAGTAAGGATGCAGACTAAACGGAAAAGGCTCTGGGTGCCAAAGCCTTCTGACAAAGCTGAGTGACATGTCAGTAGCTTGTGAGTTCACTGTTTAGAGGAAACTCAGTCAGTTCCCTCTGCAATGATTATTTGATTGGGCCTTTGGGACTGCTCCCTATGGGCACACAAAGGGGTTGCTGGCACCTTGGTTTGGGGAAATGTTCCCTTCCCTTGCTTTCTGCATGACTCAGAGCTTGATGGGCCCTTGGAAGGAGAGAGGGAAAATGCTGCTGCGAGCTTCAGCCTTCAGCAAGACTGATCTCCCAGCAGCCTTGTCCCTCCAGCCTATGCTAACTTCATTACTTTTCTTCAGAGATGTTTCCAGCACCAAAAATCCAGGCCTTCTTCACCTTTGAGTGAGTATGGTCCATAGCTCTCTCAAGGGAAGAGCCCCTCTCAGAAAGTGTACAAACAAGGGAATAGGAGAATCTCTGTGTCTACTCTCTCGTATCTTTCTCTCTCTCTCTCTCGCTACTCTATCTATCTCTCTCTCTTCTCTCTCTATATATATATATATATTATTATATATATATATATATATGAAAGCTTAGTTAGATGGGTTGGATTCTAAGCCAATGGTACCTCCCTGGCCACACCCATGGGGTGGGTATGATGAGTAGAATCTGGATTGAGTCATGATGGAATTAAGCAGACATGTTGGAATAAAAATCTCTCTCTGCATTTGAACCTCAACCTGCCTTACAATTGTGTGTGATTGCGTCCTGTGCGGGCTTTCCACATGGGTTTCCTGGGATTAAGTGGGCCCCCGCACAAACCGGCGGCCCAACACCACACTACACACACACGACACCCCACACACACACACACACACATATGATATTACATATATCATATATATACATATATATGTATATATATATATTCTCTCTCTCTCTCTCTCTCTCTCTCTCTCTCTCTGTCTTTCCTTCCCTTTCTCTTTTACTTCATAAAACAGGAGTCAATCTTGGTCAAGAATTTGATCCTAAGGAAAAAGATTTCTGCCCTGGGACCCTGAAGAGCAGGATCAGGATTTAAGGATTCTTGTCTACTGAGTAGCTAACCGGTGAGGAGCTCTTTAGGTCTCTTCTGAATCACATCTGCAAAGAAGTTGACTTGGGTCCTTGAAACATCAAGGTTGGCTTCCAAGAGAAAGTGAAAGCAGGTTTTGGTTAACATTGACATCTAAGGTGACCAGTGGTGCAGGAGACATCTGGCTGTTTCACTTTCTTGTGTCTTATTCGCACATTGCACATGACCCTTCAATTTTGTTTGCCAATATTAAATAGTACAGGTCCCAAATTATATTCAGAATTCCAAATCAACCTCCAAACCAGAAGTAGTCAAAAGTAAAGTGGGAGGGGAAGGGAGGGCTGAAGAGAGGACAGTACTGTTGTGTAGGGAGGAATAACTTCTCAGTTAAGCACAGCAGGGAGACATGATTGGCCATAGTTAAGTGTACATTTCAGAATACCTAGTGGAGAGAAATTCAAATGTTCCCAATGCAAAGAAATGATAAATACATGAATCTATAAATATGCAAATTATCCTGATATGCTATACCTCATTATATATATATATATATATAAATTATCATGTATAGAACAGAAAAAAATACATCTTAAAAAAGCAACAAGAAGTCAAAGGTGAAAATGAATGCAAGGGAGGGTATGTCATTTTTTTCCACTAAGTTCAAAAGCCATCTGTCAAGAAGTTGTTAATCATGAGAAGCTTGGGAATCAAACACCATCTGCAGTACTGTATCCATTCACACTTTTGCAGCCCCTGACGGCATTTGGGAAGTGTTACTTCTGGGTGTCCCTGCAAGGGCATTTCTAACTGAAATTAGTATTGGCATGTCCAGAATGAGTTAAGTGGGTGGCCCTCCTCAGTCGGGATGGGCAGCTAATATGTTCAAAGGTCTTCCAACCTTTTGACTTCGTCACATGACATTGTTTTCTACAAAGTTCACCCTTGAGAACTGTACGATTAAGTTAGGAGGGCAGCAGATTGGGCACGCCCGAGCCATGGAGAGAACACAAGGGTAAAGGGAGGATTTCCTGTCTTCTTTGAGTGTTTGGGCTGCATCTTCTCTGGTTTTCAGAGTGGCCCTCAAAGCACTGGTGTCCTTAGCAGTCCAGTTTTCAGACTTGGACTGAGACTTTACCTCCAGCTTTTGTGGGTTTCCACCTTGCCTTCTCAGTCTTCATAATCACGTGAGCCCATTCTCTATAATCCATTCAACCAAGTAATCATCAATCTCTCCTTTTGGTTCTGTTTCTTTGGAGAACTCTGACTAGTACAATGATCACAGAAATGTCCATTTATTTATTTACTTTTTATCATGGAAGGTTTCAGCACTTCTAAAAGTAGAGAAAACAGGCTGTCCTTCCTCAGTAACTACCAACTCAAGGCTAAACACTTTTCACCTACACCGACACCCTTACCAGATGTAATCAGGGCTCCCAGACATCACCAAGATTCCTTGTTCTATTCACCTCTGTATTTTCAGATTATGTGGGAGAGAATCAGTCAAAGCAATTGAATGCATATGTGATCCAGGATCATTTTATCTACTGTGAAATACACAACTGGTATCTAGACGAGTCTTCCCTGACTTGGCTGAGAAAGATCCAAGGGTGCTCATTCCGCTGTTTTTCTTTGAAATACCATGTGGGAGGAAGGACAGCTGGTGTGATGATATGATCCCCTTTCCCCTCCACCTTCGGCTTTCCTGCTTATCTTGACAATGGTGTGTAGAACGTCTTTGATAGAACAGACGGAAGGGAAATATTCTAATTTTTTTCTCCATTGCTGTGACAAAACACTGTGACCAATATTAACTTGGGGAGGAAAGGGTTTATTCATCTTACATCTCCTGGGTCACAGTTTATCACTTAGGGACCCCAAGGTAGGAACTCAGGGCAGGAACCTGGAGGCAGGAGCTGAAGCACAGGCCATGGAGGGACACTGACTCCTGGCTTGCTCTCCTGGCCCAGGCTCAGTTTTCTCTTATACAATACAGTACAACCTGACTAAGGGTGGCACTGCCCAGAGTGGGCTGGACCCTTCCACATCACTCACCAAGAAAACACTCCACAGATATGGCCACAGCCCAGTCCAATAGAAGAAATTCCCCAATTGAGACTTCCTCACCCCAAGTATGTCAAGTTGACACTGAAGATATCCAGCACAGGATGCAATCTTTGTTACCACAATAATAAATGTGTTTCCCATGTGAAGTGGTAGCAGTGGAAGGAGGCTTATTTGCTTATTTTGTTTGTTTATTTTATTTTATTATTTTGTTCATTTAGATGGTCCACTCAGAAGGGTGCAGTAGGGCCCTGAAGGCAGAAGGGAAGAGATCAAAAAGGAGACAACAAAGGAAGTAACAAAAGAAGAGAAAGTTCTAGATACATATTTTAAGTACTCAGCAGATGAAGGGAGACTTGACGGGAAAGTCAAGTTACTTACTGCTCCCTGAACTCCACAAATATGACTTTTGACCATAGTAAGACTTTCTAATAAGGTGCCTTTATTCCTGCCTAGACATCCCATGAATGAATTTGCTATAGCTAATCAGCTGCATGCCTTTCTGAAACCGAAGCTAACTTCTGAGGACCACAATCTGATCTTGATATAAGGTTCAGTCTCCATGTCAAGACCCTAAGGCTCTAAGTTGGGCTGGATCACATGGCTGACTGATATTCATGGAGTGAGTGAGACTAATTTACCTGTATAGTACAGGGCCTGGAACATGCTCCATAAAAATTTAGTGCCTTAGAAAATAAGTAAATGAATAAAATTGCTGCTTCCTGACATGATATACAGTTACTTGTCCTGTTCTTTCTTGAGAATAAAGATAAAGAAGTTATATTTTATTCTGGATTAAATATAATGAAAACAAGGAAATTTCCCTCAAGTATGTCCATCTGGACTATGACACTGTCACCTACAGAGAATTTCCTGACAAATAGTCTTCTCAGGTCATACACTAAATAACCAGNGATGCAATCTTTGTTACCACAATAATAAATGTGTTTCCCATGTGAAGTGGTAGCAGTGGAAGGAGGCTTATTTGCTTATTTTGTTTGTTTATTTTATTTTATTATTTTGTTCATTTAGATGGTCCACTCAGAAGGGTGCAGTAGGGCCCTGAAGGCAGAAGGGAAGAGATCAAAAAGGAGACAACAAAGGAAGTAACAAAAGAAGAGAAAGTTCTAGATACATATTTTAAGTACTCAGCAGATGAAGGGAGACTTGACGGGAAAGTCAAGTTACTTACTGCTCCCTGAACTCCACAAATATGACTTTTGACCAAAGTAAGACTTTCTAATAAGGTGCCTTTATTCCTGCCTAGACATCCCATGAATGAATTTGCTATAGCTAATCAGCTGCATGCCTTTCTGAAACCGAAGCTAACTTCTGAGGACCACAATCTGATCTTGATATAAGGTTCAGTCTCCATGTCAAGACCCTAAGGCTCTAAGTTGGGCTGGATCACATGGCTGACTGATATTCATGGAGTGAGTGAGACTAATTTACCTGTATAGTACAGGGCCTGGAACATGCTCCATAAAAATTTAGTGCCTTAGAAAATAAGTAAATGAATAAAATTGCTGCTTCCTGACATGATATACAGTTACTTGTCCTGTTCTTTCTTGAGAATAAAGATAAAGAAGTTATATTTTATTCTGGATTAAATATAATGAAAACAAGGAAATTTCCCTCAAGTATGTCCATCTGGACTATGACACTGTCACCTACAGAGAATTTCCTGACAAATAGTCTTCTCAGGTCATACACTAAATAACCAGGGTCTTACTTTAGCCCCAGCTATGTAGATCAGGCTGGCCTTGAACTCACAGAGATCTGCCTCTTGAGTGCTGGGATTAACAGTGTGCATCACCATGCCCAGTCATCCCTAAATTTTAATTCTGTGCCATCAGAGCTCATTTAATAAAAGCAAGCTGTACAGTGTCTTTTCCCCCCTTTGGCCTTGATAGAATTTTTATGTCATTATTAAACACTTTGCTATATAGAAGGGTGCAGATGTGTCGCATTGGCCTCTGCATAGCAAGCACAGCTCCTAAATTAAACCTAATTTGTGCCATGGGTATTGCATCAGTGGAGTAAATGTACACACACACACACACACACACACACACACACACACCTTCTGGTTCTTATTTTTGGTCTTCTTGTTTTTCATCACAGTGTTTATTGTAGCAACCACTGCAAAATACTTCTAGAGGATTCTGTCTGGATATGGGATAACACTTTTTGTTATAAGCTTCTCTCAGTTTAGGAATCTCTTAGGATCTTCTCCAGCCTCTGTTCTCAGCAGTGGGTGCTGCTTCAGGCAAACTCTGTCACACTTCAGAGACCGGTTGTCAGTTTACTTGTCTAAATTAACGGCCTTCATTTCAGAGACAAGAATGCTTACTTAAAGGTTAAGGGTTTCAAGTGTCCTGAAGACCTTGAAAGTCCCATCCAGTGTTAAAATTTGGTGCCTCTATAATTTTTATCCTTACTGTTGCTAGTACAAACCTAGTGCCCTGACATCTTCCCAGAGCAGCAGGCGCTGTGAGGCAGACTCTGTGAAGCCAGCACTTGGCACTAGGCACACCCTCCCTGCAGCAGAACAGATCACAGAGGTACTTGTAACTCTTGACTCCAGATTTGAAGCTTTTCCCATTGAGGGTACTTGGCCCCAAATGTTTGTGGTCTCACAGGGTTGGTGTGTCTAGAGATGACTTTCTGTAATATATATATATATTTTTTTTTTTTTTTTTGAGACAGGGTCTCCCTTTAGTCCCAGCTGGCCTGGAGCTCGCTCTGTAGACCAGGCTGGCCTTGAACTCACAGAGATCCACCTGCCTCTGCCTCCTGAGTGCTAGGATTAAAGGTGTGCACCACCATGCCCCGCTTTATATTTTTTTAAGTAAGATTTCAAACTAAATTCTCCATTCAGCTCTAAAATATTTATAGTGAACATTGAGATTTGGTGAATGCTATGGTACATTAAACTCAGCAGTGGTGTACATTAATCTCAGCATCCTGGTGTAACAGTGCACCTAGGGGTCATGTGTAACTAACTCTCTTCTTTCTGAGGGGCTGTGGCTTCAGCATAGCCCAGTGAACCACTTGTGGAAAGGATACCAATCTTTAATATCTCCAGTTCTTGGAGCCCGGAATGAGCACATCTAATGATGAGAAGCACACATTTAATTAGCAAAAGTTGTGTTCTAGATTCCATACTGGGCAGCACTCTGGTTAAAAATAATCAAAGTCGCCGGGCGTGGTGGCGCACGCCTTTAATCCTAGCACTTGGGAGGCAGAGGCAGGCGGATCTTTGTGAGTTCAAGGCCAGCCTGGTCTACAGAGTGAGTTCCAGGACAGCTGGGGCTACAGGGAGACCCTGTCTTGAAAAGACCAAAAAAAAAATAAAAATAATAATAATCAAAGTCACTCAAATCCCAGTTCAACCAATCCTGAATTTTGAGTCTTAGGCAACTTAGTAACCTCTGTGTTTTATCTCCTATGTCCATTAAAGGGAGCTGCTGCTATATCACTCACAAATTGATGGAATAAATCACTGTGTATAAAGCATTTGGGACAATGTCTGGGACCTAATGTTATTTAGTGATTATGATGATGATGCAAATTAAAATATTTTCAGATAATAAAACAATGACACATTCTACCATAATTAAAATATATGCATTAAAAGTAATGGAATAGCTACCTATAGGATACAAAAGAATTCAAAACAAACAACAACAAATTCAGGCTAATAATTCTAGGGCCCATGCATTCAATAACCAAAGACACTACTTTCCTACTAAATAATTGACTAGCACTGAATAATGTTAACCAAGGCATTACTCACACAGGGTCACGAGGAGCACTGGGAGATTGGATCTGGTAATGGACAGGAAAAAAAAACTAGAATTTAGGAGGCCCTTCCTTTTTATTTTTTATTACTTGATTTATTTATTTCTCTGTCTCTTTCTGCTTTTCTTCCTCCTTGGACACAGCCATCTCGCCAGCCCAGGCCCTTCTTCCTTTTTTTTTTAACTTCTAAATTTCAGGATTTACAGGCTCTGCATAATTTATACTATTTGAAAATTCTGCTAGCTACAGTAATTTGGAGAGTAGCCAAGAAATGGTTTTCTTGCCAGATGTGGTGGCACACACTTTTAATCCCAGCACTCGGGAGGCAGAGGCAGGCTGATCTCTGTGGGTTCAAGGCCAGCCTGGTCTACAGAGTGAATTCCAGGCCAGCTGGGGCTACAGGGAGACCCTGTCTCAAAAAGACTAAAAATGAATAAATAAATAAAATAAATGGTTTTCTTTTAGTTTGTATGTTCATTTTGAGATAGGATCTTATGTAGCCCCGGCTGACCTTAAACTTCCTATATAGCTGATCATGACTTTGAATTCGTGATCCTCCTGCCTCTTCCTCCCAGGTGTGAGATCACAAGTGCACAGCCACCATTTTCTGACTATAAGAAGCATTATTTCTGATGGTAGGAATACAAGTTTATGGGTTTCATCAGCAATTTTTAAACAGATAAAAGCTCATTTGTGAGGGATTAAAATAAAACTTTAATTCCCCAAACACAAGATGGGCTAAATATATTGTGTCCATTCATATGTCAAAATATATAAAGCCTACAGGATACTACTACAGAATAATATTAATGACCTAGAAAAATACGATATCATTTATGTCCTATGACATCTATCTTAATACCAACAGTCATCTCGACTATGGCTATTATGGAAGCGTATTAGCTTTATTTTATCTTTATTTTATAATTTTCCTATAAGCCCATATAAATGCTTGTTTGCTTGCTTTTATTTTTGAAAGTCTCTGCCTGTAGCCCCACCTGCCCTGGAACTCGATATGTAGACCAAGCTGGCCTCAATCTCACAGAGTTCTGCCTGCCTTCACCTCCTGACTGATGGGACTAAAGGCATGTGCTACCATGTCTGCCTCCCATATGAATTTTTAAAGAAAAACTCGTCAAAAACTGCAAGTCTCCATTTAAAGATGGTTTTGTCTCAGTTGGTACTCCTTTTCTTCTCTTCTGTAACAGGCTCGGAAGTTGTCTTGCATATTTCTGCCTGGCTGATGCAATAATTTCTACCTTGGTGCATAAGTGGCTGCTCTTGTGTGCAGCCTTTACAGTGTGGATGCTATCATATTACCATTCCGGGTTACATATCCAGTTACAACACCTGGCATAGGGCTTGGCACATTGACATGCTTGAAACAGATGAATAAATGAGTTGGAATGGGCTTGGCAGCTTGATTTGGATAGAAGCTCTGCCATTTATACACTAGATAAGTCTGAGGCTCCTGGTCAGCACAGTGACAATAGTCTTTTATTTTAGGACAATATCTCCAATCGTATTTATTAAATTTCAATGTTTCAGGTACAAGATGGATGGGAGTACAGAGCGAGAGTTTATTATTATTGCTTTATCCACTAACAAGTCCACATCGTCTCATTCTTTATTTCTCCTTGGCTCCCTAAGGCATCATGGTTACCATGGCAGCCAGGTGCTGATGATGCCTCCAGGGGGCAGCTGGATAAAATTGAGCCTGCTCTCAAGTCCTCTCTTGTCTGTGCTCTTTGCAGGCCGGGGTGAGATGGTCTGGTTTAACCTCTTGCCAGACCCCCCATTCTGTCTTGGCTCATTTAGATCTATAAACCACTGTTTCTGCAGCTGTCTTTCGGGGCTCTGAAACAGCCCTTGAGAGACTCTCTCCTAAGTTCTGTCTCCTGGCACCTTGCCTGGTTGCCTTGGAAACAGGTTCCACTGCGGACAAAGGAGGGAGCTGGGTCCTGCTTCCTCCTGGTCCTGCCGATGAGGATTTTTAGACCTTGGAGACTTCGCTGCCCTACCCTGCACCTGCCCTCATTTCCCGTGTTCTCTGTAAAGTGGAGTTTGCCTTCTCTCACTACTGACGAGGACATGTGTAAAAGTGTGACCACAGGTGAGTGGAAGAAAGTCTTCTACGAGAAGATGGAGGAGGCAAAGCCAGCTGACAGCTGGGACTTCATCATAGACCCCAACCTCAAGCACAATGTCCTGGCTCCTGGCTGGAAGCAGTACCTAGAACTTCATGCATCAGGCAGGTGAGCGGCCTGGGAAGAAGGGGTGGGCAGGCAGCCTCTGGGACCCCAGCCCTGGGGCACCTTTTAAGAACATGGGGAGACATAAAGAGCCCAAATGTTTAGCTTCAGTCTCAGGCTGTGTAGACTAGGAGGCAGACCCTCACCGTGAGGGGGCTGCAACACCAAGTTTGGGTCCAGTTTTTTTCTACTGATCACCTGTAGATCTTCTTGCAGTCTCTCCATTTAGAAAATAAAGAAGTAGGGGGCTGGAGAGATGGCCTAGCGGTTAAGAGCGCCGACCGCTCTTACAGAGGACCCGGGTTCGATCCCCAGCACCCATATGGCGGCTGAGAACCGTCTGAAGCTCCAATTCCAGGAGAACTCCAGTTCCAGGGGAATCTGAGACCCTCTTCTGACCTCTGCGGCGTTGCACGACACGGGTGCACAGCTTGCATGCAGACAGTACATTCATACACATACAGAAATAAATTAAAAAAAATTAATAAAAAAAAAAAAAGAAAATAAAGAAGTAGACTACTAATTATTAGCTCCAGACTCTGACACTGCATACATGGTTAGGTCTTCATAATCTCTTAAAAGGTAATTGTAAAGTGAGTGAATGGAAGCTTAGGCCCACTTGGTGGTCAAAAGATCTATGCTTTAGTCTTGGAGACACTCAGGTTAATACTATTTAATTAGGGTTGATTTGATTTAAAAAACATTGAACTATGAAGTATGCTAGATATTGGCTTTGCTGTTAGCCAGGCCCTAGAGCACCTCAGTTTCATCTTTGGACTTTGGTTTCTCCATTTGCTAAATGCAGGATAAGTCAGGTTCCTTGCCTTGTGGTCCTTGAATGCTGATGATCTGATGATGTTGATGATACTGATGCTGATGATCTAGAACTTGTTATAGATGTAGAATATTGGGCCCCTTCTACTCCCAAACCAGTATCTCCGTTTAAAAAATACTGTTTAGGTGTTTTGTACATGCAATAGTATTTGAAGAAACCTTCTAGCATTCTAGTCCATGTGTCTGCAGTAAGTAAGACTTACCAAGGGGCATGAGCCAGGGCAGCTGACGGTACCAGCGTTGGGCTCAGAAGTGAAGGCCTTCCCGCTTGCCTTTGTTCAACCAACTCGGTCCTCAGTTCGTTTCAGGCAACATTCCTGGTCACCTGTGACCTATCACACTGGCTGTGAGTGCATGGGTAGCTCACTTCCTCTGTGTCTTGAGATAAAATGTCTAGGTGATCTAAGGCCATTCCAATTTGACATTTGCAAAAAAGAATCCAACTTTTGTGGTTTGGTATAAGAGAGGGGAGGAGGGAGGGAAACAGTCACTAAAGAGATGAATAAACAAAAAGAGACCAAACTAAAAATGGCAGAGGGTTGGCACTTCCTGAGGTATTCAAGGAGCTTGTGGGGTTGAGTGGGAGGGTTCATGGCTGACCCAGACCTGGCCGCTGACCTGTCACACACACACCCACACAAACTCACACACACACACACACACACACACAACACACACACACACCTGGTCCCCCAGCAGACTGGGAAACTGGCTCTCCGAGTCCACCTGGGGGGCACACTGCCTCTAATTATAAGACTCGGGCTGCCTTCACTTGGCCTGGAGACTGGTAAGTGCTAATAGTTCCTTTTCTTCTGGTTTTGGGCCTAGCCTGTCGTCAGTGTTGACAGACAGGCTTGAGTATTTCCTAGCTGGTAGGGGGCTACTTTTCCCATCATACTTCCAGGAAGCCTCACCTAGGGCACCCAGAGCTTTCTAGATGTGACCCCGAGGGACAGGCCCAGGGCCAAGGGCTGAGGGGAGGCGAGGTCTCAGGCAAAGAACCAGGAGGTGCCAAGTCCCGAGCCTGCTTCTGTTCCGGGGCTTCTACACAGGGTGGGCTGGGTGGTCTCCCGAGGGAAGCTAATGAACCCGGGGGATGTCCGTACACAGCCCCACCTCGAGGCCCTGCAGGACTCCGCTTAATTCCCCCACGTCTTTGCTAGCTGCAGCTATCTCTCTCTCTCTCTCTCTCTCTCTCTCTCTCTCTCTCTCTCTCTCTCTCTCTCTCTCTCTCTCTCTCTCTCTCTTTCTCCCCCCGGCTCCATCTCCCCGACCCCGGCAGGTTCCACTGCTCCTGGTGCTGGCACACCTGGCAATCGCCCCACGTGGTCATCCTCTTCCACATGTACCTGGACCGTGCCCAACGTGCTGGCTCTGTGCGCATGCGCGTTTTCAAGCAGCTGTGCTACGAGTGCGGCACTGCGCATCTGGACGAATCCAGCATGCTGGAGGAGAACATCGAGAGCCTGGTGGACAACCTCATCACCAGTCTGCGCGAGCAGTGCTATGGAGAGCGAGGAGGCCACTACCGCATCCACGTGGCCAGCCGCCAGGACAACCGGAGACACCGCGGGGAGTTCTGCGAGGCCTGCCAGGAAGGCATCGTGCACTGGAAGCCCAGCGAGAAGCTGCTGGAGGAGGAGGCGACCACCTACACCTTCTCCCGGGCGCCCAGCCCCAGCAAGCCGCAGGCCGAGGCAGGCTCTGGCTGCAATTTCTGCTCCATTCCCTGGTGCTTGTTTTGGGCTACAGTCCTGTTGTTGATCATCTACCTGCAGTTCTCCTTCCGCAGCTCTGTCTAAGGTTCAGGCATGGCTCAGAAGCTTGGGGGAGAGGGGAGGGAAGGCCTGGTCTGGGTGCAGATCAAGTTCTAAAGGGACCCTGTTACTGACTCAGTGGGAACCAGGGACAATTTACCCATATTTTTCCATCTGTAAGGTGAAGTCCTATGCTGGGTGGTTGGTTTTCCAAAGGGAAATGTCGGATCCCGAAGTTCTGCCTAGGTGTCTCAGGGACTTTTGATTTGGAAGGTAGGCTGAGGGGGCCTGCTCCTTCCTGGTCCC
The DNA here is from genome assembly GCA_009823505.1 of Rhizomys pruinosus. NCBI lineage: Eukaryota > Metazoa > Chordata > Mammalia > Rodentia > Spalacidae > Rhizomys > Rhizomys pruinosus. Next base: position 37,484 of record VZQC01003882.1, read on the forward strand.
ACAGCCCTTCCAGTTTCTACCTTCTCCTCTTGCTTTAGTCAGAGCAGCACTACCTTACCTGGAGTTCCAGGTATGGTTTTTTATATGAAAAGTTTAACTGCTTTAAAAGTTTGGAAATTACAGGATGAGGTGATCTCAAAAGGTCTTAGACCAATTACCTTGACCTTGTTCTCTTGTTAGTCTCCCATCCATGCATTCATTATGACCATATCATCCCACTGTAGCCTTAAATTAACCTTTTTGCCTTCTCCATGAGGCGGGATTCCCAGAGTTCCGAACCTCAGGAGCCCCCTTTGCTTTTGCTGAAACTATAGTTGAGTGGATTTTACACATTGGCTTTCTTGCCAAAGAGGCTGACCACCTAGACTGTAGGGATGGGGTGTGTCTCAGGAAGAGAGGGCTCATTAAAGAACAGAATGACTCGGCCATGGAAAAGTGCCTAGTGTTTCACATCACTTCAGAATGACTCGGCCATGGAAAAGTGCCCAGTGTTTCACGTGTCAAAATGACACGTAATATAGTTTGCAGGGGCAGGTTGGGGGGACCTTCTGATGATAGGGGTATGGAATATACTTGGTGGGGAGAGGCCAAAAGCTGTAGGTGGGACTCTCCCTACCCTGAACTTTTGACGACTTGTGCTTACCCATCTCTGTTAATAACTGGGTCTCTGTCCTCCTCCCCTCACTCCTCTGTGATAGGAAGTCACCATCCTCTGTTGTGGTGGGGAGTGGGTTACTTACCTAAGTACCCCTGGGAAGTTGTTAAGGCACCTTTGAGCTTCCCTTCATGGCCCTTGATATGTCCTGTGCTGTTAGTTCCCCTCCCACCTCCTATCTTCCTCCTGGCTGAGGCTCTGTCCAGCTGCTAGTGACCAGTCCTGTCCACATTCAGGAGTGGCAGGGGATCAGCACCTATACTATCCTTCGAGCTGTGACTTCTTTCACAGTATTAACTTCTCTAGCCAGTCCACCTTTCCTGAGCACCTACTGTTTAGCCAGTTCTGGTTGGAGTGCTGGATATCTTAGGCACCCAGTGTAGGGTCCTGCTCACTTCCGGGGTTCCCAGACCTGTCTGTATGTTAGAAATTCTAGGGAGCTTTTAAAGAAACACCAGGACTCAGCTTCTAATTGAAACTAAAGGAAGCACAACTTGTAGGAGTAGCACCAACACACCTGAGTTCTGTCCCCTGTGGCCTGCCTCTGCTGCCTGGTTTAATGGCTCCAGAGGACGGACAGGTTTCCTTTGCATCCAGCTTCACGGCCCAAGCCTTGAGATCTCCTAATATGGACTTGGGTTCTCTAGATCCAGGGCTCGGCTCCCTCCCTCCAGCTGCCCCACTCTGTCTCCACCCTGTGCCCTGAGGCTCTAATCCTCCCTTCTCCCCTCTCGTCACATAGATCTCTGGCTACAATGACTTTATCCAGCTCTTCGGTCTCTATTACTGAGTCCTTCTGCTTCCCCGAACACCATCAAACCTGTTGTTGTAATTACTATTCATGGATATATGCTTCACTAGAATGTAAGTTCCAAGAAGCAGACTCCATATATTTTATTTACCTCTATTGAGCACCTAACAAGTGCTTAATGACTAAAGAAACCAAGCTAGGCCCTCTCCACCTGGATCCTTGCTTCCGTAGCATATGTTCATTGCAATATTTGTAGTCTGCCATTAACTCCACCGTTTATTTTTCCTGGTACTCGTATATTCCAAATAAAACAAACGAAAGCATCTGGAGCACAGAGTTGTTTGTTTCAGATGGTAACATGGGATTCTGCCAATGCTTCCGAACTCTCCAGACTCAGGAAGCTGTGAGTCCTGGCTCAGTTCAGGTTCCCCCTGGGAGCTTCAGCTGTTCATTTTCTCCTTGGCTCAGGTGCCCTGTCTTAGGGTTTAAAATATTTTGGGGTTCTTCATCACGTCATCCTAACCTTGTCCATATGAAGCACAGTGTTTCACGCCCCCGTATCTATTTATGAAGACTCCACATAGCAGGGAGATCATTCCTGCCCAAGGCATCTCATCCTTCCTTTGTAAGGTAAACTTTTTCTTTTTAGCTTCCAATGGGTTTGTACTTTACAGTCATCAGTTCCCATGTGGGATGGGCACCGGGGAGGCGACACTGCTGTGTCCTAATGCTGGGTCCTCTTCAACTTGGGTTGGGTCCGCCATCCTTCTGCATCCCTGCTGTTCTGTAAAACCTCTAGTTCTCTTAGTTTTTAACCCCCTTCCCTCTGCTTCTGCATCTACATTGGCTTCTTCCCTGTTCCTAAACACACCGACCCGTTCTTCTCTAGGGCCTTGTTCTACCTGTCCCCGCCCCTAGAAGTGCACGTGGCTCACTCTCTGACCTTCCTTAAGTCTTTATGTGAGTCTCACCTTCAGCCAGGCCTCCTTTGACATATTATTTCATGCCGCTATGCGCATTCCCACCCCACCTCCCACCTCCCTACTCCCGCTACCTTTGCCTTTACCTTTGTCTGGGTTTCCAGAAACCTGAGGCTGAGGCAGAGGAAGAAGAGTGAGGAAGAGGGCAAAGCAGGGTAGGGAGGAGAGCGAGGTCCCATCAAACTGATGGGTCAAACCGATGACTGTTGCATACTCTCTGTATCAGTCACTTTATGTAACTGTGTCCAAATTACTTGTGAAAAGAACTTAAGAATGATTTGTTTTAGGTCAGGGTTTCAGACTGTGGTGCTTGACCCCATGAGCTTGGACAGACCACCGTGGTGGCAGGAACATATGGCAGAAGGACTTCTCCACAGAGGAACAAGAAAGGGTCACAGGTGACATACCCCTAAGGGCCTACCCCGGGGCCTACTTACTCAAGCTAGATACTGCTTCCTAGTTTCCAGAACCTCCCAAAACAGCTCCACCAGGTGGGGTATGAAATGGGAGACAGTTCATATTCAAATCATAACATCCTATCACCAGCTCTCTAGTGGTTCACAGCGATCTCATCGTGAAAATTGCATTTTGGCCATTGTTCTCGTTTCTCTTCCATTGCTGCGACAAAACACTCTGACCGACACCAACTTGGGGAGGAAAGGGTTTATTCAGCTCACATCTCTCGGGTCATAGTTCATCACTAAGGGTGCCCACCATAGGAACTCAGGGCAGGAACCTGGAGGCAGGAGCTGAAGCACAGGCCATGGAGGAATCCTCCTTACTGGCTTGTTCCCCTAGCCCATGCCCAGCCTGCCCAGGGTGACACCACCCACAGTGGGCTGGGCCCTCCCATATAACTCAACAATCAAGACAATACTCCACAGAAGTGGCCACAGGCCAGTCCAATGGAGCCAATTCCCCAGTTGAGGCTCTCTCAACCCAAGTGTGTCAAGTTGACACTAAAGCTATTCAGCACAGCCATCTCTTAGGTCTCTAACGTATACGACATTCCTCCTCCTCCTCCTCCAACTCCTCCTCCTCCTCCTCCTCCTCCTCCTCCTTCTTCTTCTTCCTCCTCCTCCTCTTCCTCCTCCTCTTTTTTTTTTTAAATTTTATTTATTTCTGTATGTGTATGAATGTACTGTCTGCATGCAGGTCTGTGCACCCGTGTCATGCAATGCCGCGGAGGTCAGAAGAGGGTCTCGGATTCCCCTGGAACTGGAGTTCTCCTGGAATTGGAGTTTCAGACGGTTCTCAGCTGCCATGTGGGTGCTGGGTATCGAACCCGGGTCCTCTGCAAGAGCGGTCAGCGCTCTTAACTGCTAGGCCATCTCTCCAGCCCCTTCCTTCTCCTCTTAAACCACCCTCCTCTCCCTCCCTCCTTCTACCTCCTCCCCCTCCCTCCTTCCACCTCCTCCTTTTCTTCCCTCCTCCTCTGTCCTCCTCCTCTTCCTCCCCTCTCTCCTTCCCTCCCTTCCTCTTCCTCCTCCTCCTCCTCCTCCTCTTCATCCTCTTCCTTCTTCTTTTCTTCTTCTTTTTCCCCATAAAGTAACACGAATGGCCTTTAGTCAGTTTTTCAGCAGGGTCTTCTTTCATCTGAAACCTCTGGCCCTTACTGTCTACTTCTTAGTGGCACTTTGGTCTTCTCAGTATTGACCAAAATCACCTATTAAGCTCTACTCAATGAACAGCAATTTAAGCTCTTTAATTTGCTTCTCCAAACTCTTTCAAATTCCTCCCTCAAACAAAGGCTTAAGTATGACACACTCAGGTGTATGATCTCAATTCCTTATCTGTTGTCTGTATTAGTTACTTTGTCACCATGAACAAAATTCCTCAGACAAAAAGGTAAGGGAAGAAATATTCTGGCTTGTGGTTTCAAAGGATGCAGCCCACAATCCCTTGGACTCATGCATTTGGGAAGTGGAGAGCTGCTCAACTCATGGTGGACAGGGATCAGGGAATGAGACGAGATTCACAAGGACCTTCATCAGTAACCCACTTCCTGGACTTAGAGTCTACTTCCTAAAGCTTCAGAACTTCTCCAAATAGCATCACCAGCTGGGAACCCAGCAGTCAGCTTGTGAGCCTGTGGAGGGTAGCGAGGGTCGTCTCACATTCAAACCATACCAGCTTCACAGAGTCGTCAGTAAAGCCAGAAGACATGCCTCTGAGGATCATTGGAAGCAAGGGTGGGCAGGGCCTCCGGCTCAGCTCTTACCTTTCAGGGTTAGGGCGGCCCTGAGTACTCCTGAATGCTCGGTTCGTGTCCTCATTCTCCCTTCCTTGGGTGAAAGCTCCAGTTTCTCAGTTTTTTGCAGTCCTGTTCATACAACTCTTGATGAATGGGACTCAGCATTGTGACGTCTTTCTTCAGGGACAGCATCTCTCCCATGCAATATGGTTTGCATGGTATTAGGTAGCTCTTTATCGTCCCTTTCTCCCAGCCAAAGGTCATATGCCCAGAAAGGTCGATTGGAGTTTCAATGATGTCTAAAATGATTTTTAAAAAATACTGAAAATATATGGAACATATTAGTTGTAGTGTAACCTCTGGCATGCTAGTAAAAGAATTTCTGTTATTTACATTGTTAGTATTTGCCCAGTTGTGCCTTGTGCTGGGTAACACACGCACGCATGCATGCATGCACAACACACACACACACACACACACGCTCAAGCATACACGCATGCATGCATGCACACGCTCATGTACACGTACGCACCCACTCCTTTCGCCAGGCTGCTACCCAGTAGACTGCTACCTGGGCAGCTTTGATAATGGGCACCCAGACTTCAGCTTTGCTTGCCATCTTCTCTTCCTGGATCTTCAACCCCTGTTTCCTTCCTTGACCATATACTACCCTTCCAGATCCTTCTTCCTTCATGACCAAATGTTTCAAGAACAGTTCACACTGTCTTCGGAAGGCTGCCTTCCAAGCCCACAGCTTCATAGAAACAGTCGTCACAGGTCACCAGCAGGTATTGTATATAACTCATTCTTTTTTTTTTTTTTAATTCCGTATGTGTATGAATGTACTGTCCGCATGCAGGTCTGTGCACCCGTGTCGTGCAATGCCGCGGAGGTCAGAAGAGCGTCTCGGATTCCTCTGGAACTGGAGTTCTCCTGGAATTGGAGTTTCAGACAGTTCTCGGCCACCATGTGGGTGCTGGGGATCAAACCTGGGTCCTCTGTAAGAGCGGTCAGTGCTCTTAACTGCTAGGCCATTTCTCTAGCCCACTCATTCTTTTAAATCTTGTTTCTCGTAACTCACTAAAGGAGTTTTACACCATTGACTGACTGCAGCCTCTTTGCTTAGTTTTAGGAATGATGTGTTCCTACCCTGCCTGCTTCTCTGGCTCCTCCTTTCTGTCATCTTTCTAGGTTTTCCTGTCTCTGTCTGCTTCTCCGTGCTGGTGTCCTCAAGGGATCCATCGCTAGTCATCTCTGTTTCTTCCTCTCCCATTGTCCATAGCCCCTGGGTGATTTAATCTCTGAAACTTTCATTTACTATGTGAGATCTGTGTCTTGAGGCCTGGTCTTTCTTTGAGGCTCACGAATTGAGTTTTCCCCTATTTATCACCTCTGTTTGTTTCACTGTACCTCAGGGTCAACATATCCAAATGGGTGGTAATTCATTTTCCTTTCCAGAGGGTTACAATATGTATTATTTTGATTTCTTTAAATTATATAGTTTGTGGTATTACGTACACTCATGCTACCACACAATCACCATTTACCATCCATTTTTAGAACTGTTTAATTATCCCAGGCTGAAGATCTGCCCTGTTAAGTACTCCTTGCTGTAGTTTGCATGTTTTGGGTATGTCTCCAAGGATTCTTGTGGGGTTTTTTTTTGTTTTTGTTTTTTTTTAGTCTTTTCGAGATAGGGTTTCGCTGTAGCCCCAGCTGTCCTGCAACTCACTTTGTAGACCAGGCTGGCCTTGAACTCACAAAGATCCGCCTGCCTCTGCCTCCCAAGTGCTAGGATTGAAGGCGTGTGCCACCACGCCCGGCTGGATTCTTGTGTTTTAGTCCTTTCATATTTATTTCAAAGCACTGACTTCCTTCTTTTCTAGCAGCATGGTAGCCAAAATATTTGTTCTGTGTTTGGCATATTTCATTTAGGCTAATGTAATGTTGGCAAGGTTTATTATGTCAAAGCATGCATCAAAATTGCTTTCCTTTTTAAGGTTGAGTACTATCCAGTCACATGTACATGCTACATTTTTGTTTATCTGTCCATTCATTGAAGAACCACAATTTATTTCTGTATTAGTCACTTTTCTGTTGCTGTGATAAAGCACCATGACCAAGGAACTTATAAAAGGAAGAGTTTATTTGAGCTTATGATTGGCGGTTCCATTGTGGCGGGAGGCATGGTGGCTGGAGCTGGAGCAGCAAACCGAGGGTTATATCTCGCAAAAAGCACAGGAAACAGAGAGAAAGACTGGAGATCACGAGGCTTGTTAAAACTCACTAAGCCTGGGGCTGGAGAGATGGCCTAGCAGCTAAGAGCTCCAACTGCTCTTGCAGAGGACCCGGGTTCGATCCCCAGCACCCACATGGTGGCTGAGAACCGTCTGTAACTCCAATTCCAGGAGAACTCCAGTTCCAGGGGAATCCGACACCCTCTTCTGACCTCCGCAGCATCGCACAAAATGGGTGCACAAACCTACATGCAGACAGTACATTCATACACATACAAAATAAATAAAAAAAAATAAAAAAATTGTATTAAAAAAAAAAAAACAACTCACTAAGCCTGCCCCCAGTGGCACACTTCCCCCAGCATGGCCACACCTTCTAAGACCTCCAAAAACAGCTCCACCAACTGGAGACAAATGTCTGAATACTTACAGCCTATGGGGGACACTCATGCAAACCACCACATTCCACTCCCTGGCCCCCATAGGCTCCTGACCATATAAAATGCAAAATGCATTTAGTCCAACCTTAAAAGTCCCCATAGTCTTTACCAGTTTCAATGCCATTCAAAAGTCTACAGTCCAAAGTCTCTTCTGAGACTCAGGCCAATCTCNGGGAAAGGAGATCCCTCATCCACTGCTGTGGGAATGTAACTCATGCAAAAGCAACATGAAATCGTGTGGAAGAACCCTGGGAAGACTAGGAATGAATGCCACCCCAGCATACCACTCCTAGGCATGTACCCCAAGACTCACCCCACCGCGGAGATACATTGCACAGCCATGTTTATATTTCAGCTCTCTTCACAATAAGCAAAGAGCTGGGAACCAACCCAAAATGCCCCTCAACTGTGTGAGTGGATAGAGAGTAGGCCAACTCTAACTCTTGGCAAATATTCGTCACAGGTCTTGGCATCTGAATGTCTTCTGGTTGACAGCTCAGTCCTCGACCAACCAGCTTCCACATACTCACGCTTCACGCGAATGGGCTATCAGGGCCTTCTTTTTTTCAGGGAGCCCCTGCTGTCTCTGCCTGGCCTCTTTGGCTCTCGAAACCGTGGAGGAAGAACTGATGACCCCTCACTCTTGCAAACTTCATCTCTAAAGCCAGCACCACGTGAAAAAAACTTGCCGAATCTGGCTGCAATTGGGAAGACCCTGGCCCATTTCAACCACATTTGCAACTTTTTCTCTGCCCTGGACTTGCTGGAGGAGATTAGCTGTGGGTGTGGTCTTGCTGAAGGTACTGATTCTTTTGTTTACTTGTAATCTCCAGGCCTCTCATTAATTGCTTAAATCTCCTTGATATAGAGAAAGGGAGCTCTCCTATCACTGCCTTGGCCACCACCTTTAACCTCCTAGTGCAGTTATCAGATTCAACTTACATTCTTGCATTTCTTTCTGCCCCATCTGCTCTTTTTCACTGTAGATCTGTATAATATTCACCATAAAAGCCACACCAACCATTCTTAATTAGGCTGTCTTGAAAATACCTCCACCCAAAAGACATCAGTCCATTGCTTTTCTCAACTTAGCATCAGGCAAACAACTGCTGCAAACTCTTTATCAAAATATCCCAGTTGCTGCCTAAGTCTTTATTTTCCCCTGGAACACATCTTTTGCAGCCTGCTTTCTCCTGGCCTCACACTAGGAATGGCCCCTTTAAGGCTCTGTCTTACAAGAGTCAACAGCCTTTCTAGCCAAGCCCAAAGTTCCAAAGTCTTCCACATTTCTCCAAACATACACATGGTCAGGTTCTTCACAGCCAACACCCCACTCTCAGTACCAATAACTGTATTAGTCAGTTTTCTGTTGCTGTGATAAAGCACCATGACCAAGGAACTTATAAAAGGAAGAGTTTATTTGAGCTTACGATTGGCGGTTCCAGGGAACTAGAGTCCATTGTGGCGGGAGGCGTGGTGGCTGGAGCTGGAGCAGCAAACTGAGGGTCACATCTCGCAATGAGCACAGGAAACAGAGAGAAAGACTGGAGATCACGAGGCTTGTTAAAACTCACTAAGCCTGCTCCCAGTGACACACTTCCCCCAGCATGGCCATACCTTCTAAGACCTCCAAAAACAGTGCCACCAACTGGAGACAAATGTCTGAATACTTACAGCCTATGGGGGACACTCATGCAAACCACCACAATTTCTATCTCCCTCTGTTCTAAGGGAGGGCATTGGGAACTGAGCTGAAGCCTGTTCTGTGGTGGAAGCGGTGTGTTAAGTCACATGTACATGCTACATTTTTGTTTATCTGTCCATTCATTGAAGAATCACACTTTATTTCTATCTCCCTCTGTTCTAAGGGAGGGCATTGGGAACTGAGCTGAAGCCTGTTCTGTGGGGGAAGGGGTGTGTTAAGAGCGAGTAAAAACACCATGAAATTGCCCATGGTTTCATGTTGGTCCATTTTGTTGCTGTAGGCCTTTGATTGATTTCTAGGGGGTTCTATACAAGTATTTTCATCATGTTTTGGTTGTTTTATAACGTTTCTGTGGGGTAAGACCGGCTTGGGCCTTCGTAGTGTGCCATTTTGCTGCAGTGGCTTCCATTGCTCTTCTTGTTCTTGTCTTCCTGCAAACGAGTGGTGCCCAGGGTGGTGAGGGCCCTTCTTTACACAGTTCCATCTGCTCTTCTTTTCTGTCTTCCAGGTGAATTCCACCTGAGTCTTAGAGTTTCCAGCTTACATTGCTTCCTCTTTCTCTTCATTTGTTTCAACTAAGAATAAAAATAGTGCTTCCATGCAGTAACATGATGGCACGTTACTGTGATGCTTGTATAGACACAGCCATACTCTGAGCATCCATTTAAACCAAGAGTAAGGGTCCCAGAACTTGTTCTGAGAACTTGTTCCTTCAGATTTCTCTAAGAATTGTGTTTAAGAACAAAGGCCTAGCTCTTTCTTTATTGAAACCTCGTGCTCTGAATGAAATGGGGAAGGAGAAATAGACCCTGATCATCAGAGAAGGATTTTACTTTTCTAACCCCTACTGACCTAGAACAGCATACATAAGCACACACAGGTGTAATCCCACCTGCTGTTTACAACACAAATACACAAATGGGATAATAACTGTCATCGATTCCAATGAATATTCACTGCTTGTAGTATAGTAGGCTTTTGACTTTCTGTACAGAAAAAGGGACCACAAAGCTTTTTTTTCTTTTTGGTCTTTTTGAGACTTCTTCTCATGGATCTCCCTGTAGCCCCAGCTGTCCTGGAATTCACTATGTAGTCCAGGCTGGCCTTGAACTCACAGAGATCTGCCTGCTTCCGCCTCCCGAGTATGTGTACCACCACACAAAGCTTTCCTATGGAGGAAACACAATATGCAGGAGCCTGTGCCAGCATAGGTCCTATGAGATAGTTCTCAAAAGCAGAGCCTTAAACAAAGACCCAGTCTCTTATGAGATCAGCCTTTCTTATCTTCTGTATATAGTAGTATACATTCTGATTGATATCTTTTGTTGTAATCTTTCCTTTTGTGCTGAACAGGAACCAAGTGGCCCTGCTTAGGGGGAGGGGGACACAGCACCTGCCTGCAGTTGCTGTGGGGAGCTGGCCCTCCAACTTAGGCTCTTAGCCTGGACCTACGAGACAGGTGTCCCACTCTTGGCCGTGACTTCTCACCTGCCCAGAGCCTGGACAGGAATTTCAGGCTGATGGCTGATCGCCTCCCTTCAGCCAATACCCACAGAACACCAGCTACCCAGGTTGGTGATCTGCAAAGGAATCTCTTTCCAACCCACTGGCCACCCAGATGAAATGCAGGCCTACCTTAGCCGGTATGCACACAATAATTAATAAAAAATAAAGTTGTGTAATTAAGCAAAATATTTTACTACAGGAAAGCTCTGACATCAGCTATGAATTATTCTGCCTAGGAGATGTTGGCTAGGGGATTCAAACCCGCCCCCCCCAAATTATAAAGGCCTTTTGCCTATAAGTGGGATATATGCAAGGAGAAAGGCAGTAAGTCCCTGTTGTCGAAGACCTGGTGTGAGCATGAAAAATGTTATGAAACGTCACTTGCTAGCTTACAACTGGCCTCTGAAATGCTAGAGAGCGTTACCAAAGGCCACTAAAGCAATACAGCAAAATATTGGTCTCCCTGAGACAAGCAAGACTCCTCCGTCAATATCAGCTACACCTCAACAGCCTGGAGATACTGTGCAACAGTGGCAGCCAAGTGTCTATATATATCCCAAATCTATTTGGCTATTAGCTCTCTCCTTGGAGGAATAACTCACAGCGGATGCCACAAGCTTATGTCCTCTAGTGGTTAGGAGATGTTATAAGCCACAATAAGAACTTGTCACCCTTTATAGAGAAACCACAGTTTGCGGATTAGCATACCATCCAAGCATCTGTGTCTATGCTCACAGCTTAGCTTGACATAATAATTGGTACTGCTTAAATGCCTGTACATCCAATAGCTTGTGCTTTGTTAGTATGACTAAAAAGGGTATCACTGGAAAAGCTGTCAACCCATGAAGGGAAACAACCTGAACAGACTGGAGTCCAAAATGACAACTCCAAAGAAATTAGACTGTTTTCTTCTCACCCACTTGTGCCCCTTTCCCAAAGCCCAGGGAACAAACTGTGGAAGAGGAGGCATGGTAGATTGTAAGGGCTGTGGAGAGATAGGAGTGAATCATGAGACTACAGGAATATAGTCTGGACTCCTGATTGATCAACATGCCTGTGCATACAAGCTTCTCCAACTGGACTATGGGAACCTTGTGTAGTTCAAAATTTGGACATAGATACTTGCAAAATGCACCAATTACCTAATTGTATGACATACTGAGTAACATCAATATTATCTGCAAACAACTGTGTCATTATATTGTAGAATCCCTTAAAAAAATTAAAAAAAAATAATGGCCGGAAATTCTGTGATGATATTACTATGGAATTCAAATTTTTTCCTTGCTACAGCCTGCTTTTATAAAATAAATGACGTCACTTCCCAGAGCAAATCATAGGCTCCCCAATTCTGTGCCACTGCACACCTTGCTCCACCCAGCATCATGCACCTAGGCCATGCTGCTTGCTCTTCCTTGGGGCGGAGCCAGACTCTTGGCCATGCGGTGCCCTGAGGCATGCCAGCTAGAAAGTGTGCAATTCAATCTTTAAATATTATAAGGGAATACAAAACCAGCTGGAACACAACAGAAGGGGGGAAACACTGAGGGCTTGGACAGGAGATGTACAGAACTGCATGTACACATAGATAAGACTCATACCTTATGTGTCACAGCAGCTTCATACACACATACACTCATATACACACATACACACACATGACTCATATCTTATGTATCACAGCAGCTTTAGACACACACACACAGAGACACACACACACAGACACACACACACACACACACACACACACACATGCACAGAGATAAAGTATAAGGAAGGGTCCCAAGGGATCAAGGCTATATGTTTAGGTTACAAGAGGAGCTGAAGGGCTAGTAAACTTGTTTAAATCATAAATAAGCTAAGATAGTGTTAAATGCTCTCAAAGCATATGATTAACTTTTTGGTTACAAAATTGGGTCAAAGTCCTTTGTTCAGAAGTTACTCTCACAGTTTCCCTTTGTTTTATAAAAGGAGAGGCTTGTCCATCTTATTGACAAAACTCACCCCCCCCCACTTCTTCTCATAAACCTGCTTTGTAACTCTGAGGCTTTTAGGTTTTTATGGTTCTGAAAGTCTATTTAGGGAAATAGATGTTCAATCACTTTATTACACAAATGATAAAATGTGATCAGAATGTGGTAGCATCTTATTCTAAAACAGGTGAAGTAATAGAGAGCCAAGAGTCTCCTGGAGAGATGTCGTGCTGATAGCTTCAGATGTCAACTTGACACACCTGGATAGAGGGATCCTCATTTGAAGAATGTCTTCCATTGGACAGGCCTGTGGCCATGTCTGTGGGAAGGGCCAGCCCACTGTGGGTGGTGCCACCTCTAGGCAGGTTGTTCTATATTATACAAGAAAGCAGGCTGAGCACAGGTCAGAGAAGCAAGCCAGTAAGTGGCATTCTTCCATAGACTGTGCTTCAGCTCCTGCCTCCAGGTTCCGGGCCCAAGTTTGTGTCCTGCCTTCCCTCAGTGATGAATTGTGACCCAGGAGATCTAGGATAAAATAACATTGTTAGCATTTGCCCAGTTGTGCCTTGTGCTGGGTAACACACGCACACACACATGCATGCATGCATGCACGTGCTCACGCATGCGCATGCATCCACTCCTTACGCCAGGCTGCTACCCTGTAGACTGCTATGTGGGCAGCTTTCCTCTCCAAGATGGTTTTGATCAATATTTTTATCACTGAAACAGAAAGAAACTAAAACAGACATGAACAAATGTCTATGGATCCCAGATAAGGCAGTGATGACAAAGAAACCCAAGGAGTTTCCTGAATGGGCTAAGAATGCAAGGTGGGCTGTTCAGTGATGGGAATATAAGTGAGGGACTATTTACAGGAGCAGGGATGACTCATGCAGTTCCAGAGGTTGGAATCCTTAGTGTAGGGTCAGAACAAGTACTGCCTCAGTTGCTCTTCTCAAACCTATGAAGACAGGCAACCAGCCTACTAAAGAACTCTCCTAAGCCCAAGAAGGGAGAAACTTGACAACTGAGGAAAATTTCTAAATAGTAAATCATTAGACTATAAGGCACTGTAAGAAAATTAAAGATCTGGGATCTGTGTCTAAGAGAGGAGGACCCGGAGCCTAGAGAAAGTAAAATCCTGCCTTGCATTGTCAGGAAACATGTGAGGGCTACCCTGCTTTTTCCTAGGTCTTAGCATAAGCTACTTGCTGAACTGTTTGGGTCTCACTTTCCCCTCATCAAAATGGGAATGAGGGGCTGGAGAGATGGCCCAGCGGTTAAGAGTGCTGACCGCTCTTGCAGAGGACCCGGGTTCGATCCCCAGCACCCACATGGTGGCTGAGAACCGTCTGAAACTCCAATTCCAGGAGAACTCCAGTTCCAGGGGAATCTGAGACCCTCTTCTGACCTCCGAGGCATTGCACGACACGGGTGCACAGACCTACACGCAAAACAGTACATTCATTACACATAAATAAATAAAATAGCCAGGCGTGGTGGCGCACACCTTTAATCCTAGCACTTGGGAGGCAGAGGCAGGCGGATCTTTGTGAGTTCAAGGCCAGCCTGGTCTACAGAGTGCATTCCAGGACAGCTGGGGCTACAGGAAGAACCTGTCTCGAAAAGACAAAATAAATAAATAAATAAATAAATAAATAAATAAATAAATAAATAAATAAAATAAAAATTTAAAAACAAANTATATATACACATATATATATATAATAGAAAATAATAAAAAGATTTTTAAAATGTTCATTTAATGCATATTTTATTTATTTTTTAATTTTTTGATTTCATTTTTTCATGTGTATGAATGTACTGTCTGCATGTAGGTTTGTGCACCCATGTCATGCAATGCCGCGGAGGTCAGAAGAGGGTGTTGGATTCCCCTGGACCTGGAGTTAAAGACGGTTCTCAGCGGCCATGTGGATGTTGGGGATCGAACCCAGGTCCTCTGCAAGAGCGGTTGGTGCTCTTAACCGCTAGGTCATGCATATTTTAATGGCTACACATTGCTCCAGGCAGGGGGTCCATAACAGAGAACTGAAAGAGTGCATAGCCTCTGCTGAATAGGGCTGCTGGAGAGCAAGGAGTGTCGCGTGTATCAGACAGTTTAAATACTCAGAATAAAGTAAGCGACATGAATAGAGAGGGTGGAGATGAGCTTCAGTGTTAGAGATTTCCTGGCTAGGGTCTCTCTGACAAGGTTCCATTTGAAAAAAAAACAATGAAGGAACTGAATAAGGACAGCGGCTTGTGCAAAGGGCTGGAAGCAAGAATAACCTGAGATGTGCATCTGTGGGGTCCGTGTGGCTGGCCTGCGAAAGAACCGGAAGCAGAGATTAGAGCATGCAAACCACAGGCTGGAGGGACAGCGGGTAAGAGCACTTGCCTGCTCTTGCGGAGGACCCAGCTTTAGTTCTCACATGGTGGCTAATGGCTATCCACAATTCCAGTTCCATGGGATCTGATGTCCTCTTTTGGCCTCCATGGGCATTGCATAATAGGGGTGCACTTATATACATGCAGGCAAAACACTCACACACAAATAAGAAAATAACAAATAAAATAAAATGATAATCCATAGACCACAGAAACTAGGTCGCAGCTCCGATGTTGGTTTTTAATGTAAATTAGACAGGAAGCCACTGGGGTTGAACAGCAGGTGATGTTATTTTACTCTCACTATGCTAATAGGTTGTTGAGGGACAAGAATGAAAGAGGAAAGATTAGTCAGGAAAAACCTACAGCAATTTAGGCTTGAGGTGACAGTGGCCTATTGTAGGTTGTATCTGCTACTATGGTGGCAGCAAATGTATGCACTTAAAATTTTTTTTTTAATTTATTTTTTATTTTTTATTTTTAAGGGATTCTACAATACAATGACACAGTTGTTTGCAGATAACATTGATGTTACTCAGTATGTCATACAATTAAGTAATTGGTGCATTTTGCAAGTATCTATGTCCAAATTTTGAACAACCCAAGATTCCCATAGTCCAGTTGGAGAAGCTTGTATGCA
>VZQC01003882.1:52995-228142 GCA_009823505.1 Rhizomys pruinosus
TTTTTATGTTTTGACCTATAGATGCCTAAGTTGTATTACACATACCCATAAACAGGAGCCAAGGCATAAGCTTTCATTACATTTACCCAAACTGGTTCTCATTGACTGTATGCTACTTATTTGGGAAGGAAATTTAAGCTTAGTTCCTTTAACTTGTCCTGGCTAGAGCCGTGTCGGACGGCTCCAAGTGTTCCTAACAGGTCCGGACCTGCAGTCCAAACACACCACCCTTCTACGGCTGATTCAGCCACCCGAGCCTTAAAATTTTTTTTTTAATTTTTATTTATTTATGTACGTGTATCAATGTACTGTTTGCATGCAGGTTTGTGCACCTGTGTCGTGCAATGCCGCGGAGGTCAGAAGAGGGTGTCGGATTCCCCTGGAACTGAAGTTCTCCTGGAATTGAAGTTTCAGACGGTTCTCGGCCGCCATGTGGGTGCTGGGGATTGAACCCAGGTCCTCTGCAAGAGCGGTTGGCGCTCTTAACCGCTAGGCCATCTCTCCAGCCCCGCACTTTAAATTTTTATTAATTATTTTTATATATGAGTGTATTGCCTGCACGTGTATAAGTGTCCCCATATCCTGCAGTGCCTGAAGAGGTCAGAAGAGGGTGTCACATCCCCTGTAGCTGGAGTTATTAATGGTTGTTGGCCACCATGTGGGTCCTCTGCAAGAACCCAGGTCCTCTGCAAGAGCAACTGGTGCTCTTGACTGCTGAGCCATCTCTCCAGCCCTGCAAGTCTATGCATCTTAAAGATGGAGTGGAGAGGCCTTTTTGATACCTCATTTGGGCTGCGTAAGGGAAACAGATGGAAGTAGCCCCAGGGATTTGGCCAAAGCAGCTGGAAGAATAGAGTCACCACTTCCTAAGATGGAGCAGTTTGTGGGCACTATCAGGAATGGCTTGGGATGTAAAGTTTGGGATACTCTTTATCCCAAGTAGACAGAGTATAAAAAAAAAATGCCAAGGTACCAGTGCTTCAGAGAGGAAGTCCAAGCTAGAGAAAAACCTACAGTCATTAGTGTTGAGGCTAAATGTTACGAGACTACGTGAGATTGCACAGGGAATGAGGGCAGATAGAGAAGAGTTCTGGGGACTGAATCCTGGGTTCTCCAAGGATAGAGGTTAAAAAAACAAGGGATAGCAGGGAGGGGTGCTGGAGAGATGGGCCAGTGGTTAAGAACTTTGGCTGTTCTTGCACAGGACTCAGGTTTGATTCCCAGTGCCCACATATTAGCTAAAAACAGCTGTCTGTACCTTCCATTCCAGGGAATCCCACTCCCCCTTCTGTTCTTCGTAGGCTTTGCACCGCATGGATGCACTTACACACAAGTAGGAAAGACACTCATAAACATAGAAAAATTAAAAATTTAATAAAACATAAAAGATAAGGGGAATCCCCAGGGAGACTGTGGAAATCCAGACATGGAGGCACACGTGACTGCACATGTGACCGCACATGTGACCGTACACGTGACTGAGTTTTCCGAGCCCAGGAAGTAGAAAGAGGACTGGGCTCCAGGTCTTCACAATCAGCATGAAGAACAAAAGTTCTTCATTTCACTGACCCAAGCCGGCGCAGCACCAACTCACTGCTTGGATTGGAATCCTGCTGGTAGTCCGTGCATGGAGTGTACTGTTTCATTGCCTCTGAGCAGGACATGGATTTTTATCTATTTTTTTCCCCAGTGTGTTAGAAGTATTTCATAATGTTTAAATGTACTGCAATAAAGGAGACTCAGCAGGAGGCCTAGACTGCCAATTGACTATTAAACACACAAGGTCAGACCAAACAGAGACCATGTGAGGTTGTTTAAAGGAACACTTTGGTTGCCTCGGCCCCTTTTGGCAGGACTTGGCCACACATGGGCATTTAATGGGGGTTGACTAAATAAGCTGCCTGGCTGCAGGAGTCGGACAAGATAGAACAATGCCATATGACAAATAGCCTAAGGGGAGATGGGAGTCCTCATTTTCCAAATAGGTCACAGCTTCTGAGACCTTGGGCCTGGGCTGCATCTGTACTGAACCTTTGGGATCCCAGACTTGCTCTGGTTAGTTGTAGCCTATTGATATGGGCTGCAGTGTCATAACCTCTGCATCAGTTAGCTTCCTGTTACTGTAGCAAAATACCTGATGCAGGGCACTTACAAAGAAAAGACTTATTTTGGCTCAGGGTTCTAGAGGCCAAAGGGCCCTCCTTGGCCCAGTTCTCGTGAGAGAGTGGATGGCAGTGTTGGAGAACACATGCTAGAGTGCACACTCACAACTCAAGCCAGGAAACAGAAACGGGATGAATGGAGCCCCGCAATCTTCCGTGGGCACAGCCACAATGCTCTAAGGACTCTGGCTAACCCCTGCCTCCTAAAGGTCCCCCCATCTCTGAGCAGTGCTCCTCTGGACTGTCTCCCTCCCTGCCTCTTACTAGCTGAGTGATGTCAAGAAAGGCCTGGGAAAAGCAGACTCCTACATTCTTCAGCCTAGAACAGTGGTTCTCAGACAATGTACATTAGAACCATCTGGAGATCTTTTAAAAAAACCCCAGCACTCAGGCCTTATGCCAGGCAGCCCCTTGACATTTGGACCTAGGGACATTCCCCCATTTTTATGCCATAGCAATTTCTTGCTTGGTAGAGTCCACCCCTAGGACTAGCAGATGTGGGGGAGAGGCCTTCTTGCTCACTCTGATCTGTTCATCATTCAGCGTGCATGCTTAGACACACCTTCTCTTTGTCGTAAGAGCGCTTTGTCCTAATACTCATTCCTCTAGGGGGTTCCCTTGGAGCCTTTGTGATCTGCCTTGATGTTGAAATGGTCCTGGCTCCTTTGCCCTATGATCAGAAGAAGCTCATTGCTGGGAATTGAGCCCGTGTTTGTGCATCCAAATGACATTTTCTTGATCTCGGGGTGGGGGGGGGCAATGCGTACCAGATGCATGAAGGGAATGTGAAGGCCCTATTTGTCTCCTTTTCCCAAGCCCAGAGCTTTTTATGCTTCCTTTCTAGTGCAAGCGTCAACAGTAGGCTGGAAAAGCATCACTCCTTTGGGGTTTTGCCCTCTGCCCAGTTTCTTCTCGTACTAACTCCCTCTGAAGTTCCCTCAAGAGGATGATATTTGCTAAAGGCATCTTCTTAGGCCTAATGCCTAAGGTTTTCACAGCCCCAGGTCACAATGTTCTCCTCCCTCTCAATGGGCCTGCCTTCCACCAAGGAATATGATGTCTCTTGCCTGAAGATCTGCAGCTGCAGCCGTATTGAGTCTCCAGGAGTATGTTTCCTCCACTAATGCTTCAGCTGAAGACAAACTGATCAACTCTCTCTGTGGTACAAAAATCTCAAGTGGAGGCTTGAGAGATGGCCTAGCGGTTAAGAGCACCGACTGCTCTTACAGAGGACCCAGGTTCGATCCCCAGCACCCACATGGCGGCTGAGAACCGTCTGTAACTCCAATTCCAGGAGAACTCCAGTTCCAGGGGAATCCGACACCCTCTTCTAACCTTCGCGGCATTGCACGACACGGGTGCACAGACCTGCATGCAGACAGTACATTCATACACATAAAAAAAAAAAAAAAAAAAACCTCAAGTGTCCTCATTCCCCAAAATAGAGCCCCCAAGCATCCTGGGCTCTTCTTAACCCGGTCTCCAGTCTCCCCCAGATAGTGGGGTTCTTTCTGCTAACATGTCTCTCTCTCCAAAGATGTAGTCACTCACTTCACCTCCAATACCCAGTGTCACTTCCTTTCATTTCCCTGTTCTGTAATATGTTATTCTCCAGTTGCCAGGGTGCTCTCCCTTTCTAAGTTTATTACTGTAAAACAAAATAGTTCTTTTCTTTTTAGGAAAACACCAACGCAGGAATGTCGAAGCAATGGTGTTGCTATTGAGTCACAGGACACTTACATCATGGGCAGGAGGGACACGGGGGGGGGGAACTTATCGCATCAGTGCTGCTTGCCAGTGGAGTAAATTCAGTCCAAGGTTGAAGTCTGGGAAGAAGAGGCTTCCGTATTCCTTGGGAAATGGGTCATATGAGCCGGATAGCACAGAACAGTGGCTCTCAAACCAGACGTCTGTTAGAATCACCTGGGGTTCTTCTAAGAAGCCCCAGTGCTCAGGCCGTACACCAAACAGAACAGGGACCCAGGAGTTTGTGTTTCCTTAAGCTCCCAGATTGACTGCAGTGTGGAGCCTCATTTCTCCAAATGCCAGCTTGGGTCCTAGCATCCATCTGATGTGGGATTTTGTTTTTAATTAAAAAGTTTTGTTTACTTATTTCTATTTTATGTGCCTGAGTGTTTTACATGCATGAACCTAAGTGTGATGTCCATAGATGACAAAGAGGGCACCAGGTTCCTAGAACTGGAATTACAGATGGTTGTTAGCCACCATGTAGACACTGAGAACTGAACCCAGGTCTTCTGTGAGAGCATCCAGTGCTCTAAACTGCTGAGCCATGTCTCTGGTGCCCAGGAATGAATTTCAAACCCTGTTTCTTCTGCTTCTAACCTGACAGAACTTGGGTCCCATGTTTTTCAAAAGGCTCAGTTTTAGAATAATTTTAGGCTTATACAAGGTGGTGACAGTGTTAAAGGGTTTGGATCTATCCTATACTAGTTTTATCAGTTTCTGAAATGCTTTAAATCAGTTTATATTAATATGGTACATGTGACATAATTAATGAACAAGTACTGGTATATTACTGTCAGCCAAAGCCCAAACTGAGTTTCAATCTCTTTGGGTTTTTTGTGTGTGTGTGTGTTCTAAGAGCTCACATAGGATGATACATTGCATTTGTTTGTGAGGTCTCCTATTTTAGTGTCCCAAACCAGGTGTTTTAATAAAAGTGATGCAGTTAGAGGTCTGAAATCAAGATCTTGCCCTGAGATTTATAAAGAAGCATATTTCTTACCTGTTCCTGTCTTCTGGGGGCTTCCTGGCAATCCTTGGCATTCCTTGGCATTCCTTGGCTTGGAGCTGTAGGATTCTGTACTAACTCGGGTATTTTCCCTTATACATCTGTCTTCTCTTAGGAGGACGGCAGTTGTAGGACCTCCTCTTAACTAATTTCATCTGTAATCCTTCTGATCCTAAAAGCTTGCCCTCAGGGTCAGGGCTTTAATATCTTTTGGGGGAACACAGTTCAATCCATTCTAGGCTTTTCTTAGCCATGATAGTCTCTCATGATCTTCTTCTTCTCTTTGTGATGACCTGAAAGGTTGTGGAGATTTGCTCAGGTACTTTGTAGACTATCCCCAGGTGCAATTTGTTTCTCGGGATTTGGGGAGAAAGAATGGAGACATGCAGAACCATTTTTAGCACTGCATATCAAGACCATGTCATATCACTATGACTTATTGTGATATTAATCTTGACTGTCTGGCTGAGGTAGGTTTGATTGCTGCCCCCCCCCCAGCAGAGTCACTGTGTGTCTCCTTCTCATAGTACACTCATGCGTGCGTGTGCATGTGTGTATTTGTGTGTGTGTGTGTGTGTGTGTGTGTGTGTGTGTGTGTGTAGTATTGGGAACTGAATCTGGTGTGTTGTACATGCTGGGCAAATGCTCTATTACTGAACTACACCTTCAGCCCCATACTTTACTCTTTGAAAGGAATCTTCCATGTGCTGTTTGTACCTAAGGAATGGGGAATTATGATCCACGTGTGTGAGGTGAGAATATTTACATAAATTATTTTGTGTTTATACTCATAACAGGATGGTTACACTTACAATTTAGGTTTGTTTTTTTAATTTTTATTTATTTCTGTATGTGTATGAATGTACCATCTGCATGCAAGCTTGTGCACCCGTGTTGTGCAGTGCTGCGGAGGTCAGAAGAGGGTGTCAGATTCCTCTGGAACTGGAGTTCTCCTGGAATTGGAGTTACAGACGGTTCTCGGCCGCCATGTGGGTGCTAGGGATTGAACCTGGGTCCTCTGCAAGAGCGGTCGGTGCTCTTAACTGCTAGGCCATCTCTCCAGCCCCACAATTTAGGTTTTTTAAAGTACTGTGGTTGCTTATTTTATATTTTGGACTGTTCAGACAGGGCAGTCTAGAAATGGTGCAATATTTTCTGAAGTAGACACTGAATATACAAACTGGAAAAAATTCTCATCTAGATGTGGGTGCCATTCAAGAAACAATTTATGTGCTGAAACTTTGGCTTTATGGGATGTCTTGACAATTTGCAGGAACAATGGCACAGGGTTTTGAAACAGAATGGATTAAAGAAAAAAATGCTAAGACAGGCTTTTGTGTCTGTAACATAGCTTTCCCATCAAAGTCTCTCTCAGTGAACAATCAAAGTACAGTGAACCTAATCGAATAAAACAAAATTTCGAAACATGTAAACACTTACCAAACCCATCAGTGCATGAAAAAACATAGAAGCTAAACAGAGATCTCTGACTCAATGCAGATGTTTATTGGAACGAATGTGCCATTTCCCATAAGAACAACAGCTTTTTGGACTAATGAAATCCAGACACGATCATTATTGCTAATAACAGTACTCATGGTGAGATATCACAACTTTAGTCCAGCTCCAGCAGGTTCAGTTCCTGATTGGGTGGTCACAATGGTGGCGAAAGGCAGTGAAGAATTTAATCAAATAAGACATAAGAATCTCTTTCTTTTTCGTGACCTGAGGAGCATCTATCCTCCCTGCTCCTGTGCAGAGGACCTCTTGGGTTCTTCACTCTGCCGATTTCTTGACCTAAGGATCAGAGAGGGTTTGCCTTCTCTGATCCTGTGCAGAGGGCCTTTCGGGTTTGCCACTCTGCCAATTTCTCTTCCTCCCTGCTCCTCAGGTCCCGATGTCTATTTTTATATGCCCTAAAACTAATACATGTTATGCAAGTCTAAGCTAATGATGAAAAAATTAACCCAACTTCCCCATAAATATTGTTCAGAAAATTCACACCTGAAATTATTTTTAACATCAAAAATAGTAATCAATAATGGTACAATCATTTAGTTGAGACATCAAGAAAGTGAAACAATAATAGTATAGCCATTCAGCTGAGCAATTTAACAGTTTTGTAGCAAAGCAAAGTTGATACTAACTTTTTAACTCTGAGGATTCCATTCTTCATGCCTTGAGGTTATATAGGTGCTGGACAGTGTAAAAAATGAGCTTTAAAGCTTTAACAATAGAGAATTTTATTTTTCTCACTTTAGTTCCTTGTTTGCTCCACCTGTAAGTCATTTTGTGGCTGGTGTAGCTTTGATTCACATCTTGTTTTTATTCTGGCCAATGTTTTCCTCAGTTTCTGTTTTCCTCAGTTTCTGTTTTTAACACTTTCTGCTAAGGTGATTTTCTATGGGTTATTAATCTTTAAGTCAGATCACTAGAATCCACTGTTTTACTGGACTTAGTTTCACTTTGCCCTACAATCCTCTTTTTAGTTTAAACCTGACCATGAAATCAAAATTCCTTTCTTTACTTGGGCAATCTGTGAATGACACAGTTTCTGTAGAGTTCTTAATTACTACTGTATCATACTTTTCAGTTGTGTACACAGTGCCATTATTTCTCACAAAGTACTCATTTCTAGAAAAGGCAAAAGTGTCAGTTCCACTCCTTGAGGCAGAAGCAGATACCATAAAACCGCTAGAAAGCTGAAAGTCAAGCAGGCGAGAAAAATAAGAATTAATGTGATAAGGAGAATTATTAAAAAACCAAGGTCAGCTGGAGAGCAGACTTCAACCAGACGAGTCAGGTCACTGGAACTTTGTCAAGCAGTGAACCTTTCACGAATGGCCCTGCCAGTATCCTGGGGAGATGGCTTTTGGTTGCCTAGAAAGCACACCACTTTATGGGCTGGCTTTGAAAGTAGTGAGCTTCTCATCTCTAGAAATGTTCAGAATGAGGCCAGGGAGTTAGACGAGGTGGTCCCAATGGTCATGCCATCTTTTGGTTTTTGCGATTCCAGGAGACCAGGCTTCCTGGACCACAGCAACAGCGTAGCAGCTAAACCTCTGATACTTGTAGGACAGGGTGAGATCGGGGTTCTAGGGCCTCTTTAGCCGTTTTATCAAGATAAGGATGAAATTATAATTCAGAGAAGAAAGAGAAAAAACTGGGTTCACCTAAAAGTCCATATCTACTTGGGACTCGAGGCTTTTCAAGTTCTGTTTAGTATTCTAACTGAGGAGACAGTCTTGTTTGGTGTTTATTATATCACTTTTGTGGGAAGAGCTGCTGCAATCTGAAGAACGCTTGAGCGGAAAATTCCTCCTGTTCTCTTCCTTGCCCACCTTCCAAAGGTCACCTCCTCCTGGCACGCTTTCTGGTGCCCTCTTCCCTCAAACTCTATGCCATAATGGGGTTTCTTGTTCTACATAAACGACTCTCCAAAATATACTTATTAGGGTTCATTCCTACACTGTGGTCACATTCCTGGTCCCACTAGGAGCTTCTGGAAGGCATGGGTCATATTCTTCTCACTGCAGTCCTGCAGCAGTCAGCGTGACCTCAAACAGGACAGGATCCAGGAAGTGCTGGGAAGAGGAAGGCAAAGTGCCTCAGACTGCCTCAGAACAGTTTCAAAATTGTGATTCACAAGTCTTTGCCAGTGACTAAAATAGAGCTCCAGCTTGCTTGAGAAGTGTCTAATAAAAACGGGGTCCATTGCCATCTCTTTTCAGAACAAAGAGCAGAGCCCACCCACAGAGGTAGAGAGGCAAGCTCCACCACTGTCCCCGTGGGTGCAGCCTCAGCTGAGTGCCCACAAGCTTTCACTCCCTACTGTCTTCCTCTTCCACAAGAGACCCACCTTGACTCCAGCAGCTGCAGTGCAGGTCAAGAGTCAAAATTCCCCATGAGGAACACTTCACATAGAATAGGAGACAGGGAATTGGGGCTTTGGAAAACTTCTGCCTTGGAGCTCTGTAGGGGACGTGGTCTCGGACGCTCCTTCAGAGAGCAAGTGGTTCTTAGATGGGTAAAGCCCAGGGAGAGGGATCAGGGGAATGATTGCTTATGGTCAGCTGCGGAGGTGGACAGGGAGAGGACAGGTGGCCAAGGCACAGCCTGCCAGGGCCTGCCTTGCACAGTGTGGTTTTGAAGGATGAGGAGTCTTGGGTCCAGGGCAGCTACTCTGCTCAGGAATAGGAAAAGAGCCCTGGCTGGACTTTGCCTTGGTTATGTGTTTCGGGAGCAGGGTGTGGTAGACTGAGGAGGGTATTGCAGGACCGTAGGAGCATTTTGTGCAAACTCTGTTGAACCAAATGCAAATTTCACTTTGGGGTTATTTTGGGTCTAATCACAGAAAATATGGCTTCATTGAATTCTACAATGCCAGAGCTCGTAAGGCCCTTTGAAATGAGGGGAAAGGTCTTGTATAGAGTCACACGGAGAGCTGGGGGCAGATATCTGGCTTCCCCGAATTTCCCTCCTCATCTTACGCTCAGTCATTCTTTCCATCTGCTCCTTGGTTCAAGTACAAAATTACACTGCTGGGCGTGGGGGAGGAGGGATCATGCCACAGGGCTAAAAACTTTATCACATTTACGTTTTTGACCCTGGAGGGTGGGGGTATGGTTGACATTGGGCAAATTGTATTTGGTGATGAAGCTTAAAGTATTAGGGGACATATTAAAGAGATGGCTAAGAGTGGAAGGAGGGTTATGTCACTAGTCATCCCTGAGACCCACCCAGGCATTTATAAGAGAAGGTGGTATTCCTGGTAGACACACAGAGCCTCTACAAAGTCACATTTATGGAATGTCTACTCACCTGGCTAAGTACTCTGCATATATTCATTTTCTCCTCATCCTACTTTTATGAGGTAGGTAACGTGTACCACTTGCATCCCATGGCTGAAGAAACAGGCTTAAAGAAGTGAGGTCGGTGATGCAACACTGCAAAGCTTCTAAGTGTGGGCACCTGGATTCAGACCTTTGCTCTGATTACTCTGCTATTTTGCCTCTCTAAAGAGCAAGAAAAGGGGCAGGGGCACCCCCTTTATTACTCAAAATAGGCGGGCTGAATGGGGGTGAAAGCTGAGGGTCATGGCACCTGTCGGTCATCTGCTGATGACTGACCACGCTGGGGGTGGGAGCTGAATTTAGTTCCTCACCCCAGTGACCCACTGGATCCAATCCTTGTTGTGATAGATGTCAGAATACACTCCATAGCGGTCCTTCTTGCCACAGTCCTCACCCCAGGAAACTACGCCCACCAGGTACCACTGGCCTTTCTGATCATCCTTAGTCACCATGGGGCCTCCAGAGTCACCTGCACAAGCGTCTTTTCCCCCTAGGTGAAACAGAGGGGCAGATAAAGTCAAGTGCCTGTTTCCCAGCTCAAACCCATGTCTGACCTGTAGTTCAGAGAATCCGACACTAGAGGGTGCAGCAGACCACTGTATCCAAACCTGTGCTCTAGGCCAGGTCTCAGTCTGGCTCTAGGGGATCCAAAGAAGTGTTGGTTCTGGAAGGGTGGCTGGAGTTTCTTAGCTCTCTTCCCTCATTAGCTCCCTGTTGGCTGTGACCTCCCCAGGGAGGTAGCGCTTACACTGCGTGTCAGCTTTTCCACTCACCTTCCTTCTCCCCAGCACAGATCATGTCCTTGGTCACTTTCTTTTTCGATGGGGCATAGGCCTCTTGGCAGGTGTCATAGTTAACAATTGGGATTTCAATCTGGAACACAAGGCTGTGAGTTGGTCCCCACTCCCGGCTGAAGAGGCCCCGTTGCTCTGACAGCTTTCAAGCTGGTCTCCAATTATCTTTCACTTGGTTTCAGGAACTGCTCTGTGGTAGAGGTGCAGGGACAACTGAACGGAAAGCGGAGACTCAAATTCTGCTATGGCCTTAGCTAGGAACTTGCACTGTGATCTTGATCAAGTTTACTTCTGCAAGAACTGTGCTTCAGAGCCTGGCTCATTGTTGGTAATGGGATACTAAGGTATGTAACCTTCGTGATGTACAGATGAATACATGAGCCTGCTGGGTGCCCAGACTTGCTCAGGGCTACTGAACAGTGCTTAGGAGACCAGCTAAACAAAGACATCACAGTGTCCCACTGATTCGTGCAGGGGAGTATGGCCCCTGTCCCCTCTCTTACTACTCCCTCCTCAGAGCCTCTGAGTCCCGGAGGTGGCATCGTGTATCAGGAAGGCCCAATGCACTGCCAATAAAACCTCACCTCCATGAGGTTCTCTGGAAACCTCTGCAAGAACTGCTTCCCCCAGCCGCTGACGATGACCACGGTTCCTAGACGAGGGGAGACACTGTGAGAAGAGAAAGGCTGTGTGGTGTGTGCTGAGGGTGGGCCCTGGTAGCTTCATCCTCCTCTGCAGGGGGAGAAAGGGCTGAATTTGCTACCTCAGGGAAAGGCAGTAAGCAGGGGAGGAGGTGGAAAGCTGCTGGGGTGGAGGGCGGTTGTCTCTGGGATACATTCATTACCTGATCTCTTTGCCCACCCTCCTGCCAGCTAGCAAGGAACCTAAGCTCCGTACCATTTCACCCCGCTTGTCTATAACCAGTGCTAGCATATAGCGTATGCCCACTGGATACACTGAATAACAGTGAGTAAATAAAAAGCCCAGCCTAGTGGACAATATGTCTGGGTATCTTTTCTCCTCTTTTCCCGCACTAAACCCCAGACTTTCCGAAGAAGCTGGACTTGGTATTCTCTAATATGAGCTCTGACATTCTAGAAGCTTATACAATTGATAGATCTGGGGACAATGACAATGTAGGAATGAGCAATAGTATTCTTATTTATTAATTGTAATATGCTAATTAACTGATATACTTAATTTATTCTTTTTTTTTTTTTTTTTTTTTCTTTTTGGTCTTTTTCGAGACAAGGTCTAGCTGTCCTGGAACTCACTCTGTAGACCAGGCTGGCCTTGAACTCACAAAGATCTGCCTGCCTCTGCCTCCCGAGTGCTAGGATTAAAGGTGTGCGCCACCACGCCCGGCTATTTAATTTATTCTTATTTAAAAAATAGCCCTGGATACTGAAAATAGTACCAGCTTTGATATCAGAGTCCCCTGTCTTCTGATGACCTATATCTTGGGTGAGCCAATTCAGCTTGCTGAGCCTCAGTGTTTTCTTTTCTTAGATGGTGCTACAATGCCAAAGCTCTGCACATGGCTTCCAGAAGTGCATAACCTAATGAACACTACAGTTGGTACATTGGAAGTATACTGTGCCTTAATAATTAGAGCCTGCATTACTTGCATGGTTCTGTTGAGCTCATTTAAACATTTCTCAAAATACATCTCAGCATTTTCTTTTAATATCTTTAAGGTACAGAAAGTTAGTGAAGAAAGGGCCCCAAGTGCATCCCAGTGAAAATGAGACCAGCTGACATGGGCCTTCTCCTTTCCATTGGATATGTTCTGTTTATATTTCATTTGAATATCACAGCCAGCCTCAGGGCCTTTGTGTCCAGTTTAGAAGTGATGGAGGGGACTAGGGCTTAAGAGGCTGTCTGTGGGATAAATTAAGCCTCATCTCCATTGGGTTCTCTGGAAATTTCTGTCAGGACTGCTTTCCCTGGCCAAGATCAATCACCAGAAAATGGTAGCAATGGGATTTGAACTGCACTGGCAATTAAGCTGCTGCTTGTTGGCGTTGGCTTGCTCAGTTCAGCTTGTGTGTCTGTCATTCGTCTTCTGTAGTGATGGCACTGAATCTAGGGCCCTGTGCACACTCCGTTAGCCTGAGGTACACCCCCAGCCTTCCTTCTGTACTTTGAGACTAAATGGGAGTTTTTCTTGACCGCCTGGGTTTTCTGGAAGGGAAGTACTTTCGGGGGTGGTGGTGGCTGAGTTTCCCTTAATGTTCATATCACTCTAGTTTTTCAACTGAGTAGTGGTAACTTGTTCCAATTACTTTTCTTAGTACATAGTCACCTTCTGTAGAAGTCTGCTTCTGGGCTCTAGAAGTCTAGCTTCTCACTTCAGCCGCATACCCCCAGGCTGCATGTAACAATTTCTTGCTCCCCCTTTGCTGAGTTAGTTCATCAATACTCAATTTAAATTCTCTCTACCATAATCACAAGTTTGGGTTTTTTTTTTTCCTCATATGGAAAGCAGTCTTTCCTGTTGAGTCTCTGCCTCATACTGTTTGTGCTAACTTAGAACTAGTTCTGATTTTGTTGTCTTAGGGGCAGCAGCTGGGGAACCACGCAGACACTATGAGCTGAAGGTGTCTGACCCAGAGCCTCACCAACCCTGGGAGTCCCCAGCCAAAGCCCAAGTGGCCCTGCATGGGTGGATCTGGGGTGTGGAGAGGTACCTTCCTGTGAGGGCTTCTCAGGCAGACAGATGGGCATCACAAAGTTATTCAGCCACGGGCTCTCCAGCAGCTCCACCAGACCCAGGTCATTCTCAAATGTGCTGGGGTCATACAGTGGGTGCAGGATGATGTGTTTGACTCTGAGATGCTGTTCATCCTCATCAGAGCGACGTCTCCAATGCTTTCCTGGACAAGGAGAAGGTATGTGAAGGATTAGGGCCTCAGGGGGAAAGGTGGAGCCTGCGAGCCAGCCCTGGCCCCATCCAGCCAGCCTCTTCTTCCCCCGCCGTCCTCACCAGTCCATCTGACACTATCTGCCGTTCCCCACAGGTGCTCATGGCTGCCATCTCTGATGAGCCCAGTGACACAGAATGCTTGTTCTGATGCCTATTGCCAACGTCCAGTTGGCACAATCACCCTTCAGTGCGTAGGTCACACATTGCCACCTCTTTCAAGCCTTTCAGGTACTTTAGTTAGAAGCTTTCCCTCTGTGACAGCCCAGGCTCAAAGACAAATACTATTGGATCTTAGCGTCTGACTTTAAACATACCTATGTATGTGGAAGAAAATACCAGTAAAGACCAGAAAACTACAAAGGGGCCCATGTGAATAGAAACTAGAAAGGGACGGAGGAGCCGGCAAAGCAGAGGGGGAAACTGCAGGGGAAAGGGTGCAGGAAGACGAAGGCCAGCGGGGGTAGAGGAGAACCAACTGCATGAAACACGTAGGAAAACTCCGTGTGGAAAGATCTGTTGTAAGCTCACTTTTAACAACAACAGAAAAGAACTTCTGCTCGAAACAGTCAACTTCTGCATCGATAATTTTGAGAAAGACTCAGAAGCAAATGCAAAAGATGTTTGGCAGAATGCATGAGCTCTGGTGGGGTAGGGGGTAGGGAGGGGGACACGGGTCTAGATTTTATTTGTAACATAATCTTGTACAAAAAAAAATATATATACATATAAATTTTTTTTAAGATGAAAAAAAGCAAAAAAAGTGCAATAGACGTCTATTAAAAAATAAGAAACTAAAAAAAATCTGAGCTATAGAGGGCTACTGCCATTTTTTTTTGTTTTAAAAGATTTTATTTTTATATATGTGCATGTGTGTATATATGTATGTGTGTATGTATACATGCATGTATGTGTGATGCATGCATGTGTGTATGCATGCATGTGCGTATGTGTGTGATACATGCATGCATGTATGTGCGTATGCATGTATGCATGTGTGTATGTGTGTATGTATGTGTGTATATGTGTGTGCATGTATGTATGCATTGTGTATATACACATGTATGTGTATGTATGTATGCATGTATGCATGTGTACACATATGCATGCATGTATGTGTGAATGTGTATATGTGTGTATGTATGCATGTATGTATGCACATGTGCATGCAGGTGCCTGTGGATGCCAGAACAAGGCTTTGGATCCCTGGAACTGGAGTTATAGGAGATTGAGAGTAGCCCCATGTGGGTGCAAGATCAGCAAGGGCTCTTAATCACTGAGCAGCTCGTCAGCCTCTGGTGCTAGTTGGTAATTCAAGTTAGTTTGAGGAGAATTTTTTGAATCTAAAAGCAAAATTTTAATTATTAAAATACCTGATAGGCATGAAAGTTTTCCTCCATAAATTGCCATGGCATGAAGCTTACTGCTTCCTATCTTACAACAGAGTGTGTTTCCCTGGCTTTATCCCTTTAATAGGGTGTAATCTTCTGGGGGACAGGAACTAGGTCTTAATTATGTATCTGGATCCTTAGATTCCTGCAGAATGTTAATGCTTCTTGGAACAGAAGCAGCTGGTGGTCTTAGTAAAGAAGAGCCTTGAAAATGACAGTAGTAGAACTCTGTTCCAAGACCAACTTGCTTCAGAAGTCAGCTCGGCCCACACTCACCCACGATGATTTTGAAGTCAGAAGGGCTGAGCAAGTATGAGCTCTGTAGAGTGGGATCGTCTGGATCGAGTGGTTGGTGGAGACAGTGAGCGGCAGTCACAATCCAGTTGGACCCTGAAGAACAGAAAGTACGCATGCTGTGTCCTGCCCTGCCCTGCCCTGCCTCCCACTGCCTCAAGCTAGGGACTTTAACACTACTCAAGAGTCCTGATCACATCCCAAAGCCCCTTCCATTGCATTCATGGCTCCAAGTCAAATGATCCTTGCTTGAACCTTAAGAGTTAGGCCTGTGAGTTGTTTCCTGTTTCGATCCAGGCCAGGGCTAGGTGTTTTGGCTTGGTGAGTGCTAGACAGCCCAGGGCACGTCTGCAAAACCCCGTGCCCACTGGCTGCACCTTCAGCCTTGCTTCTTCAGGAGTGGTCCTATGAGGAGCATTAGCCTCAACCGTGAAGACCTTAGAAATGAAGACTGTCAGAGTGCACCCAAGCTCTACTGAATCAGAGCCCGACTTTAGCAAGGTCCCCAAGTAGTTCTGTGCATGTGACAGCTTGGCAAGTACCGAGAAGAAGGGTTAGCGGCTGGCCGTATGATTGCACATTGGAATCTGGGGAATTAAGTATTCAGTATCAGGGTCTGTATTCAGGCCACTAGAGTTAAGAGGTGAGGCCCATCACAGACACATATCAAAAGTTCTTCAGTTAATTTGACTGTAATCAAAGTCGAGCACCACTGCTCAGATTCAGGCCTCTCTCTTATAACCTTAGACTTGAGGCCTTCAGGACAGTGGTGTGGCTAGAGTTACAGTAAATGAGTGGTACTGGTGTCTTGACAGGTAGCCCAGTGTAGGACTTGGGTCTTGACTGTCATCTTCCCCTGGAGGGCTGTGCTCTTGACCTCTGTTTAATGCAGGACCAAGCTTCTGCCTTTTCAGTGGAGCTGTCAGCAGCCTGCAAGTAGCTAAGCACTTGGATATGCCAGAGGGAGCCAAGCTCTAGGCCAGAGTTTGGGGTTAGTGAGTCAAGGACAGACGTGCTTTTCTGAAACAACTTCCAGGCTACGCTTGTCCCTCACCTAGGTGGCTATTGGTTCTGGATTCTGGTTCTGGGCGTAACTCCACATAGAACCGTCTTTTCCCGTGAGACATTTCCTGTGCCTGTCAGATTGATTTCCTATGGGCTGAGGTACCCAGGTGAGGAAATCCTGTCTCAGAGCAAGGCTACCTAGATGATGAACCCGGGGTGTGCCCTGGCTTGCCGAGAGATGCCGCACCACCTATGAGCTGTGCACTACTGGGGAGGCCAAGGGAAGGGTAGAGAAGTGAATGCCACCTTTCAAACATGTCATGGGGAGTAAATAGACGAGGGATTGCAATCCAGGACAAACTGCAAAAGTCAGTGTTTCAAGATGATTTCAAGGTCTTAAGGCAATGGGATGCAATCCATCTTTACTCACTTTCTAACAGACTTGGAGCTGTGACAGGTGGCCTCACCCCCTCCGTTGGCACTCTCTCACTCTCCATGCCTCTGTTTCCTCACCTAGAGTCCCTCCTTTTCCCATTTCCCGTTCCTCTCGGGGGTCGCAGGCCCCACAGTCTCTCTTACTGTCATATTGCTACTTTTTTCTTTTCTCTTGGGTTTTAGGTCTCTCTCAGCCTCGGCCTCTCCTTCTGGCTTGTTCTGTCATTTACCTGATCCTTCTGTTTATCTCCATTTCCCTTCTCCTTGTGGATCCTCTCACATGCCCTCTCCCCCCCCCACTGGATTGGCCACATGTGCCCAGAAGCCTAGTATTCAGGATAAGATCTAAGTTCCACAGATGCATTCAAGGCCTTTAAAATGTCTCTCACTGATTTCCCAGGGCCGGCTTCCCTATTCTTCCTGGTCTCCTGGCTCTGGTTTCTCCTGCCTTGGACCACACGTTTACAGTCCATGTTCAACCGCCTGTCATCTGGAACTGTTCCATAGCTGAAGTACTTAGAAGAGGAACACGTGTGCCCTGGCTCCCACTGAGACCTCACTCCTCCATACTCTCTGAGACAGTGATACCCAAAGAAGGGACCTCAGCCAGTCTCCAGGAGAAGGTTGGCCACTAGCTTCCACCCTGTTCCCAGTCCAGGGTCCTTTACCTCTTCCCCTTGACCTCTTCCCCTTAACCTTACCTAACAGGCTGCCCCCACAGAAGGGCTGCCCATTCAGGTGTGACAGCATAGCAATCCAGGGGGTGGTAC
Organism: Rhizomys pruinosus; assembly: GCA_009823505.1. Taxonomy (NCBI): domain Eukaryota; kingdom Metazoa; phylum Chordata; class Mammalia; order Rodentia; family Spalacidae; genus Rhizomys; species Rhizomys pruinosus. The sequence continues at coordinate 70,378 of VZQC01003882.1, forward strand.
CCTTCTGGGCTGGGCGTCCATTGAAGATCCTGGAGATCTGCTTCCGGGATAACTTGGGGAGACCACACACTGTAGCCAAGGAAGGGAAGGACAGATCACACTCTGTGCCACACTCACCCACATCCGGCTGGGAGCACCTGTTGCTGCCGGATCTCCCAGGGTCCGTTAGCCCTTCTGGTAATAACAACCCGATTTTCCTTTGGTGTCTGAGTTTTCCCCATTCTTAGTTTAAGTAACCTGAGGGTAACTGACCTCAGCTCTGGCTTCAGGAGTAGTAGTGTGACTGACTCATCATAGCTCTGGCTCCTTGGTCACAGGCAGCATCTCAAAAACGAGTTGTGACCTTGGATAGGTCAACAAAAGTCTGGCTTGAAAATTTTGCTAAACATGTCAGAAAAAGAGAGAATCATTCTCCGCTGGGGTTGCTGTGCTGGAGAATCTACTGAGAGGAGGACTACTAGTGCAGAGGAACACAGAGCTGGACGAGCTGAGCTGACGCAAGGGAGTGTGCATGTCTTGGTGCAGAGCTCTGGGCTCAAAGCAATCATAACGTCTTTTCAATTATGTGAAAATCTCTCAATCTCAATCTCTCTCTCTCTCTCTCTCTCTCTCTCTCTCTCGATTTTGGTTTTCTGTGACTCAGAAATATGAATCCTAATAAAGAATGACAAAGAAGCCTCTCCCTACACCTGCAGGGGCCTCTTGTGCTCAGAGAATCCTTCCTCAGGGCTTGCACACCCACACAGGGAAGGTCTTCCTGCTCTATCCCCTCATCCCCTACTTTCCATTAATTCACACACGGCTGAATGTCCTTAGAGACCATCCAGTGTGTTCTTATCATACAGATCAAGAAAGCAAGAGAAAGGACTTGATCTGCCAAAAGATATTTTATGAGCTGGTAGCAAAACAATTCTAGATCTCCTGACCCAACTCTGGGCCTGCTCCAGTCTGAGCAGCACCAGTAATTCCCAACACCGTGACTTTCGGGCCTTCAGACCTCATGGTGAGTCCAGGTGGTCACCTGCCACTTTTTAACTACCATTAGGCTAAATTACAAGTGTACCTCGGACCACATCCTGAGCACCTTCCAGCATCATTGCACAAGCCTTAGGCCACCCACTGGGAGGACTTTGACCATCCTCTCCACTGTGTCTTCCTCTTGTAAGCTGGTTCTCTTTGAACCAGCTCAGTGCCCTGGATCTCACATTTAAACCAGGACCTGCCTTGAGAACTGCGCCCCTTCTCCTGTATTTGCCATCTCACCTTTTCTTACAAAACACGGTCAAAAGCCTTTCATCCTGCAAATGAATTTCCCTTTTCTTGCTTTCCTTTATCCTACAATCTGGCTTTCTCTTCCCTTGCAGTCAATCTTCTCTGAAAAGGAGAGGACACTGTCTTCACATTCTTCCCTATCCTTTGGAACTGGATTTAGAAGAAAGTGGCATTTACTGAACACATTTGGAATATTCACTAGATCTATAGCCACAGGTGGCTCTGGGGCATAAATGGAACCTCAACAGTGATATTTACATATACGAGAGCGCACTGGTTCTGAAATTGTATCCAGTGTATTTTCCACTCTTAGGAAGTCCCCTTTCTCTGTGGTTCCCCAACCACTGAAGCTAGGGTATCCATCCTTTTAAGTGAAGGACAGATAGTCTTTGACTTCAAGAACAAAAACTTACCAAGAGCTGGAAAGACAGACTTTCCTTTGAAGTTAAGCACTGTGGTAAGAATTAAAAGTTTGTAGGTTTTAAGGTAACAAAGCCTGGAGAATTGAGCATACATCTTTCATTGTATGCCAGATGGGGTAGGAGGCTAGTGTAGCTTCCAGTCTCTCAGGGCAGGGCTAAAAGCCTTCTCGGGAGGGAGGGAGGGAGGGAGGGAGGGAGGGAGGGAGGGAAAATGTTGGGGAGTTTAAACACAGCAGGCAGCCTGCTCCCTGAGAGGTCCTCAGCTGACAGTGTCAGTTTGGTCCCTACCCAGGAGAGTCCATCCCAGAAGCCTCCGCTCTCAGGCACATTGGAGGGTGACTACTCCACCACCCTCTGTAGTTTTTCTCCATGGCTTCCTAAGTGCTTGCCTTCTGCTGTTGATTTAGGGCTGTCTTCTGTTCCTGCCATCCATGCGGTCTCATTCTGCCTTTGGCTTTCCCTGATATTTTTTCTGCAAATTTCCTGTAGATGTCTTTTCTCCCATGCCATATTACATCTATTGCTGAAAAATATCAAATCCTGTCTTTATATGCTCTCTCTCCTCTGAACAGTGTTCTGTAAACCTATCAAACTCGAGGAAGCTGCTCCCTAGTGCTCTTGCTTCACAGACACCCCCCCCCCCGCCCCAGTTATTCCAGAACTCCATTAAGGTCTACACCAACCACACACCCACACTTGCCACCTCTCCTTTGTCTTCTATAGCCAGTCTGTCATTAAGCTGATGGAAAATTACAAGAAGTAGGGCACTGCATCTTTCTGCTTCATGTCATAGCTGCTCTCCATGCAACCTCGGTGCACCCATATGCCACAATATAGTCTACATAGCTGGAGGAAACACAAACCAGCATTACAGTAAAACACAAGACAAGGTTGTCTTTGAAACCAGCAATGTGTGAAGCTTTCAAAGCAGAATCGAGAATTAATTTTATTCTCATTAATGTAAAGAGCATGGCTTTGCCGATCTTTTTACATTAATGAGAATAAAATTTATCAAATCCCAAACAGAGGCAAGCTATGATGGCATCCCATGAAGAGCCTCCACTCTTCTTTCATTCTAGGTTTGCTCCTATGGCCCAAGCTCTGCTGAAGACACCACTTAAGTGGACTTCAACTGCCTTGTTTGGGGGCTGGAGAGATGGCCTAGCAGTTAAGAGCTCCAACTGCTCTTGCAGAGGACCCGGGTTCAATCCCCAGCACCCACATGGCGGCTGAGAACCGTCTGTAATTCCAATTCCATGAGTACTCCAGTTCCAGGGAAATCCGACACCCTCTTCTGACCTCTGCGGCATTGCACGACATGGGTGTACAAGCCTACAAGCAGCACATTCATACACATACAGAAATAAAAATTAAAAAAAAACAAAACAAAACTGCCTTGTTTGAAGGCTCACAGCCCTAGATCTGCTGGGCTTCTCCCGGAATCTCTGGGGCTTAGTCCCTTCCCCGCCATGCTGTCTGCCCTCAGATATCTGAATTCAGAATTTTCAGGGGGTGAGGCACAGCAATCTGCATTTGTAAACAAATACCAGAGTGTCACTCTAGAGGATCCCTGGCCAGAGTACAGTGTTGAGTCTCCCACGCTCCTGATGCCCATGTCTCCTTCCAGTAAAGCTCCATTTCCTGATTCAGAACTTTTGTCCACTCTGCTCCTCCCTGCCAGTCTTCTAGAAGCCTCTGCAGAGTCATGCTGCTCTCCTTCAGCTGTCCAGAGTCAAGCCGCCCTCTCCTAATTAAGTTCCCACACCACTTGAAGCCCATTCCTTTTGTGACATTTTGTTCTTAACCCTTTGTCTTTCAGTGTGAGCTTTTCTAAGCTAAGGACTGAAATAGCTAGTATTCATGAAAGAACTCGAAGCCTCGATTCCTAAAAGGAAATATATCCATAACCAGTAACCACCCCCTTTCCTTTCTACCTCTTCTTGGATAATGCACAAATGCCAGAAATTGTGTGTGTCATGGGGGGGGGTTGCTTTAACGAAGGGCCAATTTCTCTTCAAAAGATCAAAATAAATGAACAAACACATTTCAGACATAACCAGGAAACTCCCAAACCAAAGCTAATGGCTATCCACAGATTTATTTGCACTGTAGACCCCTGACAAGAGAAACAGAATGTGGAGGCTCCCTTACATAGTAGCAAAGCCTGTGATATTAAATATACAAAATATAGTATCCTCTACATGGGTCATTCATAGATACAGGAGTGTTTTTTGATAGGAAAAGTGGACATTTCCTAGTTCCATCTGAATCCCTCTCAGGAGCTTCCCCAATTGCCTTTGACTGACAGTTTCCTGGGAGAGTGAGCTCTTTGGAGGAGGACAGCCCGTGAGAGCCTTGACAGTGAGGCTGCCAGCGAGCAGGGAGGTTCTCAGTGAGAGAGCTGGACACCCAAAGGGATCTTGTGATTTTTTCAGGGAAACTGAGGCTCAGAGGAGAAAATGATTTGCCAGGGTTATTAGACACTGGGTGAAGGCAGGGCTAGGGATACTCTGACCCCAGGACTCAGGGATCTCTGTCTCCTTTCAGCGGTTTTCACGAGCCAGCCTCTACTTCCATTGACGTTGGCCCTGGAATGCTAAAAAGTGGATCCTTGGAGCATGCCGCTGGGTGGTTCTTTGCTGAGCTCAGGCCCCAGGGTAAAGGGTAGTCTGGTAGACTGGAGTGGTTCCTAATGTTCTAAGTCCTCCTGTTCTGTTTTCCTGGTCAGAAGCACAGCGGGAGCATGGTGTGGATCTTCTCTTTAAGTAGTAACCAAGTCTTCATATATGAGGCAGGGTAATCTATCTGGTAGTGTTTAGATGATACATCCCACGGGCTGGAAGGTTGCTTTCTGCTTGTCTGGAGTGTCTGGTGTTGACACCTTGTGGCGCCAGCTGGTACGTGAGAGTGGCACATGGGCCCAAATGTTATGCTGAGTGGACGGCAGGAGTTCAGGGAGCTTAGCGGGCCACCTGCTCATTGTCCTCAGTCATCGCCTAGTACTCTCAGTTGTTTGAAATCCATTTTGAAAGGAATTGTTCCACACTTAGAAGCTTTGAGGAGAAACTCCAGGAAGAAATGTGCTCCTAGGTTTTATACCATGAGAGAGCACTCCGGACGCTTATCTCCATCCTTCAAACTGGAGTGGTTCTCTCCTAGATGAGGAACCAGGCCTGGTATAAGGCCAGAGCTGGGCAGATACAGACTTTCAGGTGAGAAAATCATTTCCTAAAAATCAGGTCCAGGCTTTCTTTATGTCAATACTGGGCCCAATGAACTTGATACAAGACTAGGAATGATTGAAACTTACCCTGGAGAGGAATGCCGGGATGGCCCAGGAGCCTTCTGAACTGGCTCCCTCACTCTGGTGCTGAAGAGATGAGGCTAAGAGAAGGGGATTTGGTTGAAGCCTTGGCCTGAGCTCTCTTGGCCAGAGGCCTTTCCCCGTACCACGTTCTCAGTCCTCAGGAGTCTGAATGTCTCAGGAGAATGAATGCCCAGTTAGGTCCTTCATGTGCTTGTTTATTTGTAGTAACATGGAGCGTGCTGTTGGGAGTGTGTAATGCAGCCTCGCTTGAGCTGGGCAGGGTAGACAGGCCTTTGGAAGGAAGTTCGTTCACCGTTCTACCTGGAGCTCCCCCACACCTTGTGGGGAGTTCATCTCCTCCCATATCCAGTCCACATAGTTGGAGACCTTGGTGTAGACTCCATACACTTGCTTGCTGCCACATTCTTCGGGTCCCCCCCAGGACACTAGGCCTTGGGCCACCCAGTGCTGGCTCAACTCATCAAAGATGACAAAAGCCCCACCACTGTCTCCGAGGCATGTGTCCTTGCCGCCCTCATAGTAGCCAGCACAGAACATGTTCTCTGTGACACTGTAGTTGCCTGAACGTGACTCGTAGCTAGCTTTGCACTCTGAGTGTGGCACCACAGGCAACTTCACATACTGTAGGACATCTGACAAGGTTCGTGTGCCGCTGCTGATGATCTCGTCCACCGTCACGTTGGGATTGGAGATGCCCCAGCCAGCCACCAGGCCTAACATGTGAGGGGCGGGCCCTTCGGGCTCAGGCCTTGGGAGACAGATGGGCATGACCTGGGCTCCCAGGGGCACAGGCTTCTGCAGCTGCACCAGGGCTATGTCATGGTTGTAGTTCTGGATGTTGAAGTCTGGATGGAGAAGCACTCGGGCAGCTGAGCTGTTGACAGCTCCTGATTTGTCTCGCACGTCATGGAGACCTAGGTAGACGGTGACGTGCTCCTTGGAGACAGGTATGACTGTGTTGTCTCTGCGCTGGGAGCGTAGGACATGGGCTGCTGTGAGTATCCAGGATTCAGAGAGAAGGGCCCCGCTCCCAAACCACTTGTCATTTGGCACCCTTGACGTGTCCTCCACCACGATCAGGGCCTGCCAAGGGAAGAGGCCGACATCAGCATTCCGGCCGCCGATGATCCGCTTCACCAGGCTTGGCAGGGAGCGGGAGGGTTGTCCACACACTGTAAGGAGGGAGTGGAAACAAGAAACAGTCAACCTCATGAAAAGCTGCACCAAAGGCAATTCACACCTGTTCCGCTGTGGATTATGCCACCATGGGACCCTGACCTGCCTGGGTCATGCCAGCTTAGAAGAGCTCAGCTGTGGATCAGTTGCATCTAAGTCTCTCTGAGCTAGTCCATCTCTGGCCTGGCTCTCCATAGCTGGAGATGTTTATGGACCAGATCATGTCTGCTTTGGTCTTGTCCAACCTGAGCCATCTCTGGCTAACACTTTGGGTCAGGACCATATTTAGCCAGGCCATCATCCATACTGGCCGCTTCTACCCTTTATCATTCAGAACAATATCTTACACCTCAGAAGTCGCCTATGCCGTGGCACTCAGAGAGCTGCTGGGAGTTTCTCTACATGTCCACAGAGAGGCAAAGCAGCTTTAGGCTGTCTAGAAGATCACAGTGGTTAGATGTCTAGCATGCAACTCTGTAACTCTCCTTAGGCAAGTTACATGACCTCTCGGAAGTCCGGTTTCCCCAATCTATAAAATGGGGGTATGATTATTGCTTACTGTATGTGATTTTTATAGTGTGAGGCACAATTACTAAGAAACAGTGAGGATTTCATCCTGGGAAACCTGGGGCCTTCTTGACATTTCTATTTTCCCTGTGACTCACAGTCAGTACTTTTGTTTCTGGATTTCAGCTTTTGAAAGATGAGGTCCAATTCTTAAATTTCTTGGGTTATTTTTCATTGGCCATGCTCACTCCCAGTTTATATCTGAATATCATTCTCTAGAGGTTGAGACTAGACAAGGCTGGCCTGGCTATCAAGTCAGCTAGCAGGGCCTTATCTAGACTCTATCCTACACCGCTTTGTTATATATGAAGACCGTGGTCACAGGCCCTCAAGCGTTTTCTTCTCTGGCCTAAGGACTCTGTGGTGCTTGTGCCTTGAGGCTCAGTGCATACAGGGTAGAAGGAAGGCGGCATGATCCACAGGCAATGATGCGTGAGTCCTACTCAGGACCACCCATCATTGCACTCAGGGCCCTCCAGTACCTGCAAGGAAGAAGAAGGTCTATGGAAACATCACTCCTCTGAGTTGCACCCCGAGCATGCATCCCCAGGCTCCTGCAGCCAACCCCTCTGGCTCATGAGCAGAGGGTCTTCAGTCACAATCCCCCACTGGCTAAGGACAAACTTGTTCAAGCCCTTCCCAGGAAGGGACTTTTCTTGTGACTTTGGGAGAGTTCGGCTTTCAACAACCTAATGCTTTTTGGATACCCTTCTCTTTGTCTATCATCCTGGGTCATCCTGTCATTTACTGCAAGCCAGATGTGAATGGACATTTTAGACCTCTGTGGCCTGGCCTTTCAAAGTTGAGAGGCAGTGTCCAGTTACAAACAGCAGATAGCAAGGTGACATTGGCAGGTCTGGGACAGGATCTCCATAAAGACTCATTTAGCAGCCAAAGGCCCTGATCTGGTGAGGGACAAATAGATGGCTGTGAGCTTTATTGTGACATGGTCCATGGTGTCTTCCTCTTACCCAGCCGTCAGGAACATGGTTGAGGTCATCGAAGGTCAGAGCCAGAAGAGCATTAGAGAACAGCTAATTCACATATAAAGAAGCCAGTTCAGATTAAAAAAATGGAACATACTTCTCTTGATCATTATGGTGTTTTCTTCTTTCGATGTATTTTTTTCAAGGGGCCAAATGATGCTGTAACGAGTCTTTGGGAACGTTCATTCAAGTTGGACCCTCCTTTTCCCCCTCCCCTTCCCCTCCTCCTCTTCCTTGTCCCCTGTTCTTCCCCCATCTCCCCCTTCTCTGCAGCTGCTTCTGCTTCAGCTTCCTAAGTAGATGGGAACACAGGTGTGCCCACTGTGCTTGGGAATGGTGCAGCTGGCCAAGGTGACCTCCAGGTTCTGTATCTGGATTCATCCTTGTTGGTCGCTGCTATTTTCCTTGGAGAGAGAAATAGTCCAGGCCTGGTAAAGCTTTGGCTCTGCTGAAGCCAGATTATGGTGCTAGAAAACAGTGGGTACTGGAGCAAGTCGGTCCCTTCAAACCAGAAGTGACGCTCTATGACTCTGAATACCTTTGGATGGCACAAAATAGGGTCGAGTCAAGGAAAGCTCAGCACCACTTCTGTGGCAACATCCACGTTTTCAGTTCATTTTTCTCTGTCCCTAACTCTGGAGGTGGCCTTACAAAAGTTACTGTACCTCCTTGATTCTTATTTTTCACATCTGAAAAATGAAGTAGCAAATACTAGCTGCTTGGAACCCTCTACCCCGTAAGGGTAGACATCGTGATACCAGATGAAATGGCTTTTTCCGTTCCAGCTTGCACCTCAGTCTTTCAGAAGGAAAGAATTTGGAAAGTTCTGGCCTGGACCAATGATACACACTGATTTTCCGCAATCCCGGGTGTTAGAAGAATTTCCTGACTCATTGTATCCAAGTCGCTTTGTATAGATAGAGGCTGAAGACTATTAAAAACCATAAAATATTGGAGATCTCCAGTGTCGCTCACTCACTCCTGAAGTATGGACTCCCAGTCCCAGCTATTGTAATTATTCACCAGAGATCCCCGTTGAGAAGCCACACACCAGGACTAAGACCCAGGCCCCTAACTCCCAGCCTAGCACACATTTCCCTTTCAGAGCTTATAACATGGCTTCTCAGGATAGAATTGCTTCTAGTTTCCTTGGCCACCTAATCCTTTAGCAAAATGGAAAATTAAACCTCTAGCTTGTCAAAGTAGCTCACTCTCCCCCTCTTTGAGCTTCTGCCGCTTAGAGTTCTGAATGTGCTGTGGTCAAGTGAAACCGAGGTGCATGGAATCAGTAGAGTGGGGTTGTCCTCCGTTCCCACACAGACATGCACAGCCACCCCCTCTTTGCAGAGGGCCTGCTGCACCCGGGATGGCTGGGTGGCATCTCAAATGCCACCATGTTCTTCATGAGAATCAATGTCAGAAAACTCCTTAACCCTGCATTTTATGTGGAACCCAGTATTTAGAAGCCTACTAAGTGAATGCCAAGGTTTACTAAAAGGTGCCATTTATACAATACATAGCTTGCCCACCACTTCTGTTCCATAAAATACAAAGTCCATCTAGCGCTTCATCACTGCAAAGCTGTTGTTCCTGGAGATGTATATATGCAATCAGGGATGATAATGAAGCTTCAGTGTTCCTCAGAGTTGCCTTAAACACTGCTGTGTCATGAAATTGTGGTTCTTGATTTTCAAAAAAAATTTAAGGGGCTGGAGAGATGGCTCAGTGGTTAAGAGCACCAATTGCACTTGCAGAGGACCCCGGTTCTATCCCCAGCACCCATATGGTGGCTAAGAACTGTGTTTAACTCCAGTTCCAGGGGGATCCCACACCCTCTTCTGAACTCCACAGCATTGCACGATGCGGGTACACCTGCTTACGTGCAGACGGTACACTCGTACACATAAAATAATAAATAAATAAATTTTAAATGTCTAAATTATTGCATTATGTATATTAAACTTAATTTCCATGGGTTGTGTTTGACCTATAGAGAATGATTTGGGGCTATATTTTTCTAAGCTGATTTGTGTAAGGATGGATGGTCAATACAAAACAAATCACCCATACTTCCAATGCCAAAGCAAAATTCCCCAACATCTATACTCACACTGATACCTCCTGTCACCACAAAATTATTTTTCCTTCTTAAAGTGGAGTCAGTAGATAAAATATAGAGAAGGTAGGATCAGAACTATTTGTGCACACTCCTCTTAGGTTTCTGTAGGACATTAGAGTTATTTGTCTTCTGCTGTCATCTTCTTGGGCTTCATGATTGCCCAAGGACAAGGTGTCTACCTCCCCCATCTCCCCAGTACAGTGGCAGCTGTGTACACAAATTGCGTTGGATGAAAAACCTCGTGGGGAAAGCCTGGAGCTGGACAGCAGGGAGATAGGAGGGATTCTGAGACTACTAAGTAGGATGAGTCTAGAAGCTTGTTCACTGAAGAAGAGGGAGGGCTAGGCTTTCTGACAGTTAACCTTCGACGACATTTCTAAAGAGTAAAGCATCGCCCTCGCAACTTCCCATTAACAGCTGAAGCACCGGAGGACCTCATCTCATATCTTGGATGGTTGACTGTGAGAAGAGGATTTGGAAAGTGAGGTACCTGGAAGGCAGGTGGGCAGACTTCTCTCCAGTACTTCATTTGTCCAGGTCCCATGAGCAGAACATGTATATATTCCTTTGGAGTAAAAGGTGGGAGGAGAGAAAGAAAATGTCATGTGGACCCTTGAACAGGTTTGGGTTCTTAACAGTTCTAATGTGGATCACTGAGGAGTTCTGCCTGTGGTCTCTCTGATGCGCTTTCTCTGCAGAGTCCAGATTAATCTGTCCAGAATAGGAGTCTAGCTATGCCTCTGTTAAGCTCAGAATTACTGTCCCCAAACAAAACAAAACAAAGCAAAACAAAACACTACTCTTTTCAGGAGGGTTTCCAAAGGGCTGTGCATTCTGATGCTTCTCTGAGGGCACTTCCTGTCCCCCCACCCCCTGTCCTGCATCTCCCGGCAGATGTTTCTTTCTCTTTAGTTATAGAACAGTTGTTCACACAGCTCTGTGCATACATCCCTTTCTCTCACTTCTCCATTAAGCTCTTTGATAAGTCACATTTGTGTCCACTGCCTAGTTTGGGCCTCACAGTAGCTCTGTGAGCTGTATCATTGTTTTCTTGTTGAAAAGAGACTTGGAAAACTAGGAGAGATTTTTTTTAGTGCCAGTGTGCTGCAGAGGCAGAATTCGCTTTCTTGTCCCCACAATGGTTCTTTTTGTCAGAGACTGTTTTTGAGGCCATCAAAGGGCTTGAAGTCACAAAGCCTCACACTCAAGGCGGGGGGCATATTTTCCACTATTTCTCCTTTTACTTTCCCCTGCATCTTTGTGACTGACAGACTGGATATTCCCATTGGCCCAAGTGCTATTGCCTAACTCTAGGAACAGCCAGAAATCCCTGACAGAAAGTGTGGCGAGGCCTGGGCAGGGACTGGGGTGGTTGTGCTTGGACTTAGTCTGGGAATATGTTGGGCTTTCTGGTGAAGCAGGTGACCTGCTCCCCATTCCCTCATTCCACCTGACCTCTGTGCACAGCATGAGAACAGGGTCTGCTGGATGGTTCTGGTCTGGTCAGCCACAACCAGACACAGAGACTGCCAGACATAGCCATGCCAGCCACTTTACGGAAACTCCAGCCCTGCCTTAGACAATATGAAGGATTTTATTTTGGGCAAGTCCAGTTGAATCTTCTCAGGATTTTGTCATATACGCCTCTTTCCTGCTCCATAACAAGTTCCATACTCAGTAGAATTTTTGCAGACTTTCAAGTTAAAAGGAAAAATACTTGGGTTTTGGTCCTGGGACTGATTTAGATTTTTGTGACTCTAAATGGACACATCAACCTGAGCAGGTGGAGAGCTGATAGGAAGATGTATTGCATGAACAGTCCTTCCCTACAGAATGTCTTAACCTGTGGCCTAGAGAGTATGAGTTATGACTCAGCATCGAGGGCTTACCTGTGGTGTTGTGATGCATCTTGTAATGGGGCTGCTGGCAAGAGTACGTTATCTCGGATTTGTATGTGGTGAGGTTGTTTCTTGTGGAGAAGGTCACCAGCCCATGTTTCAGCTGTGCTGGGACCCCACAGTCTACAACTGAGAGAAAAAGTGAGAACTCTTAAGTACCCTTCCCCAGGGGCATCTATCTTATACAGACCAAGGCATCTATCGCATATAGACGTGCACGTTATGCACTGCATGTAACTCTAGAGAGAGAAGTATTAAAGTCTGTTCAACAGGTACCTTTGGGCCCACTTCTGGTCCCTTTCCATTGCACTCCTATTTCATGCTCAACTCTCCTGGCCTGGTGTCAATTTCAAGGCAGGGTAGAACTGCTGAGATTTAAGGAGATGCGAGTCTCTCTTCTCCAGCATTGCCTCTTTCCTTGACTTCTAGCTCTTTCGCAACCTTTTCTGTTTTGGTTGTCCAGGCATGAAGCCCACAGCTCAATGAGAAAATTCTGGCTGACCTGAACCAAAGAATCTTCCATTTTTTCCAGTCCCGACCACAGTGCGAATAAGAACAGTAAATGTGCTCACATTGGAGCTTGGCACCAAAATAACAAGACCAAACAAACAAAAACCCCTGCTCCTCCACGAGCACACAGCCCCACCCAGCTTGCTTTATACAGGCATCTCATTTGTCAGCAGGACACAGGGCAACCCAGAATGGACAAACTCAGTTTTCACCTGCTCATTTTCTCCAGTTGATGGTCATTAGGTAGCGGGGCTGTTTGTAATCATAGTATTGAATTTGACGAAAGATGTCTGCGCCTCGTGCTACCCTCGGAGGCTTGCCTGCCTAGTCCTGTATTAGGGGAGTTGCTACAATGGACAGAATCCAGAATGAGTCAGCCTCATCAGGATTTCTTTTCATGGCTGCTTTAGAGGCTAAGATCACAACTGGTTTCTTTTCCAGGGCCCCCTTTAGGGAATGATGGTTGTTTCTAAGGAAACCCTAGTTTTTAGGTCTATGCCAGACTTGAAGAATCATAGAGGAATCATCAAATTTCACAGTTGGACAGAAATTCGAGTTAGACCATCTAGAATTTCCTCTTATTTATTTATTTATTTTTCTATGTGTATGAATGCACTGTCTGCATGTAATTCTGTGCACCCGTGTCGTGCAGTGCCGCGGAGGTCAGAAGAGGTTGTCGGATTCCTGTGGAACTGGAGTTAAAGACGGTTCTCAGCCGCCATGTGGGTGTTGGGGATCGAACCCAGGTCCTCTGCAAGAGCAGTCGGTGCTCTTAATCCCTAGGCCATCTCTCCAGCCCCTAGAATTTCCTCTTTATGTTACAGATAAGCCCAGAGAGGAGATTCAACTGGTCTAAAGTTATCCAGTTAATTATTGTTAGAGTGAGAATGAGATCTGACTTTGAATTTAGTGTTCTTTTAGTAAATGGTACTAGCGGTTACTAAGTGTCTGGTTTCCCATTAAGTAGCCTATTAGTAAATATTAGATGGATCATGTGGACGTTAGCTATCAATATTTCCAGAGGTCTGGCAGTATTTCCCAAGTTTTACTTCCCCCTCAGTTTAACCAACTCCTCTTGAGAGACAGAGATGGGTAATTGGAACCTGAATGTCAGTCAGACATTGTGATTTTTAACCCTAGGACTTTAAGTTCATCTTTTTGATTGACTAAAGTTAGCTAATTTAAAAATATGTCTAATTTCAAAGCCTTCCAGGTTAGAGGAAAGGGATGAAGGAGGAGTCATGTAGGTACTTCTTAACCACAAGGAAGGCAGAGCCCAAAGGGGTCCTGGTTTTCAATCTCCTGTGAAGAAATCACTTCATTTCATTGATCAACCAAGTGGTGTCTATAAAAGCACTCTTGAGTTTGTGAGTAAATGTGTGAAGGTTAGTATCAATATAATAAGATATAGTATTTGTTATTTAGAACTCTAAGTAAGGGCTGGAGAGATGTCTCAGCAGTTAAGAGCACAGATTGCTTTTGCAGAGGACCCAGTTTCAATTCCTAGCACCTACATGGTGTCTAACAATTGTCTGTAACTCCAGTTTTAGGGAGGCTACGACACTGTCTTCTGGCCTCCATGGACACTGGAAACATGTGGTATACTTATATACATGCAGGAAAAACACATGTACACACATAAATAAATAAATAAATAAATAAATAAATAAATAATAGTAAACTTTAAGTGGTTTTAAATTTACTTCCTGCTGAAAACCAAAGTAGATTTTCCTGCACTTATAAAATGCCTTAAGCTTGTGTCTAAGTCTTTAAAAATATTTATTTATTTTATGTGTACGAGTGTTTTGTCTACATGTATGTAAGTGCATCACATGCATGCAATGCCCATAGAGGCCTGAAGAGGGTGCCAGATCCCCTAGACTTGGAGTTAGAGATGGTTGTTGAGTGCCGTATGGTGCTGGGAACTAAATGGGTCTCTGCAGGAGCAGCTGATGCTTTCAAGTGCTAAACCATCTCTCCAGCCCCTGGTCACTAGATATTAATACTAGTCTTGCCTCCCTGAACCTTCTGGCAGGTCCTTTGACTTAAATTATCCAGTTCCTGGTGGGAGAATTCCAGGTTTGACTCTGAGCCTATATGGCTGATGCTGGCAGGGAGATAAGTTTCCAAGTTGAGAGGCTGCTTTCACATTGCTCCAGATAGTAACTCTGCCCCCTCATACAGAGGCCAGAGAGAGGGGGCGGATGAAGTATGGCAGGGGCGCACACGTCGCTGTGTCTCTGGGAGGAGGCACCCTCCCCTCACAAGGGCCCAGCACACGTCGCTGTGTCTCTGGGAGGAAGCACCCTCCCCTCACAAGGCCCAAGGCCTCTTTCCCTGATGAAATCAACTGCTCAGAAAACGTTCCCAGCTGGTGCGCTGCTTAAGGAAGGGCTTCATCCTTCTCTTTGGCTGTCTTTGGCCGCTCCCACAACCTGGCATCCAAAACGTCCCTCTCTTTCCTATTTCCTTGGCCGGCTTGTCCCTTGTGTGAGCTTAACTACCCACATCCCTCCCTGGGCATCTCTTGCTGACACGCTTGTTCCAGTGCATCTTTGTTAGCTAACCCAAGCTCTGAGCATGCTTTCTGTTACCAAGGATTATGCCCCAGCCTCATTCTCTTCCTTCCCCTTAATACTGCTGTGTCATCAGGACCTCCCGGTGCCCCTCCCCCTCTACTCCTCCTCTGCTCCTCCTTTCCAGGCCTTGCCTCTCGTGCTGCCACCCCATGAGGCCTTGACCAGACATCACTTCTCCTGAAGACTTTTCCAATCCTTCTAACTGGACAGGTCAAGTTCCTTTTTCTGGAAATCTTTATTTGCATCTCTCTGGTGCCATGCATCTTATATTACTTATTATTGTAATCATCTGGACACATCAAATTCCCCTCAGTTGTGATTCCCTCTATCAGCTGAGTATAAAGACTGGAAATACCGTATGGGCTGGCAGACATTGTCTTTAGTGTCCATCCTTCCGTCAGGGGTACCTCTACCTTAGGTCAACACCCAGGTCTTCAAAGTGCTCGCCATCCAACTTGCAGGATTTCACTCCTACCCAGTGGCCATCTAATCCTCAGACTGGGCAGTCACAGTCTAAAAAGCCAGGCTTTTCTGGTTTGTGTGTCCAGCCCTTCCTCAGGCTGAAGCCTAGACTCCAGCATGCACACTGCTGTCCTCAGCCTTTCCTCATTGCTGTTTATGACCTGGTTAGAGTCAGGACCACGTGGTGCTCCCTCCTCCTTTCTTCTTGGTCTTTTTGAGACAGCCTCCCTGTAACCACAGTTGGCCTGGGACTCTCTATGTAGACCAGGGTAGCCTCGATTTCGCAGAGATCTGCCTGCCTCTACCTCCCGAGTGTTGGGATTAAAGGTATGCACCGCCATGCCTCGCTAACACAATGCCTATTTCTTTTAAGGAGCATAAAACTTGTAAATCTCAAAAGAATGAACCTCTGATAGTAAAATTTCAGCACCAAAAATGTAGATGGAAAAGATAAAGTTTGAATGAGAAAAAAATTCAGAGTCTCAAAAATCTACCCTCGATGTCATTCGTTTTTACCAATTTGTGATTGTTAAGACAGTAGTGGCGATAAAAATTTGAAAGTCGCCGGGTGTGGTGGCACATGCCTTTAATCCCAGCACTCGGGAGGCAGAGGCAGGAGGATCTCTGTGAGTTCAAGGCCAGCCTGGTCTACATAGCAAGTTCCAGGCCAACTGGGGGTACAGGGGGACCCTGTCTTGAAAAGATCAAAAAACCTTTGAAAGTCATAAAATCATTCAAACGTATATGTGGAGTGGATCAGAAGTCAGGGTCCATGTTGAACTAGGCCATATGATTGTATATTACATTTGGGTTTCTAGAACCAAGCATGGTTTTCCTTTGAGAAGAGTACAGTCCATTTAGAAATCCTTGAAAGAATCACTCAGTGTCTTTTCATTGCTTTTTGGAGCAGTGTTTGAATGATGAACAAATCATCAGCATCCGGTTCTAAGTACACACTGGCAGGGACAAGGGAGTGTGGGCTTGGGGGGGTGCAGTAGCTCTGGGACCCGGGCTTTGTGAGGGGTCCATTCTCGAATGTCTGCACTGTGTGGGGTCCCCGACATTCACTCTGCCACTTGCTCTGACTTGAATTCGATCTCCAAATCAAGTTCAGTTTCTGTCACCGTGGTGAAGTCAAAGTAGGATCAGGAGACAAAAAGGAAGACGGCAGAGAGAGGAAAAGGAAGAAAGAAAGAGAAGGAAGAGAGAAAAGTTAGCAAGCAGAGCAGAAATAGTTCATGCCGGAAACACAGAGACCACTCTCCCAGAACCAAGAATGCAGTTTAGGCACAGCCAGTGTGAAGGACAGTTAGGGACTGCTGACTTTGTACTAGTCTGAGAGTCTATATGGTCTTCCATCCTGGCTCCCTGCTTATTTGACAGATGACATTCAGAGTATAGCAAGACTTGTCACCACAGCAAGACACAGGTAGGAGCAGGACAACAACTCAGAATATTTCCACTTCCTATTCTTCTTTTCTTTTTTGCAGTGGGGCATCATACAGCTCAGACTGGCCCAGATTTCACTGTGTAGCTGAGGATGAACTTGTTTCTAATCCCCAAGGAGTCCGCTTTCCAGTCTTGGCCATGTATCTTTCCCTAGGACCTAGCAGAGTGTCAGGTATCCACAGATGCTCAAAGATGATGACTGTGTCTTACGAAGAGCTCCAATAGTCTTAATCCAGCTTAATGGAGTGAGGTTCCATTTTAAGTATAAAATGGCAAGGTGTTTGTTGCTTTCTGACGTAACACATAAACTCATGCTATCTAGGAATGTGTCCATTATAATAACGGGGAAAATATTAGTAACATTTTCTGCGTTCTGAAATTGACAGGCAACAAAACGTCCTGTTAATGGAGTGAGGATAATTTGGCTTTTATTACACTTGTATTTCTGGCTCTCTACTGGCATAGTATGTGTCAGAGGCTGAGACCTGAAGAGTATGAGTAAATTGCTTGGGCACACTGACAGCTAGATCTGTATTTAAACACATAGTTTTCTGACTCCGGGGCCAGGTTCTGCACACCAGAAATCTGCATTTACCTTCTTCAAAGTGATTCTTGGCTTGGTCTGTAGGGGATGTGGCTCAGAACACAGTCATTCTGCACACTGGGCCACCTACTAGAGGAGCATGGGAGGTCCTCAGGCCCGAACCTCGTCTTTTCTATCTGAATTCCCTACAGACCTCTGCACTGGCCAGAGTCCAGTAAGTACTGAACCTATTATTAAAACTATAAAATGACTGTCTTCCCCCCTCACAGAGCCCTGGACCACAGCCACACCATCGTATGGGAAAGAAAACAAGCCCATTCTGACTTTAAGTGCTGCCTGGGGTTTGCCTCAAGAGAACCCTCCTGCCAGGTTCCCTGGGATATGTGGGGGGACTGTCTGCTGGCCAGATGAGAGTTATTTAGGGGAAGGGAAAGGGGGAAGAGCTCAACGTTTTTAGAGTAGTCATGAAATGGACATCCGTAGGATTGGCCTTATTTCTGCTCATTCGCTGTAAAGCGAGCCCCTGGGCCTGTCCTGCTGCTGTACATCATTTCTGGAATTGTGCTCTCACATTTGAAATTTGGGATTGGGGAAAATGAAGTAGTGATTAGAAATCCGTAGTTTTTTAAACAAAACTCAATAGATAAATTATAGGAATCAGTCTACTCTAGGACCACTGGCATAGGTTCTAGAATTAAAGCTAATTCAACCTGTTTATTTTGCAGTTAAAGTGAAGGATCTTGTTTGTGGCCACTGAGTATATCGGTGGCACGCAAGAGAAGAACTCTGGATCCCCAGAACCAGTGTACCTTACTTCATATATAGGCCTTCTCTGCTGACCCAAGAGTCTTTCCTGTATAGCCCTAAGTCATTAGCTAACCTAGAAGTTGCTGTGGGTGACTGCCACAAAGAAACAAACAAAGGCACTCAGCTTGGAGCACCACTGATAAACTAGTTTCCTAAATGAGTTCATTTGAAACCTCAAGGCAATGTTATTCCTTTATCAAATTTGGAACCTTGTCTGCCGTAGAGGTAAAAATATTTGTGCTTAGAAAGTAAACCAGGTCCCACACAAGTTGTTATGGTGAGGGATCCTAAAGTCCTTTCTTCTGAAACGAGCATTCATAGTCCCCTCCTCCATAGCTCATGTGGTCACTGACTTCTGTCTAAGAGAGCTCTGGCCAAGTCTTCATCCCTCTATGGTGTCTGCTCCAATCCCACCATGAAGAAACATCATTAAAGTCAATGCATTTGACTGTCTTACTTTTACAAGTGGGGATCCTGTTACTCCATGTACCATCCTTTAGACACTCAATCTGGAATGTGTCCATGGCCACATTATCCTGAAAAGAAACCAAAAGGACATGGGAAGAAGGAGAGAGTAGGTCAATGTTTGTTTCCCATCAAAAATAACTCAAATTCCGAACCTGGCTGTCCTGACCTGGGATTCCCTCCCCATGAGCCTCCAAAGGCAAGCTTGCCTGTAGGTAGAGACAGACACTGACCTCATAGTCCCCATTCATACTCTTGGGACAAGCCAGGGCAATGGTCTCTAAACTATACTTTACACTCCATTTTCAAAGCATGGTCCTCAAACTAGACAGTCAGCATCACCTAGAGGGCTCATGGAAGAAGACTGCTGGTTCCTACCACCAGAAGTGTGGTTCGCTGGGTCCGCCGACCTACCCGAAGACTCACATTTCTAACAAGTTCCAAGGAAATGCTGATGCTGCAGGTCCAGCCCCCGACTGGGAGCCGTTCCTCCAGAGCAGCGGGCCTCTAGCTTGACTATACACTGGGCTTGCCTGGGGAACGTAAAAATACCGAGCACTGCCCAGACTCAAGATCACCCATACCCTGACAAAAGGCTTTTGTGCCATTTTGAGAGGTGAGAGGCAGCTGGGGCCTACGTGCTTTTGGATTTGGAGAGCTTCTGGGCGCCCCAGCCGCAGCTGCATGGACACTTTCTCTGGGCTGCTGACTCGTCTGGTTTCCGGGCAGGGTTCTGTACCTTCAGCACTTTGTAGCCTGTGTCACAGCTGATGAGCACTTGGTCTTTGAAGGAATACGTGGCTTGTAAGGGCTCAATTTTCCCATTCACGGGAGGCTGTAGCTTTGGGCACTCATTTCCTGGTGCGAAGCAAATGAAAAGGCAGCGGGTGAGAAAACAAGGAAAAATGATGGTCACGGGCCAGCGCCTAGAAAGAAAGGCCTGAAGGGAGTGGACGCCGCAGAACTGTGCGCAGAGCAGAGACTGTGAATCCAGAAAGAAAGGCCTGAAGGGAGTGGACACCACAGAACTGTGTGCAGAGCAGAGACTGTGAATCCAAAAAGGACCCATTTTTCAACTGGGCCTTCCTCATTTGTAAAATGAACAGATGAGCCAAATAATTTCATGAACAGAGTTTGGAGGAATATAAATGGCATTGATCCAACCTCATCCTGTGCTTCCTTTGATCCCGTTTCTGTCTTTACGAGGACAAGAACCTTACCTCCTCCCAAGCCTTTATACATGGCTAACCTAGGGTTAAATAAACAGTATTTTCCTATTCAAGTGAAGTTTGTGCCTTGGCAGTTTTTACTCACTAGGCCTTCCTGAGTGACTGGAATCACCCTTCCTTCCCAAAACCCTTTCTCAAAGCATAAGACTAAGATCATAGGCCACCAAGTCCTCTCTTCAAAAGGTGAATCCTGGCAAGATCCGCAGTTCTTGTGTCTAACCTTCATAATTTTGCAGGGACAAACTTTCCTTTGCTAATTTCCTGTCCACTCCTTTCCCCATACTGGGCCTTGCACGGGACAACGCAGGCAGAGCCAGGCCTCCTGGGTCTGTGGATCAGTCTCCCTGCTGATGCCTACCCTCATTTGCTGTGAGTTATTACAGACTCGGTGAGTCAAATGACTCCCGCAGGATTTGGCTCGGCAGTGGCTGGCTTGCGGCTCTAGGAACGGGAGTTTTAGGTCATGCCAGGCCTGATCTAGACATAGATCTCCATAGTAGAACGTTCAGAGTCTAGCCCCACTCAAACTCCAGTCCCAGATTTGGAGAAGGCTAGAGTGGAAGAGCCCTTTCCGGGTCTAATGATTCCTCAGGTGAGGGGGGCGGGGGGGGGTATAGAAACAGAATTTCTACGTTGAGTCTCTCTACATGATGTTTGAATGCAGCCAGATTTGAAAACTAATTCAAGTCCAATGTCCTTGCTTCTCTTGCCCCATTTTTAAAAATGAGAAACTCATTCAGGGGAACGGCATGTACCACAGTCACTCAGATAGGAGTCCTCTCAGGTTCCCAGAGAAGTTCCAGGACTGAATCCCTTCTCCTTCAACCACACTCCCTGTGAGCCCGGAGCACGGCGGCAGCCAAGTGTGACCTGGAGGAGAACGGTTACCTGCAGCCCTGTACGAGAGGCTCCAGCCTCGGTTCTCTCCTGAGTTGTCACTTCGGAACAGGATCTGGACACTGTGACTCTGGGTGCTAATGGTTTCTGGGGCTTTTTCTCCACAGAAGGGCCCCCACGCTTTTGAACCAGCTTTAATCTTAAGAGAGGAAACACAGAGACAGAGAGACAAGTCACATCTGAGTGGTGGAGGGAACTGTTGCACGGTGGAATTTTCTAGAAGCCTCAGTGTAAATCCATGGTATTCACTCATGTTTTTAGTAGGAACTACCAATCACCAAACCATTTTATAGCCTTATGATTCCAGTCACACATCTCCTAGTTTCCAATGGTGCTGGGAATGAACGAAGCGGGTTAACCCTGTGATTAAACATAAACATATTAGGGGCGCAGTCTTATCCGGTGCACAGAATAGATGAGATTCCTGTTCTCAGTGAATTTGCAGTTTTGTAGGAGATCCTAACACTAAATAACAGAACAATTATAGGCTGCTATCTATAACAGGAATATATGCAGTACATTTATAATGTAGGTGCTAAATGCATATAGTCTATAGACATTATTTGTGTAATAGAAATATTGTACTAAGAATTATAGGTGATCAAGGAAGCCTTTTTGATGAAGTGGCATTAGATCTGACATGTAGGATGAGCCTGTCATTCGAAGAGAACAGACGGCCACATCCCAGGTAAAGAAAACAGCTCATGTAATACATAAGGGTAAAGGAAAGAGGAAGGTGTAGAGGATAGGCCAGAAACCAGTGTGGCTGCTCCGAGGGAGGGGCATGGAGTGAGGTGGGACAGGCAGGTGAGGGACTCATTTTGCTGAGGAATTGAGTTTAATTCCACATACAGTCCTCATCTGATCTACCTGTTACAACCCTCAATGCTGTGAGGAAACTGACAATATAGGGTCAGTCTAGAGAACAATAATGCAGAAGGTCACAGGCAAGCAGAACGGTGGTAAGGGATTTGGACTAGAATGGGTGAGGCAGGCGTTATTGGTGGATGTAGTCCCCAGCTCCAAGTCCTGCGTCTTCCCTGTGCATTTAACCCCTCTTCCTGCCAGGAAGGAAGGACTCCTTAGCTGGCATTTGGTGACTCCTATAATGCTGAGCAACACCATATTTTTGTTGGGAAGTGGTGCTTCAGAAGACATGATGTCTTTGTAGGGATTCCATGCCAAGCTCATAGAGCACTCTGTGAAGGAATAGGAATTTCAAGACAGTCTATTCTCTTCTCTGGTGTTACCTTGTACTATGTTACATTACATGACATGAAGGACTTTTCGGGGAGCAATAAAGAAGGAACTGAGAGAAGCTTCTGATACTAAGATAGACTCTTTGATAATCAGCAAGAACATGGGACTTCAGTTTTGCAGAAGCTAGGAACAGATTTCTGCCAACCACTTAGGAGATCTTAGAAGTTGATTCCTCCCTAGATCTTCAAGGTGAGAGCCCATCAAAGTGACACCTTGACTTCAATCTCATGAGATCCTATGCAGAGAACCCAATGTGAGAACCCAAAAGATCCCACTGGGACTTCTGATCTACCAAATGATATAAGAGCTGTGATATGTGATAGTAAGCTGTTGCTATATGTGGTCACTTGTTACGTTGGGAGTCATTTTCCCTTTCAGCAATAAGGATGTGGTCTCTGATTTCTTTATCCTACCTTCTGAGCCCCTGTCTGGGGGAGCTACCTCTTACCTTCTGAGCCCCTGTCTGGGGGAGCTACCTGTACCTTCTGAGCTCCTGTTTGGGGGAGCTACCTCTTACCTTCTGAGCCCCTGTCTGGGGGAGCTACCTCTTACCTTCTGAGCCCCTGTCTGGGGGAGCTACCTCTTACCTTCTGAGCTTCTTCGTGGCCAGGCCTCTCCTCCTTTTGGACTTCCCATTTTGTGGCTCTTTCAGACCTCACTTTTGGGCTCTCTTCCTCTGTCTAGCCCTGAGAACTCATTGCATTCCAATTTCCTGCTTTGTTTACTTTTTTCTTTTCTTTTTCTTTTTTTTTTTTTTGGTTTTTTTGAGACAGGGTCTCCCTGTAGCCCCAGCTGTCCTGGAACTCACCTTGTAGACCAGGCTGGCCTTGAACTCACAAAGATCCGCCTGTCTCTTCCAGGGTTAGCATAACTCTGAGATCAGACTCCAAGATTTGGCTCTACTTAGATATTTCCTGGTCACTTTATGGGAATTGCTGACTTTACTGCCTACATAACTAAGGACTATTTCTCCCACTATTCCTAGTCATGGCTCAAATTCAGGCTATCTTTGCATACCAATTATACGATTAGAATAATGTCAAATGAAGTAATTGGTCAGGGGCATTCTACTGTCTACTGTCTTTCTCATAACCTCATCCCCCAAGCAGGGCCAGCAACATAAAGGTGATGCTCAGAACCTGAAACTGTGAGCATCCTGTTCATAATATACTCAGAAGCTCAAGATGTCAATAACAGCATTCTAAACATGTGGGTCCCTTCTGAATGGAGGGCACTGGGTGACAACAGTACAGGGTGCACTCTGTGATGTCGTCTGTGCCCAGGAGACCTATCCAAAACGTCGATTTGACTTTGTGGGTCTCTACTTCAAATTACACTGGTGGCCAGGGAGCTAGTTTGGAATCAGAGGAGATCCCCAAACTGGATTCAATCAAGCTGAGGTACTATCTTAAATAATGCTATTTTGGGAAGCTAGCTGCTTAATCCCCTATCCCGAGGGAAGATGAAAAGCCCAGAATATTGGTTGCTCCCAGTTCAGTCAAGATGCTCCAAAATCCTTAGGACAAGGGCTTATTGTAGCTTACCTTAATGTAGTCATAGGGACAGGACACCTCGGGATGGTCCTCAATGTCGAAAATGTCCTCAAACTGGAGGCTGACCATGAAACCCTCCTCCAGCTCGATGGTGTAGAAGCATTCAGAGCTCTTGGGGTATGGGTTGGGGTAATCAGGACTGGTGATCACGCCTGTCCTCTGGGTAAAGAGGTTGTCGCTGCACTCCACTGTGGGAAGCAACAGAAAAATAGCCCATTGCCACAGGTACAGCAAACCTTTGCTTATCTGTGCCTGAATAATCTTTCCAGTGTCCCCAGTAGGTACAAAGAGAAGAAATCTCTACTTTACTGAGAAATGGAAACTCTGTGAAGGGTAATTGTTCATCCGAGGCCAGCTGCTTAAATATCTACAGTAAGGTTCAACGGTAGACTCTCCAAGTCCCTGTCAGAGCTCTTTACCTTGTGTGATGAGCCCTGACATTGGATCCTCTGATGGGACAGGCAGGGGACTCTGAGAAGGAAGGATTTCCAGATGGAGAGCTCAGGTGGGTACTGGACCTCTGAGGCCAAGCTTCCCTTAGATCTCCCAGCCTCCCTTGGTCATCATGTAATAAAGCCCCTCACACACACCGTCACTGTCCCCCATGTCACATGTTCCTTTACTGATTCTTTGTCCCCTGCTAAACTTAAGTTCTGTGAGCTCAGAGATTCTGTTTTGTTCCCTACTGTATTTCTGCCACCAACGATCCAGCATCCTGGGAGTCTGCCATGACTTAGCCCTTTCCTGGCTTCGGAAGCTTACCCTTGTGCTAGCCCATCCAAGGCCTGATATGTCCATGCTTTCTAAGCCTTTGTTTATTGTGAGCACTTGCAAATGAGAAAACAGTAGCAAGAGAGGCGAGTGTGACTAATGGGAAGTCGCGCAGCAAGCACTGCAGAATGGGGTTGAGGCTGAGGTCTCTGAACCCCCATCTGTTTCCATTCTCTACCCAAGCATTCTCATGGGGAAACTCTCACTCCCAAGGGGATTAAAATGGGCTCTTGGGAAAGGGACATCATACTCTCCTTATACAGAGTGCACAGATACGCAGCATTACATAAACAGATGCATACCGTGTTTGCGGTGCTTTTTTTTTTAAATAAGAAGTTTAAAAGAACAGAGTGAAAAGCTTCACTCTGAGCCCCCGCTGTATTTAGTACACTTGATAAATACTACACTATAGGTAGACACTTGATAAAATACTGAATGAAATCAATTAGAAAATATAATCCTCTTTAGGAAAATTCTTATAGGTACTGCCTTTTACACTACTTTATACTGGTGGGTATATACAGCTAGCATAAGGTTTTATGTAGGAAATAAGAAGTAGTTTTTGAAGAAAGAAGAAAGAGAACTCTTTACTTCAGCCTTGCCTTCTTCCAGGGACCATCATTTAACTTCCAAGTGAGCTCATGAGCATATTCCCTCCCCAGAGCCACACTAATTCCCATCAGTTCCCTAAATGCCCCAAGTTCCACCCCACCTCTGAATATTTGCAGAAGTTGTTCTCACTGCTGGAATGCTCTCCTTATTCTTTCATTCTGTCAAGGGGCTTCATCGCTAGGAAGCACTTGCTCACTTCTCCAGGCAGATCATGCCTGACCATCCAGCCCCTCGGACCTGCCTCTCCCCTCTCTCGAGCACTGAGGTTCCCGACATATGCCCCCAAGCCTAGCTTTTACATGGTTGTTGGGGTATCTGAACTCAAGCTTGTGCAGCAAGCATTTTACCCACCAAACCATCTCCCTATCCCGACTTCATTTTTAATTGCTCCTACTGTGCATCTGTGCCTGCCCTAATCTTATTGGAAGATACAGCAGATCATGAGACTGCAGAACATTGTCTCTAGATGGTACCTCGGCATGTCCTGTTGTCTGTGTGCAGGATGTAGCCAAAGCGGCAGGAGCAGTAGTAGCCGCCGATATAGTTGTGGCAGTGGTGATCACAGGACAGCTCCTCGTCTTCACGCTCCTTGCACTCATCCACATCTGTCCAGCAGGCAAAGCCTCTCATCAATCAATATGTACATGGTGACAAAGACAACAGCCACATTCACAGAACACCTAGGGCCATTCGTTATTGGCAGGTTCATGTATTCTTTCATTTAATCCTTATGTTAAGCCCAAAGGTAGTAATTATCTATTGAGGAAACCACAATAGGCAAGTTAAGCAACTTGCTCAAGATCACAGAGAGCCAGTTTGAACCTGGACTATACATATAAATTAGGTTAGGTTAGGCAACCTAACCCCTGATGGAAGCACCATTCTGTGTGTGTGTGTGTGTGTGTGTGTGTGTGTGTGTGTGTGTGTGAGGGTATGAGTGTATTGCCTGCATGTGTGTAAGTGCACAAGGGTTGTGAACTGGAGTTACAGATGGTTGTTAGTCAGTTGACAGCCACCATGTGGGTGCTGGGAATTGAGCCCAAGTCCTCTACAAGAGCAGTTGTCAGTGCTCTTAACCACTGAGCCATCTCTCCAGCCCTGGAAATCACCATTCTTTAACAGTTAGAATAATTACCACATGTCAAACCACAGTCTTAGGAAGGAGCAGTGTTACCACCTTCATCCTGTGGATGATGAAATTGAGACAGAGAACCTGGGTAGACTCTGAGCTTGGCCTAACAACTCTATATGACCCTGTTGCCTCTTTTCTTTTCCTTTCCTTCCCTTCCTTCCTTCCTTCCTTCCTTCCTTCCTTCCTTCCTTCCTTCCTTCCTTCCTTCCTTCCTTTCTCCCTCCCTCCCTCCCTCTCTCCCTTCTTATGCCCCTCCCTCCTTTCCTTTTTCCTCTCCTCCCCTCTCCCCTCTCCTCTCCTTTCCTTTCCTTTCTTCTTTGTCCTTGATATGGATCAAGTCTTATCTTAGGCATTTATATATACATTTCTCCTAATGACCAGCAGGTACATGAAAGGATACCCACCATCATTAGTCATCAGGGAAATATGATTTAAATCATACACACTCGCCAGAGTAATTAAAAATGGAAAAAAAAGTTGACAACATTTAACAGTGAGAATATGGAGCCATCATCTCCTACACTGATATACAAAATGACACCATTGCTTTGAAAAGGTCCAGCATTTTCTTGGAAGACTAAACATAGCTACTTTAAATCCAGCAATTCTGTTTCTAGATATTTACCAATTAAAAATGGAAATGTATATCCACAAAAAAGGTTGAAAGAAACTTTATTCGGGAGAATAAAAAACAAAGTTCAGGTGTCCCTTGCTGGGAAAATAGATTTGAAAAATTACACTATCTTCATACAATGGAATATCACTCTGCCAGGAACATGCAAAACTACAAATGAATCTCAGAAACATTATACTAAGTAAAAGAATCCTCATGCCCAGACTATATTTTCTGTTTGATAATTTCCATGACATTTTAGAGACAAAACTAATCTGTAGAAGAACATCTGAATGGTTGTTTCCCACAAGAAATTGAAGCAAAGGGGTTGATTGTGAGAGAACATGAATGAATTTTCTGTGGAGATGGTGAAGTTCAATGTATTTCAAGGGTTTGGGTCACACAGAAATATAATTTTTTTTTTCAAAATACAAATGCCTACTTAAAACATGTACATTTTATATGTACATTCCAGAATAAAACAAAAAATTGCGAACAGGTATTAAACTAGGAAGTATACTGATGTCTGTAGTTACTTTGGAATGTGACAAAAAAAGAAAAACAAGTTAGATGAATGGCGATGGCTGGACGGATGGATGTGTGGTGGAGAGGAGGCAGTGAGCCTCCAGGGGTGGGGTCTATGGGGTGAGGATGCAGGCGGCTGTCCAAGAGGCCATAGGCAGTGCTCATCGTTAGACACAAAGGGAGACGTGAGGAGAAAAGGACTTACCCACAGCCATGTAGTGGGCGTCAAAACCGGTGAATCGCTCCTCATTGGAGAAATCTGACCGGAAAGTGACAGACATGAAGGAGCCAGGGGAGAGAACCACTTCCTGGCCGGGGGTCTGCTCCGTATCTGTGCTTTCTCTGCCACAGAAGGTTGCCAGCACCTGGTCTTCCGTTTCTACCTTTGAGATCAAAGTAAAAGGGGAAAAGATGAACAGCTTCCCACATTCGCTTCTCTCCTGATCTCTCAGAAGACAGAGGTCAGGCCCGCCTACACGAAAACTCAAAGGAAAAGGAGTGGAAATTCTTGGATCTGAGGAAGACTTGGTCCACGTGCATGTAAATGTGGCCATCTGGTGAGTTTAATTCATTTTATTTAGTTAGTTCCAGAAACTAGAGCTTGATAGTTATCATTCTTGTTGCCAGCCAGATGAGTTACTCACTGAAAACAACCCAATTGTAAAATTCAAAAAGAGCTAGATAATCTCATAGATGGATTCTGTATGCAACAGGAACTTAACCACATTTCCAATGAAAAGACACTTTACACACAATAACTCATTCATGGAGCATCCAGTGTGTGCCTGCCACACACTGTGACGAATGACAAATAAGACACAGTGCTCTGCACAGGATGGCAGCCTTCAGATGGACAGACACAATCAGAGCTGTGACAGTGCAGCTACTGCATTCACAGAGGCACCAGGAGCTGAAAGAGCTCAAGTGGAACATAAGCTAAAGCAAATTTGGACTGATTTTTTTTTTTTACTTTTTAATTTTTTATTTATTTTTCTCTATGTGGATGAATGTACTGTCTGCATGCAGGTCTGTGCACCCGTGTTGTTCAATGCCGTGGAGGTCAGAAGAGGGCGTTGGATTCCCCTGGAACTGGAGTTCTCCTGGAATTGGAGTTTCAGATGGTTCTCAGCCGCCATGTAGGTGCTGGGGATTGAACCCAGTGGACTGATTTTTTTTTTAAATAGACATGTCCTCAGTATATAGAATAGGACCCGATACATAGTATTTAGCCAATAAATATATGTTAGCAAGAACTAAAATTATAATATACATTGTGAGAACTGTGAGAAGCCAGGGAATCTGCAGAGATTGGAGAGGAGATGTACTTGAAAGGACATTTGTAAAGTAGATTATGGTTGGCCTTGAATACCATTGATCGTGTGTCTGGAAGATACTGGAAATTTTTGAACAAGAAGTCTTGTAATCAAAACTATATTTAATAGACAGTCTTTAAAAATACAGAAAGAATACAGGAAGAGTCAGAGGCCCTGTGCCAATCTAGAGAACAGAGCAGAGATAGCCTATTCGAAACCTAAGGCTGACCATGTGTCTTCTCTGATTTGGGAGATGGCTGGTTGGTATAGTATTTGACTTGCTTCTTCATCTCCACTCCATCATCTTACACCTCCCTTGATTCTTTGAAGCTTGGATCTCTGTTTGTGATATCTGCAACTCATATTTTACACAAGCTATGGGAAAGAATCTTAGAAAGAATGGTCTCTGTTGCCTTGCAAAGTCACTAAGGCAAAGATCTCAAAAACTGTCTATATCAAGTAGCGTCTAATAAATTCATTGTTCTGTTCATTAGCTTAGCATGGAAGAATATCTTGACATTTGGCACTTCTGTTTTGAAACTAATGGTTTATTTATTTAAAATAAGAAGTTGTTTTAGAGGAAAGCAATTTGCCCTGGCAACAAAGCACAAGGACAATTAATCACGAATGTTGGGAACTGAAGTATAAACAGAGGATGAGCTCATGGCTTTGCTATTTGTTCTTTCTCTCTGCAGATACCAGCAAACTCCCACCAGCCTCTGACTGTAGAAGGTGCCTTTCTTTCCACAACTGAAGCAGAAAGGCCACTCCTTGAAATTCCAGCTGCAATGTTGTGCTTAGTCGAGTTTTCCAGATAGCTGAAGGTTTTCAGATAGTTATCCTTAAAATTACTTTTTTTCTTTTGTGTATAATTTTCCCTATAAGAGTGCTTTATACAGATCACCATTTTTTTCAAGCAAAGCACAGTATGCTTTCCTTGATGATCTAGAACATCATTACAAATTCAAAAATTATGGTGCTACATTTGAATGGGCTCCTCAGGATACAGAGCTGGGCACTATTTCCCCTGCATGGAATGCTGTTGAGCTTCATGGCTTTGCAATTCTTGTGTCTTTCTGATGATGTGTTCTACCAGACTGGTACCTGTACTTTTCTGTTTATTCTTTTTATGTGTATGAGTGTATTGCCTGCATATATATAAATGTACCCATGTTGTGTAATGCCTGTGATGGTCAGAAGAGGCCATTGGATCCCCTAGAACTGGCATTCAGGACGGTTGTTAGCCACCATGTGGGTGCTGGGAACAAAGTTGGCTCCTCTGCAAGAGCAGCCAGTGCTCTTAACTGCTGAGCCTTCTTGCTAGCCCCTGTTTGCCTATTTTGAATGTGTTATAAATTAGAACCTATTTAAACTGCTCTTGTTAGAATTTAATAGGAGGAGACTTGCCTTTGCTTCCCAAGTGCTGGGATTAAAGGTACGCATCACCAAGCCCGACCCAGAGAATTAATAATTTGAGAGTAAGGATTTGGGAAGTGATTCTCCATTGCATAACTGCACAACCCCAGTGCTCTATCCAGCATTGGTGTTTTAGAGTCACATAAGGTATACAGACCTGATACTTAGCAGTCTAGGCTCCTGTTCCTGGTTGTGCACAAGCTACTTCAGGATTACCATTTCTCTAGTTCTCACTTATCCACATGTAAAGCAGCAGTGTGAACTTGCTGATCAGTAAACTACTGTCCTAACAAAATGTTGTGACCATATACTGAAGAAATTAGAAGATGGCGAGTGGAAATTTCAACACACACATCTAGGCTACCTGATGAACTTAATCTTATTTGTGGTTCATAGTGACCCACTTAAAAGACTAATTACCAATGAATAGTTGTACCTTAGGCAGTAACAGTTCCAGCCACAGCAACTTTCCTGTAGCTTGGCAGGAAGGGCCACAGGCCCTTGGGTTTCACAGTGTAGAGCACAGGCACGTCCAAGTGAAAGCAACCAGAGATCACTTAGACTAAAGAGGGAACTATGGTAAGTTTCCTCTTTCCTGACAACTTCTGCACACTCTGATCTTTTCCCGTCGTTGCCCTATAGCCACACGGTTCCAGAGAACAGGTATGCCTGCCTCAGCTGGGGTCCCCGGAAACCGAGTCCAAGACAATTTTAGAAGCAGAGAAGGATGGGAGTCTGGGACGCTGGGAATTCAGCCTTCAGCCCAGAGTAGAATCCGAGTATATCAGTGTTGGGAGGACCCTCGAAGGGGCTTTCTATCCTCTCCTTCCAGAGGAAGCAGAGGTCCAGAGACAGGAAGTAACTTTGGAGGAGCAGAGAAATAACATGATCGTTTCTGTTATCAGCTTTGCTTCTGGGATGGTTCTGAAACTGGGTAAAGAGTCACCAGCACAAATAGTACATGACAGAAGACACAGACAGTACATGACAGAAGACACAGTACGTGACAGAAGACACAGTACATGACAGAAGACACGGTACATGACAGAAGACACAGTACATGACAGAAGACACAGACAGTACATGACAGAAGACACAGTACATGACAGAAGACACAGTACATGACAGAAGACACACGGTACATGACAGAAGACACAGTACATGACAAAAGACACAGTACATGACAGAAGACACAGACAGTACATGACAGAAGACACAGTATATGACAGAAGACACAGACCGTACATGACAGAAGACACAGTACATGACAGAAGACACAGATTCTTGGATAATTTTTTTTTCTTGAGAGCCTCTTGAACCCTTATCTTGGGTGCATGTATTTTTCTCCCAGAGAGAATATGGCTCAGTGGCAGCTCCCACTGTAACCTAAATCGAGTGCTCACTGGCCTCGGTTAACATTATGAAATTCTGCAAAGATCGGTTACCTCCAAGTGTAGCTGTCATTGAGCTCTGGCTTCTCTTTTGACTGTCCTGTATTCAGAGTCATCCTATCAATCTGAGGGAGGTAACTTTTCAGGCGAAAAAATAAAATGTGTAACAATGGCGGTCCACATGAGCGAGGACTGTAGACCCTACATTTCTCATCCTGTTGTAGAACCATCATGTTGTAGACTTGTTATTTAGGACACCAGCATGTGGTTTGCATGTAGTCAATTTGTTTTCTTTTAACTCGATTCAACAAATATTTATACACCAAGTTCTGTCTGGACTATAATATGAAGTATGCCAACAAATATTTACTTTGTGACATGAGCTTAATAAGCATGCCCCCTGCCTCTGGGAATGTGGCATTTACTAGGAGAAGATAAATACTCAAATATGTGTGCTAGGATATTGTCAGAGTATGGTGACTTCAATGAAAGGCAGTGGAGGGGGGGCCTTGGGTTTTAAAGATGGGAAAAATATATCCAGCTGAGAGGATTCATGAGATATTTAGGAACAAAAGACATAGTTCAGAGCACTTAACACAGCACGTACACAAGGCCCTGGGTTTGATTTCCAGCAATACAAAAAGGAGGAAGGGAACACGGAGGGAAGGAAAAAAATCTCTCAGGAAAAGTTAAATTTCCTTTGAGCTGAGGAAGGCAGGTAAGTACTATTTAGGCAAATAGAAAGAGTTAGTGGAGGGCTGGGTAGCAGAGACCATACAGGCAGAAGGGGTGCTGAAGGCTTTGGGTATTCAGGACAGAGTCACAATCAACTTTGTGCCTCCCTACCCCAGCCACCTGGTATAACAGAAGGGGGTCTGTTGTGCAGAGAGCTGAAAAATGGATCTAGGAGGAGACGCCAGTGTTTGTTTTTTATAAATTCTCTCAAACACAAATGTCCTAAACAGAACGAGGACAGGTAGCAGGGAAGGGCGTATGTCTGTGGAAGGAGGGCTAGGGTTGCTCACCGCACCTGAGGAAGAGGTATCAGTGCACTTTTGGAATGTATGTTTTATTAGATGAGGAGAGTGAAGTCCAGGTAATTTAAATGAATTGAGGGAAGCAAGTACAAATAGGTTGAGTGGTGACTAGTGCTAGGTGTTGGGATCCTGAATTTAGTTAATTCAGGATTCCAGCATTTCCTTTCCTTATAATTCCGGGTTAGTGTAGGCCCAAGTCTGGAAGGCAACCGTCCTTACTCTGTAAAGGTCGTGTGGACAGATGGAGAAAAGCCAATAGGTTCTATTTGTCCTCTTATGCCTCTACTCTACATCTAGTTCTTCCCTCCCACTGCAGGCTCTGATCGCCAGCCACGGTCCATGCCTTCCAACAGGATGGTGCATGTGGCCCCATGGATGTTGTATCTTCTTTGAGCCAAGACCTCTTTCATTAGATCTTCTTGAAGGTGCCAAACTTTCCACCAATACTAGGGTGTTAGGAGAACTGCTTGGTAACTTTTCCTCTGGCTCTATAACTTCTCACCCTCAACTTCTGCTTCCCTAACCTTCCTGTAATTGCACTAGCATTAATGTCCGTGGCTGTTTTTTTTCTTTTTCTTTTCTTTTTTTTTTTTTTTTTTGACAATCAGCACAGAGGTTCTGTCCACCCATCAAGAGGTTCACCATTTGTGGCTGTTTTCTTATATATAGAAGAGTCAAAAGTGATTTTAAGGGAACCATGTCCATTTCAACTAGAATCGACTGAGGCCATTTCAAATGAGAAGAGGCTCCTGGGCCCAAACTATCCAGAGTAAATTGGTTGAAAAGTGCACTTGGGGGATGGAGAGATGGCCTAGTGGTTAAGAGCACCGACCGCTCTTACAGAGGACCCGGGTTCGATCTCCAGCACCCACATGGCAGCCGAGAACCGTCTGTAACTCCAATTCCAGGAGAACTCCAGTTCCAGGGGAATCCGACACCCTCTTCTGACCTCTGCGGCATTGCATGACACAGGTGCACAAACTTGCATGCAGACAGTACATTCATACACACACAGAAATAAATAAAATAAAAAAAAAGAAAAGTGCACTTGGCTGTGAATACAAGTTTTCTCAGGGGAAGGGAAGAGTGTCTCAGAAGGTGAAGTTATGAAGTCAGAGGCAGACCAAGGTGAGAGTCCAGTGCCATAGAGAGCACTGGACTGGAGCCCACTCTGAGAGGGCAGAACTGGGCCCTGTCCTAGGAACATGCCCAGTATCTGGAGCAAGCAACTCGCACCTGGTTGACTGTATAGTAACTGTGAGTGATGACTGTTAGGAGATGTCCATCCCTCCTACTTTTCAGTGGCAGCTGTACTCTGCTTGTTTTGTTCTTCCATCATCAAGAAAGTCAGACATTGGGTATGAGGAGGGCAAACAATTTTCCTTGTGGGTTCAGAGATCACTGGCAAAGAGAAGGTATACCTTGGTATTCATCGACACCTAGACCTGGTGTACCATGCTGTCCTGGAGGCCAAGCCTGACCTGTGAATGTAATTAGATGATAGTGTGAGGGTATGCTTGGGATGTGAAAAGGACATGAATCGTTTTGTCGAGAGGGTGTTTGTATTGTTTACAAAACTGTCCACAGTAGCCCCATCCATGTCCATACCTGACGCTTTGTGATGTGGATCTGCTGCTCATGAACTGATCTGGTGTTGGTGTTGACAAAATGCACATGAGATGTTAGAGGTGACATGCCTTTTCTAAATTTAGTCCTTAAGGAACTTTGTAGTTATTGATAAAGATTCTTTGCTTGTCCCAACTTTAATAAAGCTTCTAAATTTTCGGATAGGTTCATTTGTGCAAAATCCAGTATTAGTAAAGACACCTGCTTAGTCGTTTTAGCAAGGACGTCCCTCTCCATCATCTTAGGTATCTGATATGGTTCCTCACCTTCCAGTATCCCCCAGGTGATGCTCAATTACCCTGGCCTATTCCCAAGTATCTTATTAGATCAGTTTAGCCACAATCCCCCTTAGCCCTCATGCTTCCTATTAATAATTCCCCTATGCTGTAGCTATGAATTCTCGTCTTCCTGCCCTGTAGTTGGAACTGGTTGTCATCTCTCTTGCTGACTGCAAAATCCCATTGTCTTTACACTGCATGATGTTCCTGAATAAGAATTTTATTGTTTTTCTTTAATACTATTTCGCACGTAGAATATTGCCATGAAGTCACCATGAGAAATAGCCTTATGGCCTATTGGAGAATCTACGGTGACACAGGACAGAGATGTGCTCTCCAACTGAGATCTCCAGATTAACTGGGTGACACTTACAACTAACCACCTGATGGAAAAGTGAGGCCATTTTGTTGTTTTGAGCTTTACTGACACTCTGAACAGTTGTCACTACATAGATGACTCTAGGCTAATCCAGCAAAGACCGTCCCAGTGAGTCTAGCTCAAACTCCTAGCCACAGAACTGTGAACAAACAAAATGTATGCTGTTTGGTCACCAAGGGTTAGAGTTGTTTATTATATAGTGAAGAACTTTTATGGGGTGAGATGCTTGGGGAGAATGAGTAAGACTGACATTTGTGGGTGGAAATTTGAAGTATGACCACCTAATGGGTTCTTGGAGTCTTGAAGGTCACCTCGTCTCTGTGTACCTTTTTCAGGACACTTATCGAAAACCAATACTCCTTTTCACTATAATATGAAGAGATAAGAAACAATACTTTCCAGGATAGATCAGAAAATTTTGGATTATGTTTACAAAGTTATCCTTGGTTTTTTATGCATAGGAATATAACTTTGGGGAAAAGATTCTAAACATGGAAGAAAAATTTATGAGCACATATATAACAGTCACATATAATAATAGAAAACTAGAAACAATAGGTAAATTAGCATTAACTTAACAAATATTAGGAAGCCATTAGTGCTGGGTGTGGTGGTGCAGGCCTTTAATTCCAGCACTCAGAAGGCAGAGGCAGTGGGATCTCTGTGAGTTCAAAGCCAGCCTGGTCTATATGAGTTCCAGGACAGCTGGGGCTACAGGGAGACCCTGTCTCAAAAAAAGACTGAAAAAAAAAGGATAACTAAGGGTTATCACATGAATGGAAATATTCTTAGTGGAACATTCTTAGCAAGGAAAAAGTAGTGAAGACATATAATGCAATATGATTACATCTCTGATGAATGCACACATTGAGAGAACTGAGTGGAAGGAATTAGGCCTAAACTATAAATAGTTTTTCTTTTTACTTTGTTTTTGTTTTGAGATTTGAAAAGAAATGGGCTCAGTGATACATACAATAGGCCAGACTTCATATACAGAATCTAGACTGAAAAAAAAAAGACACAGGCTGGGCATAGTGGCACATGACTTTAATCCTAGCACTTGGGAAGCAGAGGCAGGTGGATCTCTGTGAGTTCAAAGCCATCCCTGGTCTACACATCGAGTTCTAGGACAGCTGCAGCTACAGGCAGACCCTGTCTCAAAAAGACATAAAGTAGAAGGGGCTATTTGGTAAGAAGACAGGCCACCTTGATCTCTGGGTGCAAGGGGCTGATGGCCCAATCCTGCTGCTCCAGCAAGTGGCTTCCAATTTCAGTTAAAGAGCATGGACAGACACAAATGAAAGGTACCGGGCACCAGATAAGAACCTGGGTCTCCCTAGCACAAATGACAGATTGTGTGAACTCCAGGGGTTTGGGGGTGGGGTGGGGGCTGTTACAGGAGTGTGCCAAGGGAGAAGTAGGTGTAAATGAGATTAAGACTCATTAAAAAATTGGTATGAAACAAATAAAAAAATTCAATAAAAAAGAAGTTGGGTCTAGAGAAAAAGGAGTTAGCCTATCTACGTGCTGGTGTGTGTGTGTGTGTGTGTGTGTGTGTGTGTGTGTGCGTGCGCGATGCATTTCAAAAGCTCCCAAAAGCCATGCACATGAAAACAGCACAGCTGGCAGATGGAGGACGAAAGATGACCTCAGACAGAGGTCCCCAAATTGGTGGCAGTGCTCCCAAGCTCCTACAATATTAGGCTAATGAGTTCCTCAAACTGAAGGAGGAAATTGAAACTCAGTATTCCTCAGACACCAGGTTTCACTACCCTCCCTACCTCACAGACCAGGTTTCATAATACTCTTTACTTATCAGGAAATTATGGGTCCCCCATCCTACAATAGTCACCCCCCCCAGGTGGGGGTGTCATGGAAAGTCCTCCAGGCTTCTAACTACCTATAAAACCTATTCACTTCTTTTGTTAGTTGCTATTTTCTCTGCCTTTGAGAGATAGCCCAGCAGTTTGTCAATAAACTGTATTCCTCGTTCACAGAATGATCCTGTTCAATTGTTTTTGTTGCCAGCTTCCAAACCTGGGTTTTGGCACCAAATGTATGAAAAGGGGCACTGCAAATACCGTCAACTAAGACAATTCCATGGGGGACAGCAGTTTATTGGGCAATAGACCTCTGGATTGCCCCCTGTCAGGATCAGAGAGAGCAACAGGCAGCAGCACAAGTTAGTCAACCTTTATAGGCAGATGGGGCTTGGATAACTTTCCATGGTGTAGTCCAGGCAGCTTATCCCATGACTGGTTGGTCTCTCAACAGTCACAGGGACTTTCCCAGGCTAAGCCCAGACCGCCAGTGTAGAATATTTGGAACTGTGCTGCCATTTTAAGAGTCTGGCAGCAACCTAACGATGATAATTCATAGTCATTCCAGTGGATTGGGACATTTTGATCTCTACTATATATTTACCTCTAATTACAATGGTGTAATGAATATACCTCATACAGATGTCATGGTTCTGAGTCCAGAGAGATAATACAACTCCCTTAAAACCACAGTACCGGGCTGGAGAAATGGCCTAGCGGTTAAGAGCGCCTACCGCTCTTGCAGAGGACCAGGATTCGATCCCCAGCACCCACATGGCGGCCGAGAACCGTCTGAAATTCCAATTCCAGGAAAACTCCAGTTCCAGGGGAATCCGACACCCTCTTCTGACCTCCGCGGCATTGCACGACACAGGTGCACAAACTTGCATGCAGACAGTACATTCATACACATACAGAAATTAAAAAAATAAACAAACAAAAAAAACCCCATGTACCCAGCCACTATGGAAAGCAGTGTGGAGAACCCTTGGAAGACTTGGAATGAACTTGCCACCCGACCCAGCCATACCACTCCTAGGCATGTACCCTCAAGACTCACCCCACCGCAGAGATACATGCACGGCCATGTTTATTTCAGCTCTCTTCACAATAGCAAGCAGCTGGAACCAACCTAAATGCCCCTCAACTGACGAGTGGATAGAGAAAATGTGGTACATCTACACAATGGAGTTCTATGCAGCAGTAAAGAAAGACGACATCACGAGCTTTGCAGGAAAATGGCTGGAGCTAGAAGACATCATGCTGAGTGAAGTAACACAGTCCCAGAAAAACAAATGACGAATGGTATCCCTCATCTGTGGATGCTAGTGCCAATTACCTAGTTGTATTTCTTGTGCATGGGCCCTTGAGCTTTTGTCCAAAGCAGCTGGGAGTGATGCATATTGGAAACAACAACAACAACAACAACAGAAAGGACTGCATGGAAGAAATAACCGAAACAATGAACTTCTGTTCAAAACAGTCAACTTCCTCATGGAGAATTTTGAGAAAGACTGAGAAAGAGATGAAAAGCATGTTTGGCAGAATGCATGAGCTCTGGTGGGGTGGGGGAATGGGGGTGGACACGGGTCTAGATTTGATAAAAAAATTAAAAATAAATTAATTGAAAAAAAACCCACAGTACCCAAAATAGAATTCCGATGTCTTAACTTTCAGGTCTCATCAAGTAATTAGAATCAGATAATTATACAGATGGTCAGAGCTGGAGAAGACGTTCAAAGACCTCGAGTTGACACCTTTTATTTCTTAGATAGAGAAACTAAGTCCAGTCACATTTATACCCAGGCGGTCCAGGAGTGGGCTCTCCCAGGTCAGGGTTCTCAGTGTTATTCTTTTACTAATCACAGTAGAACCTCCTAATGGACCCTGGTAATCCCCTAAGAATGCACTGTGTGCATGCAAAGATTAGCCTGCCTAAAGAATGAGAGCCAGAAAGTGCCCCAGGTCCTGAGAGTCTGCAGAGGCCACCGGTGCCAAGAAGGATGGGATATTCTCAGATAGCACATTGGACAGAAAAGAGCAGCATGCACTTGGAGAGAAGGGCAGGCAGGGGAGGGGCCTGGCCCAGAGCCTGGGACCTGGCATCCCAGCATCCTGCAGGGTAGCGGGGAACCAGCGGTGCCCCAGGTCTCAGCAGGAGCAGGCTGTGGTGGGGCCTCCAGAGGGCCTGATGATTTTATCTGGGGAGGAGGGCCAGGGGGGATTTCTATTCCCTTTGGCTTGTGAATGGCTCAGACTCCACCATCCCATCTTTTCTGGGGTGAGGGCTGCCCATTCATATGCAAATCCCCTCTGTATGGGAGCCCACAGTTCAATGCAGGAAAATAGCTTGGGGATAGGAAAAATAAACAAAGGGTGGTTGTGTTCTTCCAGGCCCAGTCTCCCAGGCTAAACATATGTCACAGTCTGGGCTGTGGGGTCGAGTGACCAGCCAGTGCTGAAGGGCTCCGCTTTGGGCAGCGTCCCCAGCAGATTTTCAGGAATGTGTGTGCCGGAATTTGCACCACCACAGTTCAGGACCCCCCCTCACTCAACCCCAAATTTACATCCGCAAATCTTTGCACAGAAATCCTTTAGGGGCATGGAAATGGGAACCAGAAACCCTAGGTCCTTGTCACAGCCCTGTCAGTCCTATGCCACTTTACTTTAGCCCCCTCTCCCCAAGTGTTGAATCTGAAAATGTCTATTAGCTTACAAGGCCAGTTGTCAACTTTTCAGGGATTTTTCTCTCTTGTTCTTAAACACAGTCACACAGCCATCCTTAAAGATCAAGTTCAGAAAAATTATAATGAAATAGATCATATTATAAATAAATGGATATGATCTTATCATTTCTTAATTATTTTAGCATTGCCTATCACTGTCTCTGAAGTTTAATGTCTTTTGTATTTGAGTGCTGGGTGATATGCTGGGGTACATCTCCTGTCCCTCTCTTACCTCCCATTTCCTTTCATTTACAAACACACAGATCATTGTTTCTAGACTTCAGTTTTTTCCCAAACATGCAACATAGGCATCAAAATTGCCCTCTCCAAATCAGGTGAAAGGGGACACTGGGTGCAGAAGCCACTACTAAAGTCTGCTCTTCCCTGGCCGCATCTTTCAAGAACACTGCTCCCCACCTTCCTTCTGGGTCCATCTTCACCCCTCTAGCCACATCTCATTTATAAGCCCTTTCTCCCTCCGGAGAGTCTCTGTGCTGTCTGTTCCCTCTCTGTGGAGTGCTTTTCCTCCAGGAAGCCCAGGCCTACCATGCCCACCATATTTAAATCACAGTGAACCCAAATCTTCTGCAGAACCCTTTACCAGTCCTGTTTTGTTTCTTTGCTTCTCAGCTACTTGCTCACTTGATAACTTACAGGTTATCCTCCTTTATTGTCTGTTTACTCAGTGCGATGTGAGTTTTACCTTACACTCTAGTAAAATGTGGGGACTCAGTATTTTTGTAATAAATGAATACCTCCCCCTGCCTTTCTCTCTCTGTGGGGAAAATAAATTCAAGTTCTGATTTTTATCAGTATGTTTCTTTTTAAAAATATATTTTTAGGGGCTGGAGAGATGGCCTAACGGTTAAGAGTACCGACTGCTCTTGCAGAGGACCCAGGTTCGATCCCCAACACCCACATGGCGGCTGAGAACCATCTTTAACTCCAGTTCCAGGGGAATCCGACGCCCTCTTCTGACCTCCGTGGCATTGCGTGACACGGGTCCACAAACCTACATGCAGACAGTACATTCATACACATAATAAATAAATAAAAATTTAAAAAAATATTTTTATTGTTATTAAACTTTTTCATATATCATACATCTTTCTCAATCCAATTTAGAGTCATTTCCCTTTCCATGTCCTCCACCCCCAGTATGTTTCTAAGGGCATCCTGTGTATACACAAGCACAACAGACAGATACACACCCTGTACACCCGAACCTCAGCATACTCCTATCCACACACATATACAAAG
Source organism: Rhizomys pruinosus (assembly GCA_009823505.1). NCBI lineage: Eukaryota > Metazoa > Chordata > Mammalia > Rodentia > Spalacidae > Rhizomys > Rhizomys pruinosus. The sequence continues at coordinate 110,800 of VZQC01003882.1, forward strand.
ATTCCTTAAGATTTCAGTCACCCCATAGGTGGTGCTGTTTGTTTTCCTGCATAAAAATAAGCTTTGACTACACCTGAAGCTCATTTTCACTTGCTGGCTCTCCTTAATTAGCAGGAATTAGTTGAAATTCATGAGAAACCTCCATCCATTTCTCATTTCCTTCTGAGGCCAAGGCCTCCTCTCCACTCCCAGAGAGTGAGAGCTGCAGAGGCTGAGGTCGGCTCAGACTGAGCACCCAGGGCATGCTCTAAGTAAACAACACTGTGCAGAAATCAGGAGTCAGGGGCAGAGGGCTTATCTCTCAATTACCCAGCAGGATGCAGACTGACCTATGTGACTTGGGAAAAGCGCTGAACTGGGTCACGGACCATCAGAGCTGAAAGGGCTTGGAGAAGCCAGCCAGGTCACTGCCTTTGCTGGGAAAACTGATGCTCAGAATGGATTGGTGACTTGCTTAAGGTCTCATGAGGAGCCAGAGCTGGTTTCTAGGACAGTGTCCCTTCTTCCACACAACTGCCTGGAGATATGTGGCTTTTCCTGGGCTCCTTTTTCCTGGCCTCCACTCCCCAGGACATTGCTTATTAGAAAATACAGCTGTGGGCCTTGAACCTTATGACACTGACAGTCTAGTGGGAGTGACTCTAAGGTCACCCATGGAATGTACCCACCACGAACATATAAGTTAAGCATGTTCCCATCCCTTGTAGCTCAGATTTCTTTCTTTTCTTTTTTTTTGAGACAGGGTCTTCCTGTAGCCCCAGCTGAACTGGATCTCCCTGAGTAGACCAGGCTGTCCTCAAACTCACAGAGATCCTCTCTGCCTCTGCCGCCCAAGCTGGGATCAAAGGTGTAGGTCACCATACCCAGCTTGTATCTTATTTTTTTTTTTTTATATATAAACCTGACACACAGTGGTCTTTTTAAAAAATTTTATTTATTTCTGTATGTGTATGAATGTACTGTCTGCATGCAAATTTGTGCACCCATGTCGTGCAATGCCGCAGAGGTCAGAAGAGGGTGTTGGATTCCCCTGGAACTGGAGTTCTCCTGGAATTGGAGTTTCAGACGGTTCTCGGCTGCCATGTGGGTGCTGGGGATCGAACCCCAGTCCTCTGTAAGAGCGGTCGGCGCTCTTAACCGCTAGGCCATCTCTCCAGCCCGTGTATCTTATTTTTTTAAAATAATTTTCCTCTCAAACTCAGAATAACATTTTAGCAGAATCTGGGCAAAACGCGGGTCCTCAAGAACCCTTGATAACATTTTATAGATTTTGCTAAATTACCATGACAGGTAAACTGTTGCCTTAGGAAAAAAAAATGTATGGCTAGGAAGCAAAGACAGGTCCCTTCCAGAGTAGAAGCTGCTTAAGAGAGGCCCATGGGGAAGCAGAACAAAGATCTTTGGGCAGGCAAAGACAAGTATTTAGACCTGGCTTTTCTGGAGGCACTTGGAAAAATCTGTGCCTCAGTTTACTGTAAGATTGTATAATAACAGCTATTTTTCCTATTCCATGAGAGTTTCATGTGGTAATAGATTAGAAACTGCCATAAAACTTGTGACGATACAAGGTAAACACGCAGGATAAATCAACAGCCTCCTGTGTTTAAACAGTCCTTTCAAAGCCCATTTGTAGGAATTACCTCAAATCACTTGGGTCATGGGAACAAGGGACAGTCAGAGTGCAGGAGGAGGAGGACGCCAATCATCGAGTGGCTGGCCATGCCGGGCAGGCATTTTACAGTCATACCTTCGCCATCCTTACCAGTGAGCCAGCATTGATTTAGCTAATTACATATGTATTGGACATATGTCTTTTAAGCATGGAGTGGTTTGAATAAGAATTGTCCTCACATGCCTCCAATATTTTTTTTTTTTTTTTTTTTTGGTCTTTTGAGACAGGGTCTCTCTGTAGCCCCAGCTGTCCTGGAACTCACTCTGTAGACCAGGCTGGCCTTGAACTCACAAAGATCCGCCTGCCTCTGCCTCCCAAGTGCTAGGATTAAAGGCGTGCGCCACCACGCCCGGCAAGGCTCCAACTATTTGAATACCTGGCCCCATTGGTGGTGCTATTGTTGGAGGTTGAAGAGGTGTGGCCATGCTGGAGGAAGTGTGTCACTAGGGGTGGACTTTGAGAGTTCATAGTCCTGCCCCCTTTCCAGTGTCCCTTTCTCTGTTTCCTATGCCTGCTTGACCATGTGAGCGCTCAGCAGTCAGGCCACCTGCCACCTTCCCTGCCAACTGCCACAATGGACTCTTATCCCTCTGGAACCGTAAAGCCCAAAACACTCTTCCTTCCATACGTTGTCTGGGTCATGGTGTTTTATCATGGCAACAGAAAGTAACTCATATAAAGCATGCACCTCATTCAACATTCACAAGAAACCCATGAAGAAGGAATCTTCCTTATTTCTGTTTTACAGACAAAGGGAATCCAGTGAGCGGTGGTGGTACAGCCCGATCATAGGTCTGACTGTTTCTAAACCCTGTGCTCAAACCACAAAGCCTAACTGCCATTTTCAGCTACTATTATACTCCCAACCACCAATAACTATGGGGTAGACGCTGTGGCCACTCTGAATTTTTTTTTAAGCTAATGACAAGCCCAAGCTTTGGGAGATGAGGAAGGATGGACAAAGGGTCTCACTCATATAGTGACTCAGATCAATTTTATCCTTATGTCCGTGTAATCCCTATCTTAAAAGTCTAGATTAATATTTCCAGTTGTGTTCCAAAGTCAGTGCTCTTTAATCCACTCTATGCTTTTATAAATCTGCAGGTCCCTGCATGTTCCTGATCTCTGTTCCTAGGAAAGTGGCCACTGTGCTAACAGAACCTGGGTTGAAAGTTCTCATTCCTCCTGCCTCTGGGAGGCCAGCTCCTGTGGTATGTGTCTACATACATTCTCCAAACATTTCATAGCTTCCTATTGGGAATCCTAGACTCAAATGGCAAGCGATACCACACAGAAAGCATAAAGGATTAAAACAAGTGGTTTGCTTTCTTTAGACAGAAACACATTTTGCACATTAAATACAGACAGACATTCTTGATTCCACAAAGAATGTTCTCAACTGACTTTTCTTGAAATACATGCCCCACGTTTCCTATTTTTGGTAGACACACTGGAGGGCAAACTTTTACAGTCTTTAAGTGAAGCAATGGTGCAAGCAAGATGTGGGAGAGTTTTTGCATGAGTGGGAGATCTGGAAGGAGGAGCCCCATCTACAGGTCACCTCTCCATGGTAGCAGCATATAGAAAGCTGCCAGGATAGCCAGATTTTTTAAGGAATTTGAGAATGTGAATTTTTGTGTGACATCAGAAGTTTTACATTGTTATTTCTTTTTTTTTGTTGTTTTCCTTTTGCTGCTCAAATTAGGCTGGTGAAAAGCTTATACCCAAAGCATTCACTCGACATGTTGGCCACTTGCCTGTGGCTGTGGGAATACACGTGTGAGCCCCAGATCATTCTTCCTGTTGACTGTTTGTCATTCTGGATGCCCAGACGTAAGCCCAAACTTCCCAGACGTTTTCCCAGCCCTACCCTAGATTTTCTTTCTAGGACTTCTGGGCTTTTCTTTTACATCTCTCTAAAACATGCCAGTCCTGACAGTCTGCCTGGATCTGTGCATCTTCTTCAGTCTCCATGCCACAGTTATCTTCAGACACATTCATTCTGTTGGCTTCCATTTATCCTTTAAAAATGATCTCCAACATCAAGAGGTTCTTTTCACCACTCACAAGTGTATATGCTGCCCTATGCTCCTTGTCTATATTTTAAGGTATTTTATTTATTATTTTTTGTGTATAAGTGTGTTGTCCTCATGTATGTAAGTGCACCTGTGTCATGCAGTGCCCATGGAGAACACAAGAGGTTATCAGCGGGTCCCCTCAACTGGAGTTACTGATGAGTGTGAGCTGCCATGTGGGTGCTGGGAACTAAACCTGGGTCCTCTGTATGCTCAGTCAGTGCTCTTAACCACTGAGCCATCTCTCCAGCCTCCTTATCTATACTTTAATACTTAAGTACAGAGTTGTTTTTGAATTCAAAGCACAGGGCTATCTTACTCATCTTTGGACACTGCTCATCCTAAGACAGATTTTCTATAGAATTTTTAGAGTTTGTTGGATAAAAGATGGGTAACCATTTGAAGATTTTGAAAATGTCACATTCAAAGCAATGTTTTATGAAGATCCCTCTGGATATTTGCAGAGGGTAGACTAATGGGGAGAGACTGATTGGCCAACACTGAAGGAGGCTATTACAATCTATTAAGTAAGCCAAATCAGAATTGGAGCCAAGGAATTCACAGTGGAAAGGACACAGAAATGTTAATTATTATCAGAGATACAGTGTCACCAGGGGAGCAGTGATGTTTTATCATATGACCATTAACAGATAACAACTGAGCTTTTATGGGGGGGAGGGAGAGAGAGAGAGAGACTGAATAGAAGTTCTGCATGCCTTCTTTTTAAAAAAAAAAAGATGGTTCAGCATGAACTTGAGACACAATTTACAACCCTATTGCTCTGTTTGGGGAGCCCCTACCCACATCTATAATTTTTGCCCCACAGCTCCTTTCTAAGTCAGTTATTTGATATGGTGCTCAATTAAACTAATTTGAAATATTTCTGGAAAAATATTCTTTTTCTGGATATGTATACCAAAAGACAAAATTCAACTATAACAGAGTTTTGAGTTTGACTTTGTTCAATGTTTGTGATACATTACACTTGAAAGCCAAACATTCACAAGATGGGACTCTCCTATAAATTAATTTTAAACAAGAAAAAGATTGACAATCTTCAGGTGTAAATTCTGGTCCAGGCCTGATGTTGGCCAATGAATTGGCCTTCCCTGCTCTTTGGAAATGATGATGGTGGAGTTAGACCTTGATCTCAAAGGCCTTCAAATATCAAGGTTACCTGGATATTATAGAGAATGTAGTTCAACTCCTGTGTTTGAATGTGGGTGGACAGAGTCCTTCTAAGCAAGTAGCCACTTGCCTGAGTGCAATAGTGGAGAATGACAGGCAGAACCAAGGCCTTCCAACTCTATGTCCATCGTCTGTGCTTGGCCCTTTGCCTGTAGCACCAGCCTTGATTGACATGCTTATCTGTGCATGGCAGGACCCTACAATGGTAGCACATTCCAAAGAAGCATATGCTGTGTACAGATGTGCATGTCTTAAAGACCGAGGGCTACGGAAAAGCCACTCTGGGGAGGAATTTCCCATAAAAGTGAGCACCCGGTCCACAGCCTTGGGATCTTGTTCTTTGAGCTGCCGATGTCAGCAATTCCCTTATGGGCGCCTGATGGGTCTGAGAGGGAAGGGCAGTTCCTGGGGAGGTCTGGGAAGGGTTCTTGTGAATGACCTGGAAGGTCCTTTAAATTCACTCTTAGGTTTCTAAGAAGGTTCAGTCATGTAGAAAAAAAATAGGGAATGGTCGTCCTGCCAAAGGAAAACCTATTATATCTCAAGTTCCTTGGTAAGGGACAATGGTGATGTGGTATGCTTACAAGTTCAACTTTAATAGTGTCCCACTAAGGTGTCCCTAAATGATTGTAGGTCCTTCTTGGAAAGTCAGTGACCATGGAATTTTGAGAATTGCTAAGTAGAATAATGAAAGTTTGGCTAGATCTTCTGGAATGTTATGGCAAACAGTATTGGGATTGGACTTCCCAAATTAAAGGTACTACAGGGACCATCTCATCCTACTTTCCATTGCATAGCAGTTTCCTCCAAACACTGCATTCTCTCTATCCTGGAGGGATACTTGTGGGAAGATCCAGTTTGAATTAGGGCTAGTTCTCAGCTAGCATCCCTCAGGGAAAATGTGGAAGTCATGAGATTCCTCTGATCCCACCCCAAGATGGAGCAATGTGGCCCAGGCACATGATGCTAAGTGGGGCAGCAGTATACAGGGGCATGAAACTGGGGTCTATGATTGGTTCTGGGAGATGACATCATTTTGCTTATAAAAGTGACTTGCCTCATACAATAAATCAAATTCTCCATTACCATCATTACACAGAATTCCCGGTCCATTATTTTGCGTGTATACAGGCTAAAGCAGGCCTGGATTTCGAGTGTCGGTGGCTAGTGGGTTGGATGGGGATCTAGCAGATCACCAAACTGGTAAGCTAGCGTGGGGTTGGACAGAGACCAATCAGGTCACCAATCTGTGGAGTAAATTGTGAATGGGTGTAGGCTGAAGAGCGGCCATCAACCATCAGCCTGAAATTCCCGTCCAGAGACAGGCAGGTGGGAAAGCATGGCCAGGCAGGAAGCGTTACACTTCCCAGGCTAAGGACCTGGGTTGGAAGTACCTCTCAGGTTGGGTTACAAAAGTAACCAACTGACCTCTGCACGGAGGGGTCAGTTCCCCACAGTGACCACAGGTGACCACCGCTCCCTTTCCCTTAGCAGGACTGCACTGTACCTACTCATAGCAAGGGAAGCTTCCTACAGATACTCTAAGATTCAATAAACAAAATTACAAGGCTCAGAAAGTGAACAACTCAAAAGTCTCAGGAAGTCCCTGATGCTAACGAGATTCACAAGGCCCACTCCCCGGTGTTACATACACAGTAACAACTCCAGCCAGCCTTCCGCCCACTCCCCAGTGTTACATACACAGTAACAACTCCAGCCAGCCATCTGCATTGCCAGAAACTCTCCGGCCTCTCCCCCATGGACTTCAGGTTCTTCAGAGAGCTCCAGAGACGCACCTTTCATGAGTCCTCAGGTAGAAGGGGGTGGGCTTTGGGGGTGATGGAACTAACTTTGAGTCACCCCATCCCTGTAACTCCTTACTCATAAGTAACCCAATCAATTTATTAGTTGACCAATTTAGACTTTGGTAGACTGGTTACTTGGTCCGTTGTTGGTTCCTTATCCGGAGTCAGTAGACGTTTGTCCATATTGCCACAGGAAAAGTAGCATAACAATTTCTTACTGAACAGGTGAACACAAAGAGTTTTTTTAAATTTTTTTTTTATTTATTTCTGTATGTGTATGAATGTACTGTCTGCATGCAAGTCTGTGCACCCGTGTCGTGCAATGCCGTGGAGGTCAGAAGAGGGCGTCGGATTCCCCTGGAACTGGAGTTCTCCTGGAATTGGAGTTTCAGACGGTTCTCGGCCGCCATGCGGGTGCTGGGGATCGAACCCGGGTCCTCTGTAAGAGCAGTCGGCGCTCTTAACCACTAGGCCATCTCTCCAGCCCCGAACACAAAGAATTTTGCAGAGTGTTGTTGACCTATCCTCGAGCCACATGACACGCTTGTGCTTGTGTTTAAATGACCAGGAAAGAGATTCTCATTCAAAGCCAGAAAATGTCCACATTCTGGAGGCTGGGGTTGGGAAGGCAATTAGAACTACATGTGCAAGTCTTCTGGACTTGAGAGTTCAGAGGCAAAGTGTTAGACCTCTCCTTGAACTCTGACCTTAACTCTCTTACAGCCAATGAGAACTTGGCAAAGCTACAAAAATAGAAGCAGTCATGTCCCGAGGTGCTATGGGGTGATCTGGGATCACCCACGCAAACAGAGTGGGCTTTGAGGCTCGCGTAAATCTGAGCAGTTCCACGTCTGTATTTTTCTATATTGGGCCAAATTGAAGCTCTGTTAGAACAGGTTCACCAAGGAGAAAATGGATGAGTGTCTAACAGCCCCTGAATTTGACTTACAATATATTGGGCCAAATTGAAGCTCTGTTAGAACAGGTTCACCAAGGAGAAAATGGATGAGTGTCTAACAGCCCCTGAATTTGACTTACAAGTTCTTGACTATTAAGACATAAGGCTCTGGGCTCTGTGGTGTGTGAACACCAGTTGTCAGCAGACAAGGCAGTATGCTGCAAGGAAAGGCCTGTTCTTTCCATGGCATTCAGAACCTCTGCACGAGGCTTTGTTAATGCTGCTGGGGTATTCCAGAGGATGGTCAACCATGAAAATGCCTTCCAACCCCAGCTCCTACTTTTTACTACTGCATAGCCTACACTCTCAAACATTTGATCAATATGTGGGAAATTAGGCAAAACTTTCTAATACCTCAGCGTGGGGCATAATTACAGCCGTTTTTCTCTGCTTACTGCTTGCTTTTTCCTGTTTGAGATCTTGGAGGAGAAACCCGTGGAAAGGATGCAGTGACTGAAATCAGAGGGCCAAAAAGATGTCCTGTTTGGCTGAGTCACAGCACCAGCTCTCAAGGTCGGTCTGGAACTTAGTATACCCCTCCCCATCACTTCTTTTATCACTAGATACAGATGCAGCTCTGTGAGGGCAAGGATGAGGTGTCATCTACACCCATCTTGAGACCCCTGGAGATCTTACCTTTACGTAGTCATATTCACAGAGGTAAGAGGATTCCAAGTTGAAGTGCATGAAGTAAAGCTTGATCCGAAACCCCTCTGGGACTGTGATATTCCAAGTCACCTCTGAGTCACTTGGATAGGAATCCGGATAGCCCGGTGATTGGATCTGGCCAAACATGTCATTAAGCTCCACGGTGTGGGCTGATGCCTTCAACAGGGCGAGGCACAGAACATGGCAGAGGAGCAGCCACCTGAAAGACATGCATGAGGCTCAGCTCAGGCCCACGGTCGCAGTCCCCAACCCCGAGCTAAATGTCCTGCTTCGCTCCTTTCCTCCTGGACACTTGCTTGCCCCATCTGTGGCTGAGAGGAAGCGGCTAGAATGATTTCTAAGATTTCCTTCAATTTTGCTCTTTTGAAAATTTGATGAATATTTAATTTTCGTAATTAGATAATACTTTGTATTATTTCTTCAGTTGCACTTTACTTAAGGATCATAAATTCTTATTTCTAAAACAGAAGCAATAAGAGCTGTAATATCTGAATGACCTAACTTTGGTGGTGGAACCTGCAGGCACCCAGAACATTTAATATGTAAAAAGATTTTTTTCCCTACAAAATCAGTCAAGATATGCAAAATCTTGAATAAAGACAGAATGAACAAAATGTGACTTTGTGCTCTTGATGAGTGTCCTAAAGAAGCAAAAGCTTATGATTCATTTCTACAGGAACCAGAAATAATGGACTGCCAAAAGAATTTGAAAAGAGAGCATGGGAAACACACCATCGAATGTGGGCAGCGCGATAATGAGGGGCAAGAGCCAAGCCTGGGCAGAGCCCTAATGGTCAATAAACTCAACACATCGCACACCAATAGACAACCTTCCCTAGTGAAACCCAGGGACCTTGGACTCAAACATGTCAAACGTGGCTCTCCGGCTTCTTTCCTAATGGCTTCCTGTAATCACTTCTGTTTTTGTTCTTGTTCTTATGTGTACATACACATGTATGTGCATGAGTGTGGAGGCCACAGATCAACCTTGGTTGCTGTTCCACAAGGGCCGTCCATCTTGTTTTTTTTTTTTTTTTTTTTTTTTTTTGTATGTGTATGAATGTACTGTCTGCATGCAGGTCTGTGCACCCGTGTCGTGCAATGCCGCGGAGGTCAGAAGAGGGTCTCAAATTCCCCTGGAACTGGAGTTCTCCTGGAATTGGAGTTACAGACGGTTCTCAGCCGCCATGTGGGTGCTGGGGATCGAACCCGGGTCCTCTGCAAGAGCGTCGGTGCTCTTAACCGCTAGGCTATCTCTCCAGCCCCCCATCTTGTTTTTTAAGGTAGGGTCTCTCACTGGGACCTAGGGGTCACTGATTGGTCTAGAATGGCTGGCCCATGAGCCTCGGTTATCTTCCTGTCTCCACCTCCGCAGCTCTGGGATTATATGCATACATTATCATATGTACTTTCTTGGATTGTCAGCAAGCAGTCGATGGACTGCAGTACCTCCCCAAGCCTGTTTCTGGAGTTTTCCATTGCTATACGATTGCCTGCCAGTTCTCTGAGCCTGACTTGTCACCATTCCCTGTCCTTTTGTCACCATGTGTACTAGTCACCAAGTTGTGATGATTCTACTTCTTTTCCTTTTCTTCGATGACTTCATTTAAGCCTCTGTTCTAGTGACCTAGCTGATCTTCCGGTCTCCTACCCTCCCCGTTACTCCATTGAATAGACTTCTGCCAGAGTTGGTTTTCTAGAAGGTGACCATGCTGCTTCACTGTGCCTGAAGGCAGAACATGTGCTCCCGAGGTGGCCGATGGAACTTCTGTGGGCTGACCCTGTCTCCAAACCCTCTCAACACCACCCATGCTGCTCCTTCTTCCTGGCCCCCCCCATCTCTGCTAACACTCTGGCCATCCTCCCCTGTTGATGTCTTATTTTTCACTCCCTATCCAGGTTTCCCAAGCTAAGTATTCATCTCTCCAGATTGCAGGGCTCTCTGGCGATGCCTTTGTTGGAGCAGCTGGCACACGGTGCTGTTCTGGGCACAGACACTAAAACTGCGGTGGGTGCCTGCTGGTATGCAAATCCTAGTTTTTCCACTGTGAAGACAGGTCATGAATTAATGTTCTAGTCTCTTTATATATAAAATTGGAATTATAATTCCTAATTCATAAAGTTCAAATGCTTATTAAAGATGATATATGTAATGGATTTAGTATGAAGTCTGGTATGTAATGAGTTATGAACAAATGCTCAGAACAAAGAAACACAATGGTGCCAAAGTCTGAAATAGCTTAGAAGTTAATGCTAGAAAAGTCTACCAAGTTTTTTTGGATTAACAATTATGTCCTTGTATATCAGGAAGTTGATTTTGAGTGTATAAACACAGTGAGATAACTAAGGATCCAGATTCTCCAGCTATTTCTTGTAATGGTAACACAAAAGGCAAACAGATACATATAAAAGGTCTGGAAGGCCTTAATACTGAGGTATTAGGGGCGGCTTTCCGTGGAATGAGACTATGAGTGTTGTAGTTCTGTGTGTATACAGTTTTACACTGAGGGGCCAGAGAGATGGCTCAGTGGTTAAGAGCACTTGCTGCTCTTACAGAGGACCCAAGTTTGGTTCTCAGGACCCACATCCTGCAGTTTGTAGCCATCTAGAACTCCAGTTCCAGAGGACCCAACACTCTTTTCTGGACTCCACAGGTACCTGCCTGAGTGTGGTACACTTACAGACAAGCAGCCACATACACAGAAATGAAAATTTAAAAAAAAAATTTATGTTGCCCTAGAAAGGATCATGCACTCACTGTTTTCCAAAATGGGAAAATAAAGTTACTAAAAATTATGGTTCCAATGCCACCTATAATTGTAACACATGTGATGTTAGTAAGAAAACAAGATGTTTTAATCCAATAGCCAATGTCAATATTTTTCAAAAGCAATCTGTGATGGAAAGGTCTTACAGGCAGAGAAGAAGGAAGGCACAGGCCCAAGTTACCCAGTGAATTCACAAGAAAATAGAATCCAGAAACTACCTTACACGTCCCAGTCAGAGTGAGGAAAACTACCAGTGTTAGCAGGGCTGGGGGCTGAAGTTCAGCTGTGCCCAGCGTGGAAGGGCAGATTCAACTCCAGCCCTGAGTTTGCTTATCTTGGCCACTTCAGGGAAGTGGTAGGAAACCTCCACTGGTCCCTTCATCCCATCCATGGTAATAAGAACAGCTTCCCACAGGGCTGCTCTCCACAGGAGCATGGGACAGAGCTTTGTGAAGTGTCCGGCCTTGGGCAAACATTAGCTCTCATGATGACTCCATCATGTGGCTTCCTGAAAGCTGAGTTAGGCATGAGCTTTGGTAACCAAACCTGACTTCCCTGAACTAGCCATGAAATGATTATGTAAGGCTGAAAGGTCAACTTTCTCTCCGTGTGCTTTTTCCAGAACACAAGGCAGTTCTGGTGAGGCTGGAAGCTGACAGACCCCTTCAGCCCAGGGGTCAGTTCCGTGTGTGGTAGACAACAGGTCGGCATGAAGGAAGACCCATGAAGTGTTCTGTTTTTTGCATCTCAATACATATCTTAGGCACATGAAGCCACTTTCTCCATGCATGCAGGGAGCTTGAACATATGCTTGCTTATCTGCCTTCTGTGAATAGAAGGATGTAAGTGGCAGCTTTCTTTCCTCGTCACGCTCTGTTCCGGGCTTCTTATACACCAGGCACTGGCTGTACATTTCCTGACACCTGTTATCTATCCTCTAGTTGATCAAAAAGTAGAGTTACATTTGCTTGAAATATCAAAAGTGATACACAGAGATGGGATTTCATCGTCTCTGTAGGAGCAGACTATCAGGGCTGCATAAAGAGGCTCTCGTCTGGGTCAGACTGTGGAATGAATGGCACTTCCTTGCTGTTTCATTCACTCCCCTCATTTCAATATACATGACACCAACACTCCACTTTTAAGATTCGGACTTGGAAGAGACTGTATAGCTCCCTTCCACACCACCCTCACTTGACAGATGATGAAAAGTGCAGCCCAAGAGATGTCACATCATGCCAAATACCATATGGTGAATTAACTTCAACAGAAGAAGGGAATAACAAAAGCTCACAGAAGAAATTGGGTCCATGCCCGTATCATGCCCAGGCATCTGGCCAAAGCAATTAATCCTGTGAAAAATAATTTAAAAACCCATAGCTTTATGTGGAAATTAAAAAGAGGATTAATGTTGGAGCCCCTCTCCTATGCGTGACATTCTGGTTTATTGCCTGGGTACAGTCATTCTTTAAGTAACACAGGGCATTGTAATCTGCAGCTGGGACAGAGCCTAGTGGAATATATCAGAAAACTACAGGAAGCCCAGAGACACAAGTGTGCGTCTGGGCCATTTCACGATCACCATGGTGGCTCTAGGCAAGTTGCTTAACTGCTTTTATCCTCCCGCATCCATTAATCCTTATGTCACACAGAATGAGAAGTCTAGATGAGACAATGCCCTTGAAAGTGTTTTGCAAACTTTGAAGTGTTGTATGCATGTGAGGTCAGACCCTTTAGAGGCTTGGCTAGTGGAGTGCCTTTTCTAGACTTTGCTTTGATTGATGTTCAGTAATTGAATTCAACTCAACCACTATTTATTGATCCTCTATTAGAAAAGAGACATTATGTTAGGTACCAGTCATAGGAACACGAAATATTCTACGAAGATGAAGACAATGATCACATTCCTTCTAAGGGGAAGTGGACATTTAAATAGGCAGGCATTCCAAAGGTAACAAGAGATAGAGCTCCAAAGAACAGAACACAACAGAGGGCAAGATGTTGTCTCTGGGGGGCGATTAGAAAAGGTGAAGCTAAAAAGAAAAGAAAAGAAAAAAAGAAAAGAAAGGAAAAGAAAAGAAAAGAAAAGAAAAGAAAAGAAAAGAAAAGAAAAGAAAAGAAAAGAAAAGAAAAGAAAAAAGGTGAAGCTACATTGAGCCCCAGACAGTTCTGGGTGGAGAGTAGGTGGGAATCTTGTTCTAAGCTGAGGGTGTGCTTTGGGGTGGCTGGACACCTTAAGCAGATTATCGCTCCATATACAAGGGCGGAAATGCCATTGTTTTACAGGAAATGAAACTTGCCAGCAGGTTTTAAAAGCCAATAGATTTACAAAGATTGGGATGGACGAATTAACTTTTAGAGACTTGAACTATTTCTCTGAACCACATACACTGGTGAACGGACTTCAAAGTTCCACTGAGTGAAGCCCCTCATTCACCCCAGACTCAGCAAAGTAAGTAGGTGACTGAGCAAAAGAAACTTCCCTAATTTCAAGGGGAATTGATGGAAAAAGAGATGTAGGGGGACTTAACACATCTGCAGAGTGTTTCTTCACTCTTTTTAAGTGTTTCTAGAAGCCTTGACACTTACAAGTAATAAGAATAATTACGATAACTGGGGTATCAGATCAGCAGAAAGCAGCTTCCAAGGAATGTGTGGTGAGGAGCGAGAAACAGAAGAACAAGAAAGGTTGAAGAGCTTCAAGCCAATTAGAATTTAAAGTGCTAGGTTTCAGAATTCCAAATGATACTTTAAAAAACCGTGGTGTCTCTTTAAGAGCCATTTGGTGCACTTCCTAGCCTGATTCATGTCACCAGCTGCCTCTGATTTCAGTGAGAAATGTAGAATTTATAGAGAACTGTAAAACAGGGACAGGTTTTTAGTTTTCTAAATTGAGGTTTAACTGGAAAACTTCCGAAGCCACGAGCTAGGGCTATGGGAAGCTGGGTTGTTTTCCGGATAGAACACATAAACACACAAACACGTATCTAACTCTAAAAGTATTTCAAGGAAGAAATCATTGCCCCTTGCTGAGTAGGAAAATGAAGAACCAGCCTTGTGGGTAAGAGGAGGAGGGTCACGCCGCCCGCCAGTAGGCAGCACCCTGCGCTGGCGGAAGGGAAAAGAGCAGGCTTTCCACGAACTCGTGGGTTTCAAGTTGCAGGTCTCTGGAGTCCCGGGAAGGCACCCCAGCGAGAGGGCTCCCGTTTGCAGGGCCCCGCGGACTGGCACCCCCCATTCCTAGCCACCCACAGGACGAGCAGGTGAGTCTGCCCAGAGACAAGGTCAGACCCTGCTGGCTGCCCCACACTTGTTTTTGGAGAGGGGAGCGGGCACTGAGTGTCCACTCCTGACCTGGCACTCACCTCATTTTCCTGCCCTGCGTGCTCCCGGCCGACTGGCCTTGGTCCCCTCTGCCGGGCTTGTCTGGGAGCTCGTCCCCGGTGTGGTGTCGGCAATGCCTTATCTTTGTTCTGAGGTCCCTGTGTGTCTCTGGAATTGGCTGGCATTCTCCATGCAGGTCACGCCTTCCCCTGCCTGCAACAGATCCCCTCTCCCGCTCTCCGTCAGCCTTTCCCTTCCTCTGCTCTGTGTTCTGATGGAGCTTCCACACACTCCCAGGGACCTGACACAACAGAATCTGTCTGCCTCCTCAGGAGCTCGGCAGGCCAGTTCCCTCCCTGGGAGGGACTACAGCCCTTGAGGGAAAATATCTGAGAAACTCTGAGGGGTGTGTGTGTGTGTGTGTGTGTGTGTGTGTGTGACAGAGACAGACAGACAGACAAAAAGACACAGAGAGACTAATTTCTCTTTAGCCTCCTTTGCCTGGTGGCTATGATAGTTTGTTCTACTTTAGTACCTCGGTGAAAGAACAAACAGAAACAGCCAACTAAGAAGGCAATTCTGTGAGATAAAACAAAAACCAAGCTGCAAATCGCAGGTTTTCCCAAGCAGCTGGCCACTGGGAGGGAGCACTGGACTCTGCAGTTGGCTTACTCTCCCCAACTTGAAAGCAAGACTTGAGGTGCTGTTTACCAACTGCAAGTCTGTAGAAGTCTGATCTGCTGGGAAGGGCTCAGCACAGCCAGACATCCAGGTGACCCACAATTTTGGAAAGATTTCATACTAATCAGCATGAATGTCCACAGTCTGTGAAGAGATGGAAAGTGGATGTAAGCTGAACTGAGTAAAGAGACAACCTTCCCCTAACAACAACGCTGACTAGGGAGAGCCCCTCCCGATGCTATCACTCTCTCCACAGAGGAACCCCCCTCCACTCTAACCCCCCTCCACAATATGGCCCCTCTCCACTTTAACCACCTCCACAGTATAACAACCTCTCCACTCTAACACTCTCCACACTATAACCCTCTCCACACTATGTAACTCTCTCCACACTACAGCCCTCTCCACACTATAACCCTCTCCACACTATAACCCAATCCACACTATAACTTTCTCCACACTGCAGCCCTCTCCACACTATAACCCTCTCCACACTATAACTCTCTCAACACTATAATCCTCTCAAAAATTAACCCTCTCCACACTATAACCCTCTCCACACTGCAACCCTCTCCCCACGATAACCCTCTCCACACTATAACTCTCTCCACACTATAACCCTCTCCACACTATAAAGCTCTCCACACTACAACACTCTCCACACGATAACCCTCTCCACACTATAACCCTCTCCACACTCTAGCCCTCTCTACACTATAACCCTCTCCACACTATAACCCTCTCTCCACACTATAACCCTCTCCACACTGTAGCCCTCTTCACACTATAACCCTCTCCACACTATAGCCCTCTCCACTCTATAGCCCTCTCTACACTATAGCCCTCTCCACACTATAGCCCTCTCCACACTATAACCCTCTCTACTCTATAACCCCCTCCACACTTATCCTCTCCACACTATACACTCTCCACACTATAACCCTCTCCACACTATAGCCCTCTCCACTCTATAGCCCTCTCCACACTATAGCCCTTTCCACACTATAACCCTCTCCACACTATAGCCCTCTCCACACTATAGCCCTCTCCACACTATAGCCCTCTCCACACTATAACCCTCTCCACAGCATAACCCAAATTTCACTATAGTACCCCTATATATAGATCCTTCTCCACAGTATAATTCCCTCTACACTATAACCCCTCTTCACTAGAACCCGCTCCACGCTCAAACCCCTCTATCCTATAACTCCACAATAATAATCCCCTTCCACAAGAATGAGAGCCTACACTGAATAGAGTCTGCACCAATAGGTTTTCCGGACCATCTTTTCTGTTTTTAGGCAGTGTCAGGCATAAGTGTTATCTAAATTACTTTTACAAAACTTTGCAGGTTATTCTATTATGCTTCTTTTATAAGTGAGGGCATTAAGGATTGGTGGATTTTATAAGTTGCCAAGCTCACCCAGCTATTCATTTAGTACTCCAGACTGCTATTACCACGGAAGCCGACTGGTACTCAGAACAGGCATTCTGCTAGCCACTGCGGATGGCAATTCCCCTCAATCAGTTATATAGTTGTATAGGGGAATAGCCACATTATTTCCACTTTCCAGGTGAAGAAACTAGCAGGCAAAGTTGCATAGTTTAGTCACATAGCTAGGAAGTGAGGAAGAATTTGATCTTATGCAGTGGATGATGCTGATGTCATGTACCGTAATGCATGTAGTGTTTCAAGCACACACACTGGGAACTCAGTTTGAATCACTTCAAAAGAAGCTTTAGACACAGAGACAAAACTGAGTGGTGAGCTTTATTTATATCCAAGCCAGATGTCCACTTCAGGCAGGACACTTAACATTCTGATCCTGTCTCCTTATTTGCACAATGGAGGTGGCTCTGGGAGCATAAGACTGGAATTATGGAAATGCTTTACAGCTGTCCAGAAGGTTACCTGCCACTTCAACCAAGGTCACAGAACACACTCTTTACTGTTAGATAGTACTCCTTTAATATTAGGGAGCAAATATTTGGCTTTAGCCACATTGCTTGTCTCCGTTTTCTCTGGGTTAATTCTTTTCGACACCAGCCTTTTGAAGCCAGCGTTATTAGTTGGCTGTGGTCAATAATGCAGGTGCAAGAATATGGGATGAGGAAATAGGTTTGGACTCCGGCATTGTTCTAGAGAAATGCTGCTCTTTTCCAGTCCATAAGACAAAAAGCCTCTAAAATTCCCATTAAGCAGACTCTCAGGCCCTTCAGACATCAAATAACGTTCACAAAACAACATTTTAATGATTTAAGTGTAAATCAATCAGAAACACATGGACTGCATTTCTTTTGGAATACACAAGAGTTTTCAAACCAAAAGGAGAAAGAACTTGGCGATGTACACAGTGCTGTGTGGTGGGCCCTGCCCAGGAAGGCAGACCCACAATTCCCACTGCCTCTGAGCCTGGCCTCCCTGGATTCAGCACATATATTAGCAATAATGTTTGCTCTGGTTCTGGGCACACAGGTTAGGGCTTGGGAGAGAAAGCCGTCAGCTACCCATCTATAAAGTGCCGCAGACAGGCCTCCTGGAATAGTTTCCTGGCCATTCTTTTTAAAAGCTGCCCATATTCTGAACCCAAGTTCTGCCAATGTGCAGCAGAGCTGGTATCTGTGCCTTACTGGGAGTCTGCTCTGGCTCGGATGTGAGCGAATGTGGTCACTGAGATGCAGTGGAGACTCGGGAAGTGACTCAGGGCAGCTCTCCTTTGGCTTGGACAGCATTTACGGCATCATCCTATGCTTTTGATGAAGACTGAGGTGTCCTTGACAGATCCTGGGGGATGAGAGGCTGCCCGAGACTGTGGTCTGCGATGATCAGCACTGGTCTCGTGGTCTCTAGGTCCAACGTTCTGACTTCAGGAAAGCCGTCCACTTTCTGAAGGGAAGGCATCAGTTCATCCAAGCGTGAACTCTGAGCTCACAGCCCGCAGAGCATGTATGTGGGTGTGAAGACCGGAAGGATGTACTGACGATGGACTGCTAGAGCTGTTCGGGGTCAAGAGGCCAGAAGAGCCTCGAAATATTGACACTTGCTTTCTCTGTGGTTCCAGCAGTGTCATTGTTCATTATGTCTAACCCTGTCACGGATATAGAACAATAATGTCTGAAAGGATTCAATTAGTTTCTTTAACAGTTTGACAAAATGGCTTAAAATGGACATAGGGAACCCAGAAAGCCAGTTTCAAGTGAGTCCATGCACAGCATTCGTACCCTGGGGAAACTGGGTTTACATATTCTACCAAAGTATGTATTTTGTTACTTCTAAGTGAAAGTTTCTGGAACTCCATGAATGTGTCAGAAAATGTCAAGAATTTGGTCAATGCTGTTTGTTTTTTTCAAAGTCTGAAATCCAGGCTTGCTACTGAATATCTTAAGAGACTAATAAAGAGCGTCAGAGTACAGCTTAGAATTAGACTTTGGAGTCAGATGTGCTAGAGCACACCTATAATCCCAAGTACTCAGGACAGAGGCAGGAGGATGGCAAATTCTAGGCTAAATAATGACAATCTATATCAGGAAACTTAAACTCCATGTTATTCTGCACATTGGCCACCAAAATGCTAAAACCCATGACTTCTGCCCTTCCAGATGACCACAATAATGTGTAAAATTAAAAAAAAAAAATCCCGAGCTTCATATCAGGAGATTCACATTCAATTCATCATAGTTTGGTCAGTCCTCGAATCTGAAATTTGAGTGTCTCTGACATTTTGGAACTGTATAACATCTTGGAATTGCAGCTTAAAATTGATGCCATGTTGGAGTCAGTGAGATACTTAGTATATTGCAGATACTGTGAATTAGGGTTTCTGAGAACGTTAACATCTTTTCACAGAGGTAAAGCATGCATTTAGAAATGTTAAGAGACCAGGCCTGACTCAAGTCCGGGCCTCCTTCTCATTAGTAGACTTAAAAAATCTTTTATTGAATTTTTGCAAATTTCTTACAATATAATGTGATCATATTTAGACATCCCCCCATCTGCAACCCTGTTATTTCCCTCCCCACCTGATTTCATCTACTCTGTCATACATATTAAGGCCTACTGTGTCAAGTTTGTGACCACAGCGTGCTTTGCTGTGCCCCATCTACTGGAGCCTGGCTAACCTATCCAGCATCACACCTTTAAAGAAAACCAACTGTCCCTCTCTCAGCAGTTACCAGTTACCCAAAGTTCGTCAGCTAAGGTTGGGGCTTCTCACCCACCTCCTCATGTCTGTGGTGGGATTTTGTCTGGCTTGAGCTTGCGTGGGTCTTGCACACGCTGTCATCTTTGCTGTGACTTCATATGAGTAACTGAGCAGTTGTCCGGAAGACTCTTTCCTGTTGGTCACCCACCTCCTCTGGCTTTTACAATCTTTCTGTGCAATTCTCAACAATGCTCCTTCAGCTTTGGGTGGAAGAGGCTTCATAAAGGTGTCCTGCTTGGGGATAAGGCCTCTGTAATCTTTTACTCTCTGTACTTTGGCCACTGCATGGGGAAGCTTTGCTGGTGAGAACTAAGAGATACATTAATACTCTTTATGCTTCTTTGTTCTATTCTATTCCCTGAGACAGGTATGGTCATACATGCCTTTAATCCCAGCAGAGGTAGGCAAATCTCTGTGAGATAGAGGACAGCCTGGTCTATACAGTGAGTTCCAGGTGGGCTGGGGTTAGGAAGATCCTGATAAAAAAAAAAATACACTCAAAAAAAAATTAAAAACATTAAAAAAGCAGGGTGTGGTGGCGCACGCCTTTAATCCTAGCACTTGGGAGGCAGAGGCAGGTGGATCTTTGTGAGTTCAAGTCCAGCCTGGTCTACAGAGTTCCAGGCCAGCTGGGGCTACAGGGAGACCCTGTCTCAAAAAGACCAAAAAAAAAGAAAGCAGGCTGAGCATGGAACAGAGGGGCAGTAAGCATTCCCCCATGGTCTGCGCTTCAGCTCCTGCCTCTAGGTTTCTGCTGTGAGTTCCTACCTTGGGCTCCCTGAGTGATGAACTGTGACCTGGGAGATGTAATGTAAAACAAACTCTTTCCTCCCCAAGTTGGGTTTTGCCAGTGTTTTTATAACAGCAATAGAAATTCACTAGAGCTGGGAGGTTTCCCTCGCTTGGCACTGTGTTTTTTTGTTACATAGTCTTCAGCTATGCACATGCACATATATTAGTAGGCTTTAAAATTTTTTATTAAATATTGTGTATTTAATACAGAACATCCCAATCATCTGTATACCCCTTTCCACCATTGGCACCCTCCCACAGCCACCCCCCACTTGAAGTTCATACATTCAAGGCCCAGCATGTCAAGTTAGCGTTCCCAAGATAAAAGTTCCACTGCTACACAAACGCTGTTTGCTGTGCCAGTCATTGAAGTGGTTATTAGGTCTTAAAGCTGGGGTTGGACCATCAGTTGATGCCCTCCCTTAGCAGCTTGTGTAGTGCTCTCCAAAGCTATGAGAGCTGGCCTTCAGTCAAGGAGGCTACCAGGTCAGTTACATCTTCCAGTGCTCCAGTCCTGTCTCCAAAGTACAACGTGTCTTCAGCAATCGGGTCTTCCTTTCCTGTTCTAGGAGGCAATCAAGGGCTGTGGCAATGGCCTGTGTCATTTTGGAAGTCTCTTGGACTACTCTGGCCAGGCTAACATCTCAAAAGAATATTTCTCCTGTCAGGCACTGCTTCTTGTTAGGGTTAGCCTTCAGCTACTCACATGGTCTCATGTAGAGATATTGTGCGTGCGATTTCTCAGTAGGCTTTTGAACTAATACAATTCCCTCTGGTTTTTCACACCATCTATGCGTTACTTATCTCCCTTCTCTCTCCCTCTGTGTAGTCTTCCCTGTTCCCTCCCCAGTTACAGTATCCCCCACGGTCCCCATTTCCCCTTAGATAACACCTGTCTCCTAGTATCCCCTTCTCTCTGGATCCCCTTCTTCCTCTTTACCCCCTGGGTTCCTTTTTATTTTCCTGGCTCCTGACAAGCTATCTCTCAGATTATATACTCACATCTAAGGATTTAGAGCTAGGATCCACAAATGAGAGAGAATATGTGTCACTCATTTTGCTGAGTCTGTGTTCCTTGATTTGTATACCAGTTTCTAGTTCCCTCCATTTACCTGAAAAATTCACGGTTTTCCTTTTCTTTATGGCTGCTCCACTGTGGACAGGTACCACATTTTCAATATTCACTCATCAGTTGGTTGTTTCTATTTCCTAGCTGTTATGAAAAGAACAGCTAGGAAATAGAAACAACCAAGTATCATCGAAACATGGCAAGTATCTTCGTAGTAGGACACTGGGTCCTTTGAATATATGCCCAGCAGTGGTACCTCCAGACGGTACGGTAGATCTAATTTTAGCTTCTAAGAGCTCCCCACACTTCCACAGCGGCTGCACTGTTTGCAGTTCTGCAAGTGGTGAATGAGGGCTCCCTTTGGTGTCACTTGTTCTCTTGGTCTTAGCCATTTTGACTAGGGTAAGGGGAAATCTTAACATGTTTTGCTGTGCATTTCCCTAATTACTAAGGATGTTGAACAGTTTTTAAGGAGTTTCTTGGCCGAAAGTTTTTGTTTCTTCTTTTGGGAATTTTCTGTTTAGATCCACAGCCCCTTTTTTAATTAGGCCATTTGTTTTCTTGATTTTTTTTTTTCACTTCTTCGTATACTCTGAGTAGTAGTCTCCTATCAGATATATATCTGGTGAAGATTTTCTCTTATTCTGTGGGCTTCCTTGTTTCTTGACTGATTGTTTCCTTTGCTGTACAGACACTTTTCAGTTCAATGGGGACCCATTTGAGGAAAAATAGCTTATATTTAAAAGTAAGCCATGTCAAAATGCAGGTGGCTATCAATTTTTGGGTTTATTTCTGGATCTTCTATTGATCTAAGGGTTTGTTTTTAAGCTGATGTCATGCTGCTTTTGTTACCATGGCTCTACAGTATAATTTCTGCATCATTTTTCTTTTTGCTCAGGATTACTTTGGATAGCCAAGGTCTTTTTTGGTTTTATATGACATTTTGAATGTTTTGCTATTTATGTGAAGAATCTCATTGGAAATTTGACAGGGATTCCAGTGAATACGTAGACTTACTTTGGTAGTATGACCATTTTCACAGTATTATTTTACCAATCCACATCCCTGTATAGTCTTATTTTCTGGTGTCTTCTTCATTTTCTTTCTTTGATGTTTTAACATTTTCATTGTAGTGATCTTTCACTTCCTTGATTAGGTTTATTCTTAGATATTTGATTATCATTTTTAATTTATTATAAATGAGATTGTTTTCTTGATTTCTTTCTCAGTACATTGTGTTCATTATATAGGAAAAATATGATTTAAAATTTTTTTGTTGATTCCAGAATTCTATGCAATATATTGATAATATTTTACCCCCCCTTACCCCTTACCCTACTGATTTCATGTCCTCCATTATTATCTGTCCCTTTTATAAAGGTATGAGTTTGTATTGTTTATTTTGAGTCTCACCATTTTGCTGAACATGTTTATAAGTTCTAAGAGTTTTTGTAGAGGCTTTAGAATCAAAACATAAGACCTGGTTTTGATACAAATCCCAAAAATATATATTGGAGAAAAGGGAGCTTCTTCAACAAATAGTGCAAGGAACACTGTATATCCACACATAGGGAGTGGAGCTGTAACCTTTTCTCTCACCCTGTATAAAAATCAATTCATGCTGGGCGTGATGGCGCATGCCTTTAATCCTAGCCCTTGGGAGGCAGAGGCAGGTGGATCTTTGTTAGTTCAAGGCCAGCCTGGTCTACAGAGTGTGTTCCAGGACAGCTGGGACTACAGGGAGACCCTGTCTCGAAAAGCAAAAAAAAAAAAAAACAAAACAAACAATTCGTTTTTACCAAAGAATTTCATGTAAGGGCTGGAACTCTGGTTCTGCTAGAGAACAACATAAGGAAGACATTTGAAGGTACCGCCCAGCCAAAGACTTTCTGAAAAGGACTCCCACAGCTCAGGAAATGAAATCAAGAATTGACAAAAATTGCATGAAATTAATCTATACAACCAAGAAAATAATCAAATGAAGAAACATCCCAGAGAATGAGACAATCTTTGTCAGCTAGGCTTCTAACAAAATAGTAATACCCAGAACATACAAAGAACAATAAGAACCCTAATACCAACTTAATAAATGTGCTAATGAAATGAACAGACTGTTCTCAAAAGATGAAGTACAAATGGCCAGCAAAATTACAAACATCCTTAGCCATCAAGAGATTCAAACTAAAATGCATTGAGATCCCATCTCACTTCAGTCAGAATGGCTACCATTAAGAAAAGGAATAACAAATGCGGGGGAGGGGGTAATATGGGGAAAAGAGAACTGTTATACAGTGAATTAAGGCATCTCCTATAGACATCAGTATGGAGGTGCCCCAAGAACTAAAAATAGAACTACGATATGATCCAGCATACCACTCTTCAGTATGTATCCATAGGGGTCTAAGTTAACAAATCACAGACATACCTGCACATTCATTTATTGCAGCTTAGGTGTCTGTCCACAGGTGAATGGATAAAGAAATATGGTATATTCAGCCACACAGAAGAATAAAATCATGGATGCCAACTGCAAATCATCATGTTAAATGAAATAAGCCAAGTTCAGAGAAATAAGTATCATAGTTGCCCTCATCTGTGGATCCTAGATATAGAGAACAATTTCTGTATGTGTGGTATGGAAGCAGAAACCAAGGAAAGGGGGTAGCAAGAGAGAGGGAGGAGAGAGAGGGGAGTCTAGAAGGACGGATAGGGTAAAGTACGTGATTCGCTTGAATGAAAATGTCTTTTTGAGACAAATTTATGTGTCTAATGAACATTTGCCAGTGAGAATTAAAAATAGACTATTGCCCTCTCTTGGCTGAATTAGCTGCCCCATATCGAATATTAAAATTCTGATTCCCAGTATAACCCACCATGACTTTGGCTTTTAAAGAGGTAACTAAGGCAAAATAAGGTGTTTTGAATGTACCTCATTAAATATGATTATCTTCTTCATAAACAATGATTAAGACACAGACACATAGAGGGGAGACCACAAGGAGAACCAAGAAGAGAGGGCATTTCAGAACCAAGAGTGAGACCTCACCTTGATCTTTGACTTCCAGCCCCCAGAATTATGTAAAAGGCAAATATCTGTGGTTTAAGCTTCCCAATCTAGGATATTTTGCTAAGGCAACCTGAACAAATGAACATGCCATCCATGTCTCCCTGGTATCCATTGGCTGAAGTCTGTTCCTGTCATCAATTAATGTTACACTTCTGTCTACTCATAGTGTCTCCTGTCTGTCAGAGGTTCCCAGAGGCTATCGCATGGGTCAGTCAGACCCAAGCCCAGGTCAGGAGGAAGGAGAACATGGAAAACAGGCAATCACCCAGGGTTCCTCTGTGTGCCAGACAGGCAGCTAGCTGGGGCATTAGGAAGCTGAGGTCCCACCACATCTGACGCTGGACTCTGACAGGGACCAGCCAGACCCCTCATTCCCCAAGTCTCCATTGCTTCTCCGCCCTTCTGCTCCTTCCTGGTCTGGCCACGGCGTCCACTGCTCCATCATCTACCTCATTCTCACCATAAGAACTTAGGCCTGCAGCACTGCAGAGTGGCTCCCCTTCCCAGGTCTGCCTGATGTCTGGCCAATAAAGAATTCACAGGCTTTCACCCTTTTTATCATTATCTTTGAGGAAATGTTGTTTTCAACTTTCCAACTATTAAAAAATAAAGATGAATTCTCAGACTAAAAGAATCTACCAAACCAAGAGTGAAGCACATAGCTATAAATGTGCTATACCAAGATTCCTTGGACTGAAATTTCAGCACTTTAAGTAAAAAAAAAAATCTTAAAAATGACATGAGACAGGGCTGGAGAGATGGTTCGTAGAGGATCTGGGTTCAGTTCCCTTTTCAAATACATGAGGCAAAAACTAAATTATTTATAAAAGAATGAAAATGATGCCAGGCATAGTGGCACACGCCTTTAATCCTAGCACTCAGGAGGCAGAGGCAGGCATATCCTGTGAATTCAATGCCAGCCTGGTCTATATAGCAAGTTCCAGGCCAGCTGGGGCCACAGGGAGACCCTGTCTCAAAAAGACAATTAAAAAAATAAATAAATAATGAAAATGAGACTAAACAGGCCTTGTTGACCACCTGGAAATAAGAGGAAAATAGAACGTACCCTCATGTGCAGGGGACAAAAAAGCTTTAAAACTTACAGTATACACAGGTCAATGGAGGAGGAAAGAATGAAACTGGAATAAGGTCATATCCATGTTCTTCTTTTAGAAATTTATTCCTTCCTTTTCTTTCTTTCTTTCTTTCTTTCTTTCTTTCTTTCTTTCTTTCTTTCTTTCTTTCTTTCTTTCTTTCTTTCTTTCTTTCTTCCTTTCTACTATGTGCACCTGTATATCTCTTTGTGTGTACAACATGTATGTGGGTACCCATGAAGCCAGAAGAACATTTGGATCTCCTGGACCTGGACTTGCTACTTGACACAGGTGCTCAGAACCACTAGTCCATCTCTCCAGCTCTGTATTCTGACTCTTTTTTTTTTTTATTAATTTTATTTATTTCTGTATGTGTATGAATGTACTGTCTGCATGCAAGTTTGTGCACCCGTGTCGTGCAACGCCGCGGAAGTCAGAAGAGGGTATTGGATTCCCCTGGAACTGGAGTTCTCCTGGAATTGGAGTTTCAGACGGTTCTTAGCCGCCATGTGGGTGCTGGGGATCGAACCGGCGTCCTCTGTAAGAGCGGTCGGCGCTCTTAACTGCTAGGCTATCTCTCCAGCCTGTATTCTGACTCTTAAAAGTTCATATTTGCAGGAATTTTCAGAAAGAATTACTGGAGCACTTCATCAGCAGCGGCGAAAATCTGTGAGAGATGACATGTTGGTAACAGTGTGGAGAAACTGTTACATTCCTGCAATACACAAGAGAATATAAAGTGGTATGGCTACTTGAAGGGTGGCCTAGGAAGGGTGGCCTAGGAGGCA
Organism: Rhizomys pruinosus; assembly: GCA_009823505.1. NCBI lineage: Eukaryota > Metazoa > Chordata > Mammalia > Rodentia > Spalacidae > Rhizomys > Rhizomys pruinosus. Next base: position 136,955 of record VZQC01003882.1, read on the forward strand.
CTAATAAAATAAATACATGCTTCTCTTGAGAGCAATTGTGTGTGTGTGTGTGTGTGTGTGTGTGTGTGTGTGTATGTATGTGTGTGTGTGTGTGTGAAGGCCTGAGGACAACCCCAGCTATCATTCTCAGGAACTCAATTTCCTTTGAGACATGATCTCTGTTGCCCTAGAGCTCACCAGTTAGGTCACATCAGTCCCAGGCCTCTGCCTCTTTCTACCTCCCCAGCTGTGGGATCGTAAGCTTTACCACCATCATCCTGCAGAAGAGGCAGGAGCGCAGTTAGAGGGCTGCAGTGGTTGCTGGAATCAGGCTCACTCTATGTATTGGGCACAATGGGGACTGAGTCTGAGGACCATGAAAATGCCTTAACTCTTTCTAAAACCACAATTGAAAAGAAAAATTCAGCTTGGATTAGATGTGCCTCTTTATAAATACGGCATTAAAGTTTTAGAGATTGTGTGTGTGTGTGTGTGTGTGTGTTCTATGGGTGTTAGAGAGCCGCTGAAGGTTGGGGGGGGGAGAATGTTCAGATGTGTTACAGCGGGGACAACACACATGGCACAGTGGACAGCTGCAAAGGCAAAACATGTTTTGGAATAAGAAAAGCTGGGGCCTGGCTGCAAATTGTGTGTAAAGTGAGGAAGGAAGAAGACAGAGATGGGTCCTAGCACTCTGACTAGTGGTGGCGTTAGTCCAGCTGGTCGTGGTGGTGAGGGGAGGTGGGAGGCAAGGGAAAAGAACCTGCTGTGCCATGCTGCAGTTTAAAATTGACCACACAGGTCAGTGATTTCTGAATTAGGCTGGACATTAGAGCCATGTGGGGGAACTTTGAAAATGCAAAATTCTACCACAAACTCTAAATGAATTCATTCAGAATCTTGAAAGTGGGCTGGAGTTGAGGACCATTGAATTTTCAGGGGACAACGTGAGTGAGTGAGTGAGTGACACAGCAAGGCTTAGAGGAAGACAGAGATTTAAAGAGTCTCTGCATTCGGAGATATAGCTAAGTGGTAGACGGCTTTCCTAGAATACACGAAGCCCTCTGTTCAACCTTCACCATGGAGGCGTGCACATACACAAGCCAAATAAATAAATAAATAAAACAGAACTACAAATAATGACATGGATAGGTAATATTTTTTATTTAGTATAGCAAAATCGGATATGGAAAGAAGCTTGTGGGCACTGGAGGATTAATTAGGAGCTGACAGACTTTCCTGGGCCCAGGCCTTATGCTGTTCTCAGGCTCAGAAAAACCTCATGAAAAACTAAAGTCATTTGGAAAAGAGTTGTAAGGGCCTCTGGGGTGCACCAGCCAAGCACACATGGCCAAAGGCCAGAGGCATGTGGCTCCAGTGGGAACGGGGACCATGAGTATTTTCTGGCCAAACCACAGGACAAATTTAAACAGTTCCAGTTTTCATAACACAGCAAATCTGAATGACAATTACTTCTTTTAAAGGCAAGATTTTGAAAATAAAAATACTTATTCACAAGAAAAGCATCTCAGAAAATCTGACTGTTACTTAGGTAGTCTTTTCATGTTTATATGATTTTTATTAATTATAATTCTCCAAATTGTATATATTTATGGTATAAAATATAATTTGAAATATGTGTATAAATGTGGAATGTATAGATAGGGAAAATTAACATATGTATCACCTCATATACTTTTTTTTGTTTGTTTGTTTTGTTTTTTTCGAGACAGGGTCTCCCTGTAGCCCCAGCTGTCCTGGAACTCACTCTGTAGACCAGGCTGGCTTTGAACTCACAAAGATCCGCCTGCCTCTGCTTCCCGAGTGCTAGGATTAAAGGCATGTGCCACCACGCCCGGCTCCTCATATAGTTTTCTAAGGGTAAGATGATTTCAAGACTACATTGTAGCCAGGCATGGTGGTGCACACCTTTAATCCTAGCACTTGGGAGGCAGAGGCAGGCGAATCTTTGTGAGTTCAAGGCCAGCCTGGTCTACAGAGTGAGTTCCAGGACAGCCGGGGCTCTACAGGGAGACCCTGTCTCAAAAAGACCAAAAAAAAAAAAAAAAAGAATACATTGTATTAACTATAGTCACCAACTTATATAACAGGTCTTGAACTTATTTTTCCCAATTAAAATTTCATACCCTTTGACCATCATCTCCCTACCCACTCTATCCCTTAACCCCTATTAACAACTATCCACTCTGTTTCAGTGAATTCAACATTTGTGAAATCCAGTCACCAGTAGGACCTACAGATTTATCTTTCTGTGACTGGCTTACTTCACTTATAGTCCACTGAAGTTCATCTATATTGTGACAAATGACAGGATTTCCTTTCTCAAAGAATGATAATACAAACACAGACACACACACCACACTCTCTCCAGTCACCTGGACACTTAGGTTGCTTCTATATTGACTCTGCAGTGAACACAGGAGTGGATACCCCTTTGATATCTGTTTCACTTCAGTTTTCATAAAGGAGATGGACTGGGTGGGTCCTATAATAGTTCTTATAGCTAACATTTTGAGAAATCGTCACACTCCTTTCTGTAATGGCTGTACCAATTTATATCTCCATCAGCAGTGCATAAGGAAGGGCTCCCAGTCCTACTTGACTGTGACATAACACTAACCAGAAGCAACTTGGGTGACGAAAGGGTGTATCTGGCTTACAGTTGCATTTCAGCATTAAGAGGAGCTGAGGTAGGAACTTAAGGCAGGAGCTTGAAGCAGAAACCACATAGGAATACTGCTTACTGGTTTGCTTCCTCTGGGTATACCTTTCTTACATAGCTCAGGCCCACCTGCCTAGGGATGGCATAGCCAACAGTGCACCCGGCAACTACATCCATTAGTGATTAAGAAGAAGCATCACAGACATGGCCAGGGGCCAGTTTGATGGAGGTAATTCCTCAACTGAGATTCTCTTCCCAGGCATGTCTGGCTTTTTCAAGCTGGCAATAAAAAAAATAATAATTAGCATATGCCCTTCTCTTCACACTGTCACAGTGTTTGTTGTCCCTTGGCTTTCTGTTCAAAGCTAGCCTAAGGACTGTGAGGTGGTGTCTTATTTTAGTTTTGACGCGCATTTCCCTCATTAGTCTGCTTTTTGGCCTTCCCTCTTGCCATGGAGGTGATTTACCCAGCTGCTGCTGCTGATGATGATGATTTCCTTGCTGATGTCAGAACCAGTGTTCCCAGGCTTCCATCACTGATTAATAGCTCTCAGGAACTGAGATTTTGGCTTTAGTTTAGGACCACCGAGGCAACCAGCCTTGTGGACTGAACTACTTCCGAGTCATTCAGTGTAAGAATGCCACTGTGGGACTACTCTGACTGCTAATGCACCCACCAAGGCTCAAAGACCAAGCAAGTACTGGGTGCTCAGCCTCTCAGGTGTGAGACAACTGTTGTTACTGTTTCAATGTAAGCTGATTTAATAAATTCTTTTTATATATACATATTCATCCTATTGGTTCCGTTCATCTGGAAAGATATGCTAGGGATTCTCTGTCCAAACTCTTTCATATTCCTCCCACAAACTGGTTCTAAAGGCTTGCCAACCATATGGCCATGTTTATCACAAATACAATTTCACACTCCAGGACAAATTTTCTTCATCAGTGGCTTTTCTCATTGCTGACAAATTAGGGGGAAGAAAGTTTTAGCTTACAGTTTCATGGTGACTCATTTGTCGTTAAGCTATACAAATGCTACTGATTTATAGGTTGACTCTGTAATACTATAACTAAACAGATTTGTTTACCAGTTTTAATAATTTTTTTCAGCAGACTCTGATTTTCTAAATATAGAATTTCATATCTATCTGTGGAAAATCACATCAATTTAACTTTTCCCTTCTAAATTATATACCTTTTAATTCATTTTCTTTTTCTAATTGCTCTGTCTAGGATATGTTTAATAATACTATGTTTAATAGCACCAGCACACTGAGCATTCTTGTCTTATTCCTAATGAAAGAGGAAAAAAGCTGCCTGCTTGTTATAGTTGTGTATGATTGTAGCTGTGAGTGTGTCAGTTGCCTTTATTGGGTTAAGATACATCACTTCTATGGGTAATTTGTTAAGATCATGGAAGAACGTTGAATTTTGTCAACTCTTTGTCACCTGTGAAGGTGATCATACAGCTTTGTCCATTTTGTCATGTTTATTGACTTGCATGTGTCAAATCATTTGTTTCAGTTAGGTACTTGTTGTAGTGACTAAAAATAGCTCCCAAGAAGCAACTTAAGAGTTTGTCTTGGCTCACAATTTGAGGGAATACCATCCATCATGGGAAGGAAGACACAGCAGCAGGAGACTGCTGGTCACAATGAGTCCGCAGTAAGGAAGCAGACAGTGGACATGTAGAGAGGCAGGACAGACATCCATCCTCCCCAGGGACCCACAGCCAACAGCATGGCTTCACCTCCTAAAGGTTCCATGGCCTTGCAAAACGGCGTCACAGGCTGGAGCTCCAGTGGTTCAACACAAAAGCCTACGGGGGAAGACTCTTCTGAGATTTAAAGCTGTCTCTTAAGTGTAAATTTCCATAAAACAATACAAAACACAAAAAAACCCAAACAAAATCAACTTATATACTCCCTATGTATAATGACTCAAAGCCAAGATGCCCATTCCAAAGGGAGGAATCAGGACTTAGCAAGGGAAGTTCAGACCACAGAAAAACCAAAGCCCATTAAAGCAAACACCAAATCCTGCATCTCCGAGTCTGACCTCTGTGCCTCATGATGAAATCATCTGTGCTCCATCAGCATAGAATAGCTTCCCAGATCTGCCGCACACAGCATGATTAGCCTCCCTTTTGACCCAACCACATGCGATACCTACAACTTTCCTAGATCGGCATCCCGTAGTTCTGATATCTCCAGAATCTTGCAGTCTTGATTACAACTTTGGTTTTATCTTCCTGCAAAACTAGTACCACATGGATGCACGCCATGATCCACTGTCAGCCTGGACTGTCACTTTCCATCCCCACCCCTAGGACCAAAGTTATACTCTATATGCATTTATTGCTGAATCTGGAAAACAATTTCCTAGGCAATTATGATTGATTAGGAAACCCCTAATTCCCCTTTAATAGCATCTGTCAGTTCAGGGACTCTTCTTTGAAATGAATTTGCATTTTCACAAGATGAAGCCTTTGATGGATGGGACATTTCCCCAGGGCACCTTTCCTATTGTCCCAGTACAAAGCAATAATAATTCTGTATTAATAAGCATTATTAGTAGCAATAATAATGCTAATCTCTTCAACAATTACCCTGTGACTCAACACCTGCCTTGTCTGCAACTTTAAACTTGTTCATTCTCTTTTCTTCATAAAAATTTACAATTAAAGAATATTTTTATGCCCTATTTATTACTTTTTTCCCTGTGGATCTGAATAAGAGTGTTAAGCAGTAACTATGCCATAGCCTAAACCTTACTGTTACCCAAAACTACACTGTTGTTTTTGATTTCAGCCTCACCTGAATTCTCCGGTCTTGGGGAGAATGAAGCCAGATTGTTTTCCAGAATATAACATAAATGACCTTTTGCCCAGTTCCCTGTAAAGTCCTCATTCCTCTCTGGATCTTCACGAGGCAGGACTCCACTGTGCACACTTTTCTCAGCACTCTGATCTCTCAAACAGAATGGTCTGTTTGCCTCTACTTTGTGGCAGTCTAGAGTTTCTCCAGCCTGCAGCTGCAAGCTCTTCCTCATTCTTCCCATAAATCAGTTCCAAAGTGCTAAGAACCACATGGTCAGATTTAGCACAGCAACAGCACTTGCCCTAACACCAGTTTCTGTTTGTTACTTTTCTTATTGCCATGACCAAATACTCCACAAGAAGTAATTTAAAGAAGAAAGGGTTGATTGTGTCTTCAGCCTAGAAGCAGAGAACAGACAGGTATAAAACTCCAGGGCCCACTTCCAGTGCACACTTTCCTATGAGAGTATAAGATATTGCACCACCTTGAAAAGGTTCTACAACCTTCCAAAACTGCACTGCCAGCAGGGGACTAAGTGTTCCTTTAGGGAACGCTGAACCCAGGAGGGACATTTAACATCCAACCGTACCATCCTGGGACTCCAAGGTGGTACAAATTCCACTATGTCATGTTCAATGATCTCATTTTGTTAGTATTCTTTTACAATGATACAGGGGAGAAAGAGTGTCCATTAGAGTATTCTTAGCCTCACTAATAAGAGCTTAAGAAATGGATCCAAACAGAAGCATCAGGACAATTTTATTAGAAGCAGAATCTTCAGGACGGGCAAGCTGGTAATCTTAACAACTCCCTTGAGGAGAAGAATGGAGTGGAGAAGGAAAAAAGCCATGAGCAAGCAGAGTTAGAGCCTGCACGGAGGTCAGACACATGGCAGACTGGCAGCCACATGGTGGGGAGAAGGAGGCTTTAGAGAAAGAGTAAAGAAATGCAAGGTTCTGGGGTGGCCCAAAGTGTTAGAGAAAGCATGCTTAGAAAAGGGGTATGAACCCTGCCCTCCATGGGCCCCGCTTTGAGGCAGGGGGGACCCCAGGGCTCCTCCTGTGCTCCCCATGGCCACCTTTCAGCAGGTAAGCATGTCCAGCTTTGAGGAGTTTGACCAGGCTGTGTAGGAACACCAAGGCAAGACCATTTTCACCTACTTCGGTGGCTCTAAGGAAAGAGCTGGTATCCCGACTGCGTGGAAGCTGAGCCAGTAGTTCGAGAGGGGCTGAAGCATGTTCCTGAAGAATGCCTGTTCATCTACTGCCAAGTGGGAAACCAGTCTTATTGGAAAGACCCAAATAATGACTTCAGACAAAAATTGACATTAACTGCAGTGCCTACACTACTTAAATGTGGACACCTCAAAAACTGGTAGAATCTGAGTGTCTTCAGGCCAACCTTGTGGAGATGATATTCTCTGAAGATTAAGATTTGATGAAGACAATTGTCTTGATTTCCTGGTTCTCTCTAGTATAAAAGAAACTGTGTGCTTGCTTTGAATTCTTGTTAATAAGTAAATGATGGTGTTAAAATCAGTATATGTCTAAATAATAAAGAATTAAAATAAAAATCTTCAAAAAAAGAGAAAAAGGATATGAAGAAGAAAAGGAGGTGCAGGAGGTATTCCACTCTTGTATTTAGCATGACTTAAGGTGAACCTGCCTTCCTAGGGGTGGTCCTGTGGCAGGTGGTTGAACAGTGAAATAATAAAGGCAGGGTTTCCAATAGACAGACTAAAATTTTTATAGTCTTGACTCTTATTGGGGCTTTTTTTGTACTCTAACATTACCTCCTCTGAAGAGGTAACCCTAAAATATTTTAGGAATTAGATAAGAACCCCCAAATACTTTTGGCATTTCTGACCTTTGGCACAGGAATCCCTCTCTGAGGTTACCCTAATTGAAAACAGGGAATTGGGCCACTGACTGCCTTGGCTTCTTCCATGCTGAATAGCAGTATAGGTTGTGGCAATTGGGGTACTCCTTCAGTGGATCTAGCTAAAATATTGAAAAAGTATATAACTGTTAAGTATAGGAAAAAAAGAAATTTATAGTCCTTGACTGGTGCCTGGGAGGACACGTGAGGGAGAAGTAAAAGCAAGAGCAGTTAGCTTTGCAAGTTCTAGGCAGAGAACGAGGAAAAGTCAGAACAGGGTATTTTAAGTGTCCAAGTCAAAGTCCATTAAAACTTTTTGATGAGGTTTCCCAAAGCATCTATCTCTGGGGTTCCTAGTCCTTCTTTTGGATGCCATAGATGAATGAATTCAGGATTTGCTTTCTGGCACTTTGATAGCTGTTGGAATGGCTAGAATCCATGTGAGTTCTCTCCAAAATGGCTTCTAGACAGGGAGAGAAAAGAAGCTATCATTTAATTTTTTTTTTTCTCTTTTCGAGACAGGGTCTTCCTGTAGCCCCAGCTGTCCTGGAACTTGCTCTGTAGACCAGGCTGGCCTTGAACTCACAAAGATCCGCCTGCCTCTGGCTCCCAAGTGCTGGGATTAAAGGCATGCACCACCATGCCCGGCCTCATTTAATTTTCAGATAAGAATAGAGACTTGTTCCTTTTGGCTGTAGGTAGGCACTGCAGTATTGAATTAGGCCAAGATTTGAAGTTTTACATCTGAGCAGTATTGTTATTGAGAACAAAATTATGAGTGCAAAATTATTGTCTAAATAACATCTCATGTGAACTCAAGCCTAAGATCTGGGGGTATAATTCTTGTACTCTTAAAGAGTCATACCAAACATCTTATTCTTTGGTTATACTTTCATGTTTAAGACCATGAAATTGTTCTAAATTAGGCAAATGCTTATTCTCAAGATCAGTTTCAGATCTGGTTCTCAGCAGACGTATGGGCTTGAGAGCAGACTCTGGACTTTCTTTTACCAGTTCCATCTGTGTGAGGATAAGTGCAAGGTCTTACTTGGCCATGGATTCACTTGGTAGCATTGAGGAACTTTTACTATGTGTTCACCCTCCTCTGTGTTGACTGGACACTGGTTTGAAGCCCCCTAGTGGGGTCTCCATGGCCTCCCTGAACAAAAGGACAGGTGACTCAGCCCAGTTACAGGACATTTTGAGAGATGCCCCATAAGCCCCTGGGATTTAGTTGACTATAGAGAGCAAAGGGCAAAAACTTGTCCCTTTAAGTCCCTCTGCCCAGACTAGTATAGGCCTCATAATATCTAAGTATGGTATTATATACCCAAGAAAGTAAGTTTTAGCAGCCTAATACTTTTAATTACTGTGTAATATGTGGATGAAGCTTGAACAAAGAACAAACACTCTTAAGTAAACCTTGACTACATAGACACCTTGTTTCATAAGCTGAAGTTTGCTGAACTATGACTTTAGAAATTTAAAGATTATTTATATTATTTTTTATCTCATCCTTCATATATCATACCAACCCTAGACCTTCATCACTTGCATAGACTTTCTCATTTTTTTCCTTTCTACTTTGGAAGCATCCAACCATCATAATCTTCATATACAAATCCTTCTTAATAAACTATCTCCATTTCCATATCCTTATAACACCTTTCACCTTCTCATTTTCTTAATACCACTAGACAGAATAATATTAATAAACAAATTTGACATCTGTTGTGAGAATTTTCTTCCTGGGGGTACTAAGCAATGTTTAGCTCCCTTCTAAGGTTCTAGTATCAAACCAATGTTTGATTACATTAAAGTTCACCCTGGGGACCCAATGAGTTTATTGAGCTTACTCACAGAAAAGGGTGAGGGGTTACTGAGGTACATGGGCCACCTGAGAGTAGTTGCACTGGGAAGTCTTCGCCCACCATGGATGATGACATTTTTACAACCTCATGGGTCATCCCTCTTCCTACCCTTCCCCAGATTATATACTTTAGTCCTCTCCAAATCCATGAGACCACGTGTGATTGGGATAGAACTGGATACGGCTGGGTGGAAAGAACGGCTGTATACCCAGTTGAGGGTCCATGCTTACCCCTCTTTAATGAAGGAACACAATAGTCAACAAACACAATTCTGATGATCGTTTGTACGTAGGCATAGTTGAAATCATGAAGATGGCAGGTGTTTATTTGGCTCAGAAGAGGGCTGTTCAGCATCATCTTATTAAAAGAATGTGGAATCCAAATGACACATGTAAGATAATAAAATTAATGTTTCCCATGTACACATTGTGGTTTTGCAGGTTCCTAGGTAAACCTTATAGGAAGCACAAGATGGTTAAATATGATTTTTACTTATATAGTTTAGACAGTGGTCTACCAAAACCTTGTTTAGTTTTTTTCATGGGCGAAGACAGTACATAAGGAGAAAAAACAGATTCATAGCAAAACATTATCAAATTGATGTTTGAAAGCTTCAGCATAATCAGTTAAGGAAAACTGTGATGCTGGAGTTACTGACTGAGGAATTTTAGGCAGAGTGTCATCTTTATCTTTTCCATGGACATTAAAATGTCTTAAAAATTTTTTTTATTAATTTTTATTTATTTCTGTATGTGTATGAATGTACTGTCTGCATGCAAGTTTGTGCACCTGTGTTGTGCAATGCCGCGAAGGTCAGAAGAGGGTGTCGGATTCCCCTGGAACTGGAGTTCTCCTGGAATTGGAGTTTCAGATGGTTCTCGGCCACCATGTGGGTGCTGGGGATCGAACCCAGGTCCTCTGCAAGAGTGGTCGGCACTCTTAACCGCTAGGCCATCTCTCCAGCCCCAAAATGTCTTTTTTTAAAAAAATTATTGTACATTTGCATTAGCTTGTGTTAGCCACTTTCCTCATTGTTGTAACAAGAGAGTCCCATTAGCAAATTTTACTATAAACATTTATACCATGAGGTAAATTATAATATCTGTGGAAGTTAATTTATCCCTTAAGTATTTCTTTTTTCTTAATTTATTATTTTTTATGTGTATGAGTGTACTGTCTGCATGTAGGTTGGTGCACCTGTGTTGTGCAATGCCACAGAGGTCAGAAGAGGGCATCAGATTCCCTTGGAACTGGAGTTAAAGATGGTTCTCAGCTGCCATGTAGGTGCTGGGAATCAAACCTGGGTCCTCTGCAAGAGCAGTCAGTGCTCTCAACCGCTAGGCCATCTCTCCAGCCCCCGCTAAGTATTTCTAATTTTGCATTGCCTTTACTCTTAGGCTGTTTCATTATTCCCATTTTCCTTTGTCACAGAATCAGGAGGCCAGCATGAATCTGGATAAGAGTCTTGGGAAACATTTCCAGAGCCAGCTTTTCAGTGAGCTCAAACAGCCCATGACAGTTTACAAAGTGCATCCGTTTCTCTGTAGATTTAACTCAGTGCCTTACATTGGACAGGAGAGCTGTTGAGTCCAGTGACTATCAACAAGACTGAAAGCATCTGTTCTTCTTATAACCTATATGCATTTGTCTAGGCAAATCTTCTCATCTGTTGGGTCCTTTATTGGCAACAGATATTGGCAAGAAATAGAATATTTAATTTTAACACATCACCTCACCTTCTATTTAAACTTTATGAAGCCCTGGGCACTTGGCAGTGAGTACCCATGATCAAGCAGGATCATCTCGATAGAAGCATCTGACTTTAACCAATGTCAAACCTGAGGTCTTCCCTGGTCATACTTGAGGTAACCAGATGCATGAAAGCTTACACCCACAATCGGTGTCTGTTCATGGAGACAGACAAGCTGAAAGACTCCTTTTATAATTTCCCATTAGAGGTCGTGTTTTGTCCTCTATTTTATATCTAGGCCAGGTCCGAGTACAGAAAAACATCAGTGTTTCTTAAGGTCTGTGGATCAAGGAGATCCCTATGTGTAAGGACAGCCTGGGAAGTCTTTCCATGCAAGGCTTGAGACAACAAATGGCTTCTCATTTTTAAGACAAAATGTTTTGGAATGTCTCCCAAATCTTCTTTTTGTCTCCTTCTCCAGAGAGTCCTCCAGAGATTCTCTTATCCTTTTCCCATGAGGGACCATGAAAAAAGGTGACCCTATCAACTTAGTCACTATCCTTCATTGACATAAGCTTGGGGACTTGTATCCTCCTCTTCATTAGTGACCCTGTTCAGAATGATTCACTTTTACTGATGTGACTCTCTAATCCCCTGTGATCTCAATAAATTCTTTCTGCATTTTGCCTGGTTAATCTTATCCTGCCTGTGCAGGACCCATCACCCAAAACAACTCTGGAGCAAATATTAGCCCTGGTGTACTGAGGAAGTCAACCAAATTCTAATGGTTATATAAGTTAGGGATGTTTCCTAATCTGGCTCTCTTGTAGGCTGAACCTTAATAGACTCTTAAATGTTCCCTCTGAAATTAATTAGAGGCAAGCCCTGATAGCTCCCAGCATGAGTTCCTTTAAAGAGGGCTACCAGTCTGCCTGAATTAGAAAAATCATATTATAATTAACTGCATATAATCTTGGATTAAGTACCATAATTTGGATAATAAGGAACCCAGAAAACAATGTTGTTACCTAAAAGAACTTGGGAAGAGATAATCTAGAAAGTAAAAAGCACAGGTACCCGAGGCATGATGGGATGGGAAAAAAGCAAGCATAACACAACTGAGTATCAGAGAGAGAAATACCGTATTTCACAGAAACACAGGTTGGGAATCACAGGTCAGAAAGGACAGAAAATAAGGCCAGTGGAGACTATATCATAAGTCTCCTACCCCGGTAGTATAATCCCTTTCCCTTCCCATTGCTGTAGTTAGTTACCTGCTGGTAACAGCTTGTCTTTTGTAAGGTTTGGCCCTGGGGCGCTGCAAAATCCCATGAGCCTTCCAGGTCTGGCCATCAAAAAGTGTCAGCTCCCTTTGTACCTGTCTAGTCTTGGTAGAAAACGCTTAAGTTCCCTTTAGAAACTAACAAATATATTACGCAAAACAATAAGAATTCGAAATAATAGCCAGGCGTGGTGGCACATGCCTTTAATCCTAGCACTTGGGAGGCAGAGGCAGGTGGATCTTTGTGAGTTCAAGGCCAGCCTGGTCTACAGAGTGAATTCCAGGACAGCTGGGGCTACAGGAGACCCTGTCTTGAAAAGACCCAAAAAAAAAAAAAAGAATTTGAAATAGCCATTTTTAGAAATTAACAAATAAATCCAAAATAATCCCTCTAGAATAGGTAAATATGTCATACAAACATTGTCAAAACCCAAAATAGTCCCCTTTAAAAACCAGTAAAAATGTATTTTTAGAAACCAATAAATATACTATATAACAAGTTAAAACCCAGGGCTGGAAGGATGGCTCAGTAGTTAAGAGCACTGACTTCTCTCACAGAGGACCCAGGTTCAATTCCTAGGACTATCATGGTGGCTAACAACTGTCCATAATTTCAGTTCTAAAGGAATCCGATGCCCTCTTCTGACCTCTGCAAGCACTGCACGACATGGGTACACTTGCATACATGCAGGAAATACACTCATACACATAAACCTAAAAAGAAGCGAAAACCCCTTTAGAAACAAGTCTGTGAAAGTATGACATAAAAATGAATTTAGCTTGTTACACAGCAATAGACACTGTTGGAATCTCTGGGTTTTCTGTTTCTATGAATCCATCAAGAACTCAGGATGAAAATTAAAATGAAAAGAAATTGCAAGGGGATTTGGGCATATGATTAAATGCCTGCAATCTAGGGAATTCCAAGATTAGCATTAGCCCATATGGCTCAGTAGTATTGGCAAGTTTCTGATTGTCACCATTTTGAATTGTGCCATGTGGTTAGATTTATTAAGATGGTGGCAAGGTAAAATGGGTCAGTAACATTTTGAGAATGTTATCCAAGATGTTGACCAAGCCACGTGGCTGTCTCCATATTGATGATGTCATCAACCAAGATGGAGACCAGATCACATAGTTGTTTCCCTCTTGGTGAGAGGGAATCGGCTACAGTGGTTTCAGAGCCACAGGGTTACTTTAGTGAGCTCAGCTCCATGATAAAATAAGCCCATTCCCCACCTGGATACAAGCCTGGTGGGATTCATGTATTTCACAGATTAAATGTGAATGGCCACCCCTTTTCTTTTAGAAATGGACTGAGTTAAGTTGTACTGATATAGCACGAGAAAGTACTCTCAGATATGTAGACCCCAAATAAGAAAGCAAAGCAAAGGAATTCATGGTCTCAAGCCAACAGAGAGGGCCCATGTCTCCTTTCATAACAAGTATTGTAACTAAAAATGCCAAACGATGCCCTCTGGATCTTGTTATTTTTCGAGATTCACACTGTTGCTGGGAAGGAAACCAGCAAGGGCAGAAGAGAAATGGAGAGCTGTGTCCAGCACACATTGTCAGGGTCAGGCTCTTGCTCTGAGTGTGTTCCCTGTTCTTCAACTTTTTAGGACAGCTTGGGACGGACAGCTATTTGTGTTCACCTTCGGTCTTCATTTTTTCTTTGCTGTGAAATTTCAAATTATTGATGAAATCCCCTAAGCATTATTGAATGTGCTCAGGCTTCTATTTCTTTGTGATGAAGTCTTGGTAGGCTGCTTACTTGCTGGTAGTTTATAGTCCCTGAGTCACACGTGACTGCATTCCACACACTGTTCTTCTCTCCCTGAAAGCTTCAAGGCTGCCCCCTGCCTGCAGGCAGACCGCATCTAGTCTTAGTTCCTGGCAAGGAGAGGGGAGGGAGAACGATAGGAGATTACCCGAGGAAAATGAACAGACTCACACACAGAAAGCTGGGAGGAAAGTAACTCCGTTTATTCATGCCAGTGATGTATTTATATATTGAAGGCTACTGTGCTCTGGGCAAGGAGATGGGGGCAGGAGGGAGGGGAAGGGGGAGCCACCTTGGCTCCTACTTGGGGGTTGCAAAGCTCCTGTTTGTGCAACCGGTAAACTAGAGGTGTAACATTTTGCTCAATACCTCAAGGGAAGGGCCTATCTGGTCCTGGAACTTTGCAGAGATAGGCGAGGCATGAAAACTTTGTAATATCCCGGACCTTCTGGAGCTACAGATAACTCATAGAGACAAGTGAAATGCCCACAGAGATATCAGATAACTCTAGGAGGTTTTCGGGGGACAGGTCTTACAAGTTCTTGCCTCAAGCCAGGCAAAGTTTCATTCCTACATTTACCCATTCACTTGGTTTATCTAATTTGTTGGTGTAATCTTCACTGAAATATCTATGGTCATTTGTGTCACTGTAGTGTCAGATGTAATCTCTTTTCCATCTATACTTTTATTTGATTATTTTTCCCCCTTGGAGAGTCTACTGACAGAGTTGTCAATTTAGCTTATCTTCTTAGAATGACAGTTCCCAGTTTTGTTTATTTTATTATTCTTTTGGCATGGTCTTTCTACTGTAGTCCAATTATTCTACTTTATTTTTTAATTTATTATTTTTTTATGTGTATGAGTGTACTGTCTGCATGTAGGTTGATGCACCTGTGAAGTGCAATGCTGCAGAGGTCAGAAGAGAGTGTTGGATTCCCCTGGAACTGGAATTAAATATGTTTCTTAGCCCGCCATGTGGGTGCTGGGAATAGAACCCTGTTCCTCTGCAAGTCGGCACTCTTAACTGCTGAGCCATCTCTCTAGCCCCCAATTATTCTACTTTAATATTTAGTATTTACTTCCTCTGTTAACACTGAGATTAGTTTTTTATTGTTGTTGCTGCTGTTTGTATTTGGTGTAATATTAAGTCAAGATCTTTATTTATTTATTTTTTTTTAGGTAGAGTCTCCCTATGTAGCCCAGGCTAGCTTCTAACTCATGATCCTCCTACTTCAGCTTGAGTGCTGGGTTCTGGGCAAGCCCCACTGTGCCTAGCTTGTGCTATAACTCCCCATCTATGACTGTCTTTGTTACGTTTCATGGCTTGTGGCTTCTCTTTCATCTTCACTTTTTATCTGCGTTTTGATTTCTCTCGCTGTTTTCTTTGACTTGTTCCTTTGACTTTTGCAGGAGTTTGTTATTTTATTTCCAAGTATTTTTGAATTTTCCAAAGTTCTTTTCTGTTATTGATTTATAGTAAAGTTTCATATTATTGTATTTGAATAGGGGCATGATTTAATTTCTTCTTTTAAAAATTTATTTCTTTTAAATTTATTTCTTTTATTTCTACTTATGTGTATATGTGGGTGGATATGCACGTATATGTGTAGGTGTTTGCAGAGGCCAGAAAAGAACCTGGAATTAAAGTTGAGGGCAGATGTGGACACCGGATGTGGACATGAAGTACTGAACTGGGGTCCTCTACAAGAGTGGCAAGTTCCTAACTGCTGAGCCATCTCTCCAGTACTGCCCACCCACAAGTGAATTTATTCTGCTTAAACTTCTATAGTATCCTGGAGAATATTCTATACTCACTTGGACAAATGCATGTTCTACTGCTTCAGATCATAAGTTTTGTGTATGTCTGTCTGTTCTCTTTGGGTGATAGAAGGCAACTAAGGCTCTAGACAGATCCCTGGTAGGGGGTATTGGTGTCTAGAAGTGAGTGGTTGTCCTTTAGGGATCTTCTGCATTTATTCTGTAGGATGAACAAGGATGGGATGTCTGGGAAAGGCAGAGACTGAAATGAGGAGAAAGTGAAAGTGGCAGGTGTTAGAAAGTGAAAGTCACCGGAGTGGAGTGGCAGCATCAGGAGACAGCGAGGAGGAGAAAGCACAGACAGCGCAGCGAGGAGGAGAAAGGACAGACGGTGCAGCGAGGAGGAGAAAGCACAGACAGCGCAGCGAGGAGGAGAAAGCACAGACAGCGCAGCAAGGAGGAGAAAGCACAGACAGCATAGCGAGGAGGAGAAAGCACAGACAGCACAGCGAGGAGGAGAAAGCACAGACAGCGCAGCGAGGAGGAGAAAGCACAGACAGCACAGCGAGGAGGAGAAAGCACAGACAGCGCAGCGAGGAGGAGAAAGCACAGACAGCGCAGCGAGGAGGAGAAAGCACAGACAGCACAGCGAGGAGGAGAAAGCACAGACAGCGCAGCGAGGAGGAGAAAGCACAGACAGCGCAGCGAGGAGGAGAAAGCACAGACAGCACAGCGAGGAGGAGAAAGCACAGACAGCGCAGCGAGGAGGAGAAAGCACAGACAGCGCAGCGAGGAGGAGAAAGCACAGACAGCACAGCGAGGAGGAGAAAGCACAGACAGCGCAGCGAGGAGGAGAAAGCACAGACAGCGCAGCGAGGAGGAGAAAGCACAGACAGCACAGCGAGGAGGAGAAAGCACAGACAGCGCAGCGAGGAGGAGAAAGCACAGACAGCGCAGCGAGGAGGAGAAAGCACAGACAGCACAGCGAGGAGGAGAAAGCACAGACAGCGCAGCGAGGAGGAGAAAGCACAGACAGCGCAGCGAGGAGGAGAAAGCACAGACAGCACAGCGAGGAGGAGAAAGCACAGACAGCGCAGCGAGGAGGAGAAAGCACAGACAGCGCAGCGAGGAGGAGAAAGCACAGACAGCACAGCGAGGAGGAGAAAGCACAGACAGCGCAGCGAGGAGGAGAAAGCACAGACAGCGCAGCGAGGAGGAGAAAGCACAGACAGCACAGCGAGGAGGAGAAAGCACAGACAGCGCAGCGAGGAGGAGAAAGCACAGACAGCGCAGCGAGGAGGAGAAAGCACAGACAGCACAGCGAGGAGGAGAAAGCACAGACAGCGCAGCGAGGAGGAGAAAGCACAGACAGCGCAGCGAGGAGGAGAAAGCACAGACAGCACAGCGAGGAGGAGAAAGCACAGACAGCGCAGCGAGGAGGAGAAAGCACAGACAGCGCAGCGAGGAGGAGAAAGCACAGACAGCACAGCGAGGAGGAGAAAGCACAGACAGCGCAGCGAGGAGGAGAAAGCACAGACAGCGCAGCGAGGAGGAGAAAGCACAGACAGCACAGCGAGGAGGAGAAAGCACAGACAGCGCAGCGAGGAGGAGAAAGCACAGACAGCGCAGCGAGGAGGAGAAAGCACAGACAGCACAGCGAGGAGGAGAAAGCACAGACAGCGCAGCGAGGAGGAGAAAGCACAGACAGCGCAGCGAGGAGGAGAAAGCACAGACAGCACAGCGAGGAGGAGAAAGCACAGACAGCGCAGCGAGGAGGAGAAAGCACAGACAGCGCAGCGAGGAGGAGAAAGCACAGACAGGGCAGCGAGGAGGAGAAAGCACAGACAGCGCAGCGAGGAGGAGAAAGCACAGAAGGCATAGCGAGGAGGAGAAAGCACAGACGGCGCAGCGAGGAGGAGAAAGCACAGACGGAGCAGCGAGGAGGAGAAAGCACAGACAGCACAGGGAGGAGGAGAATGCACAGACATGCTTCATTACCACAGACAGCTCCAGCCCAGATGGAAGGGTGCCGGGCGGGCTCCCAGAGATCAGCAGCTTCCTGGCATCCGGGTGCCCTCCCTTTCCTGAGTTCCTTCCCTTATCCCTCATTAGCTCTGCTCAGAGTATCCTCCCTTTGTCCTCAGGCTGTTAGCAATTTAAACCCTTGTAAAATCCCCTGGAGCAAGCAGCAGCTCCTCTTAAAGGGGGCCTTCTCTCCTTTTCCAGTCAGCCTCCTGTAACTCTCCCTCAGGAAGACAGGGAAAAGGGACCCTAGGTCGATTTTTGCCTTTTTTCCAATTAAACATTTAATATGGCTGACTTCCTCCTTCTTCTTCCTCTCCAAGACAAAGACTTGATGGGTCTTTTTCCACTGGAGGGAACATTTTGGTGAGACTTCAAACCCCTCGCGGGGAAGGGAGGGGAGGCTTCTGTGGTGGAAACCAATGAATTGCCAATTCTTGGTTTCCACCACAGAATTCCACCACACTTCTAGACACCAATAACCCCTACCGGGGATCTGTCTAGAGCCTTAGTTGCCTTCTATCACCCAAAGAGAACAGACAGACATACACAAAACTTATGATCTGAAGCAGTAGAACATGCATTTGTCCAAGTGAGTATAGAATATTCTCCAGGATACTATAGAAGTTTAAGCAGAATAAATTCACTTGTGGGTGGGCAGTACTGGAGAGATGGCTCAGCAGTTAGGAACTTGCCACTCTTGTAGAGGACCCCAGTTCAGTACTTCATGTCCACATCTGGTGTCCACATCTGCCCTCAACTTTAATATTCAATAATTCAATATTTAATATTCAACCTCCTGCTGTAGCCCAAACATTCTGAGGAAAAAGGGAACTCTCATCCTTCCCCAAATATATGAAAGTTTGGGTCTGCTACACAAACTTGTATACCATCACTGGGACCCCTCTTGGCTTTGGGAAGTGTTCTCTCTCTCTCTCTCTCTCTCTCTCTCTCTCTCTCTCTCTCTCATCTGATTTCAATAAAACATGGAAAGAAGGCTGAGTGCTGTGATCTTGCTTTTCCTGCCTTTTTATTCTTTAAGTCAGCAGAGAAGAATCCTTTCCTGCAACCTTAGATGACCTCTGTATGACCATGTCAAAACTATTAGTTAAGCAAATTGATTCATTATTTCTTTTCTGTAAAGGAGGCAGTGAAGTCTTTTACTACAATTGAACCACGATCTATTTCAAACTTTAAGTTTTATAAAGATTTATTTAGATGTATATATGTATGTGTGTATGTAGGTATGGGTGTGTATCTGTGTGTGCAAATACTATGTGAGAGCAGGTGCCTGTGAGGGCAGAGGAAGGTGTTGGATTCCCTGGAGCTGGAGTTACAGGTGGTTGTGAGTTACCTGCTATGGATGCTGGGCACTGAATTCAGGTGCTCAGCAAGAGCAGCCAGGGCTATTGACTGTTGGGACATCTCTCCATCTCTCTAGCCCCTCCCTTTAGTTTAAAAATATTTGCTTTAATGTATTTAGACGATCCTATGTTGAGTATGTGTATATTTACAATTGTTATGTTCTCTTGATGAATTTATCCTTTTATCAGGATATAGTGACCATTTTTGTCTATCATGGCCAGTTTGGACTGTTAGTCAATTGTATGTAAAATCAGCATTGATTTCTTTTGTTTTCCATTCCATCAGCTTATGATGTGTGTTCTTAAAGCAAACATGCGTTTTTCATTGACAGCATACTATTACATTTAAAAAATCAGCTCTTCGTTCTTGATTGGAGATTTTTACACTTAATGCAATTATTGATAGAGAGACTTACTATTGACATTTTATTGTTTCCTGTCTGCTTTGTAGCTTTTGTTTGTTTCTTTTTTTCTTCCTCTCTTTCACCATTTCCTTTTGATTTGTCGATTTCCATTGTTTTCTAACAGTTACTTCTATCATTTTCTCTTTATCTTTTACATATTTGCCAGAGGATTTTACTTTATATTCATAGTGGAGTACATAAAACCTCTTGTAGTTGTAATATTCTGTTTCAACCTCATAATAATTTAAGTTCAATCACATCCCAGAGTATACATTTACTATCCCTTATTTTGTGGTATTATCATATTTCACTTTTTATGTTGTGTATACATAAAGTATTATGAATATCATTTTAATTTTTGTACCTTGCATATAGAACAGTGGGTTCTATTGTAGCATTTCCCTTTGTCTGTCACTGTACTTGTTCTTATTCATCCTCCTTTCCCACTCCCCTCCTCCACCCTCTTGGCCCTTTTTATTGGATTCTTCCTTCCCCTAAATACTCCTCCCTTCTGCTTTCAAGTCACATGGACACATTATTCTTTCTTTTTCCATCCTTCTTCCTCCCCTTTCTAATTTCATGACCTAAACACATACATGCACACATGCACACACAGATTCTCTCTATCTCTCATGCACACATACACAGATTATCTCTCACACACGCACACATGCACACAATGCACACACAGATTCTCTCTCTCTCCTCACACACACACACACACACACACACACACACACTTAAAACAAGAGTCTGTATATAGGGAATATATTTGGTATTCACCTTTCTGAGTCTGGATCATTTTGCTCAGCATAATATCTTCTGGATATATCTATTTCTCTGAAGCTTCTTGTTGGTAATTGGTTCTGGTTGTGTGCAGAATCTGTTTAATCTCATGTAGTTCTTATTTGTCATTTCTCAAACTTATAGCTAGATAGCTAGTTTTGAAAAAAAATGTCTTTCTATAGTTAAAAGTGATTTATATATGAGTATAAAGTAAGTCACTTAGTGACTTATAAACAGGTTACTGTCTTGATAAACCCTTTATAAGTGAAACTTATAAATCAAAACTAGTTACTATTTGTAGCCTACTGAATATCATGCATTTGCAGCACAGCGGTCCATGAAGTATCTGTATTTACTCTTTTGATAAAGTGCTGCCTGGGAACTGTGCTTGCTGCTGCTGCCCAGAATCATGACAATATTGTGCTTAACATTGTCAGCCAGGAATGGATAAAAATTCAAAATGTGATACATGGTCCTATGGGATGGATATTATTTTGTGCAATCATAACATTTAAAATCACAAGTCAAAAGAGCCAGCCCCCCCGCTCCCAAAAAAACCAACAAACTTGAGGACCAGATCCTCAACTGACCTTAAGAAAACAAAAACCTTCGTTAATCTGGGCTAACAGTGTGGCCTTAAGCATCCAAAAGGAAAGTATAACCAGAAATAATTAATAAAGCTTGAGAAATTGTATTTCAGGTATAAAACTTGAGATCTTAGTCAAAAGACAAAAAAAAAAAAAAAAGAGCACAGTTGTTTTGCCTGTCTTACTGGCAAGTGCAGCTACCCTGTGGCTGCCACTGCTTTTGCCATCCTTCAAAGACGTGAGAAGACACAGGTTTTCAACCTTCCAATAGGACTGAAGACTCATGTCTCTCCAAGAATCCTCCAAACCTTCAGTGCTGGATGAGGACTGCTGAGACAGCCAGCTAACGGACTGAGCTGCTACTGGGGTCTCAGCCTCTTCAGAGTATTGATTGCCACTGTTGAACTACCCAGGCTGTATCATGGAGACCAGTACAGGAAGATCAAGACAGGATGAGGTGCTTACTGGACCTCATTTGGTGACTGTGGGAAGGGAAAACCCCAGTGTGGAGCACAAGGGCAGAACTGGTGGTGGTTTGGGCTTGCCAAGGAGGAGACTTCAAACATGACATCTTTCAGCCTAATTAAAAAACAAAACAAAACAAGAAATCATAAGCTAAAGATGCTAAAAGATATATGTGGCATGCATATATGCATATTTTGGAGTGATGCAGACTGGAAGGAACAACAACAACAACAAAACAACAAAGATTGGGTCAAAGAACTGACTGAAATGGTGAACTTCTGCTCAAAACAGTAAACTTCTGCATCGAAAATTTTAAAAGAAACTGAGAAAAAAGATGAAAAACATTTTGGCAGAATGCACGAGCTCTGGTGGGGTCGGGGGGGAGCAGGGAGGGGGGAATGGGTGTAGCCTTGATTGGAAATTTTGTATGAAATGCACAAAGCTTCAATAAAAATTGGCTTTGGAAAAAAAATAAAATCACAAGTCAAGCTGCTGTACCTTGTTTAGTATCTGTATTCTGAATTTGATTTCACTTTTCTTTGGGATTCTTTGGGATTCTGAACACAATAATCCTGACAGTCCTGAGTGTTGGCATCTCCAAAGGTCAAAAGCTCCCAAATATGACTTAACTTCATTAAGGACATTTATTTACATTTTAGATTTAGCCACATTGAAGGTTAAAGGAGTTGTTGGTTGTGGCAAGAGGCCTTTGCACTGATGGACGGACATCTTTCAACATCCTACAAGGCCACTGAAGGGAGCTAGGGCTCAGGACCGCATTGTGTCTACAACATCTCTAGAGCATCTTTTGCTTTGACATGAGCTTCCAATCCCTCTTGGACAGTGTTTGGAACATCAGCCACAAGTTGGGTAATTGAATGAGTCTATCCAACTCCAGTTGGCCTTTTGGCTTGGTTTCTTCTTTTCACAAAATTGTCTGGAACTAATAAAGGAGCCCAAACCACTGAAATAAATTCATTATTAGTCACCACTACATATGCACTCAGACAAAAAATGATCTCCAGAAATTTCATAGTTAACAAATGTAGATATGCAAAACAGATCTCTATTTATTGAAGAAATTTCAGTGTTTTATAAACATGAAGAATTCTTATGAAAAAAAATTTATGGGCAATAATACACTTCTGTGGAGTTAAATCTGCATAGAATTGCATTAAATGGATTAGAACTCCCTTAAAATTCTTTAAAATTTGTAGCTGGGCATGGTGGCACATACTCTTTAATCCTAGCACTTGTGAGTTCAAGGCCAGCCTGGTCTACAAAGTGAATTCCAGGACAGCTGGGGCTACAAGGAGACCCTGTCTCAAAAAGACAAAAAAATTTGTATCATGAGTATTAAGGATCATGAATAAATGAAATATATAGCATCGAGAACTATAAAAAACACTGCTAAGTTAAAATTGTAGAAAAACTAATATAAAGAACTAAAAGAAATTCAAAATGAAAAAGTATGTTATGAGAGTAGACTATAGTTTCATGGAGATGTTTCACAAGAGCAGCCCAACTCCCATGTCATTAACTGCATTTTAAACTCCCTACACCAGTGTTTCCAAAATGGCAACAGCGATGGAATGTGGATACTCCCAGGGCACCAACAGCAGTGCGGGCAAGAAGCGCTTTGAAGTGAAAAAGTGGAATGCAGTAGCCCTCTGGGCCTGCAACATTGTGGTTGATAACTGTGCCATCTGTAGGAACCACGTTATGAATCTTTGCATAGAGTGTCAAGCTAACCAGGCATCTGCTACTTCTGAAGGGTGTGTTGTTGCACCGGGAGTCTGTCACCAGGCTTTTCACTTCCATTGCATCTTGCTGGCTCAAAACATGGCAGGTGTGCCCTTTGGACAACAGAGAGTGGGAATTCCCAGAGTATGGACATTAGAGCAAGCATCCTTCCTCCAAGCTTACCTGTTTTATTACTCATTTAGTGACTTGCTTTCCTGTTAATAATAAATTAGATAGAACCATGTCTTTTCTTGTTTGTGTTTTCAGTTTGCTATTTCCCAGCCATATTGTATTTTATGTCAAATAAAATGCAGTTGAATTCTAGAAAAAAAATAATAAAGTCCTGCATCATGATGAATAACTGATTTTTTTCTTTAAGACCATGGCTCTCTTTGGAGAACATATTCACATTCATTTTTTTCCTGTGGTACTGTTCTTTTTGATATTTTCTGTGAATTGCTATCTGCCACTATGTACATTCCCTATTTAATTTTTCTACCTTCAGGGACATTTTGTGTTCTTTTGGGCACATAGAAAAGTCAGTTCCCTATTTATTCGTATACAAACCATATGGGAAAAACAATACGGGTGATCGAACAACAACAGTGTTGTGTAAGTGACTTCTTACCCTCCCTGGCACATAATTACTTTCAAACCAGTCAGTAATTCTGCTGGCTTCTTCAGGCAAATGTGGCTTTAATTCATTAAGAGCTCCTGGATTTTCATCAGCTGGAGGAAATGCCAATGCAGACAAATGACGCATTTTGACAATAAAATTTTTGCCACTGCTCTATCACGTGACCAGTCCATTCATCCAAATTTTCCACCAAATGTGCTGGGTTGAATGGAAAAAAACAACCTTGATTGGTAACATGTTGAAATTCACCTTTAAAATCCTTGATCAGTTATAATTCCAAGGGTTTCATTATAACTGGGGATTTAGATGAAATACATTTTCTTCTTTAAAAAGTTTGCAAAAATATTAAAATAAGTGTTCATGAAGTACTTCAATTTTTCTAGTCATCAATACAGAAACAAGTGGATAAGCTCTACAATTTTAAGTCTAGTAAGGTGTGCATTTTATGTATCTGATTCTTAGTTAGCTAAAGTGAAGTTTGCAATGTTTTGTGGGGTTTTGTTTTTGTTTTGTTTTTGCATTAGATCTGGTGGTAAACATAAGAAATCTGTCTTCCTCAACAGCTGGGACATTTCACCACTCAATGTGCTTTGTTCCAGAGGAGGAACCTCTAATTAGCAAGTGTCTTTCAGTTCCCAAATTAAACTGCAGAGTTCTAGTTTGCTTCTCTGTTGCTGTGATATAAGTCTGACAAAACCAACTTGGTTTACTGCATCTGACAATTCCAAGTGACAGTCCAAGTTGGAGGGAAGTCAGACAGGAACTCAGGGCAGGAACCGGAGGGAGGAACTGAAGATTAAAGAAGGCTGCTTACTGACTTGCTCCTCTGGCCTGTGCTCAGCCTGCTTCCTTGTACAACCCAGGACCACCTGCCCATGGCTGGCACCACCCACAGTGGGCTGGGTCCTCCCATATCACTCAACAGTCAAGGGCACCAATTTACCTTTATTGGTGAGTTTTATACGTTCAGGTGTTTCCATATTGTTACTTAGTGTCATAAACTGTAGCTCTAAGAACTCCATTTAGCACCTCTTGTGAGTCAGATACAATGATGTTTAACTCTCTCGGCTTTTATTTCCCCAGAACCGTCTTTCTTGTCACTCATTTATTTCCAAAGGATAGCTTTATTGAGTATATCTTTCTTAAATGCCCTTTTTAAAAATTGCTTTTTAATTTTTATTAATTTACTTACCATTTTGAATGTATCATCTCACTGTCCTTTGGCAAATGTTTGCTGCTAAGTCTGCTAACACAATCATCTATGAGTCTTTTTCTCTGGCTATTCTTGAGATTCCCTCTTTCTCTTTTAACAGTTGTGCCATGTCTCATGATACTCTTGTTTGGACTGACTTTTTTTCTTAGATATATTTTCTTATTGATCTGGATATAGATATCTCTTACAAGATATAACAAATTTGGGGCCATTATTTCTTTTTCTTTCTCATGACTTTATTATTATTACTTTTTGTTTAATTTGAGTGCTTGCCTGCATGTGTGTATATGTACCATATTAGTGCTTGGTGCATGCAGAGACCAGAAGAGGGTATTTGATCCTCTGGAAGAGTGTCGAATGCGCTCAACCACAGATCCATCTCTCCAGGCCCAACCATTATTTCTTTAAATAAGCTTACTGCCTCTTCCTCCCTCTCTTCTCTCCCTCAAGCATCCATATAATTATTTATTTGATCTCATCCTATAGACTCCCTATGTGTTCTTAACTCCTCTTTTTTGGTTTCTCTAATTTAGTCAGATTTGCTGTTTCTTCTGCATAGTTGAACCTGTTGGAGCTTGTTTGTATCTTTCAGTCCTTTAACTGTATTCTCCCTTTCCAGGATTTCTGTTCAGTTCTGCTCTGTGATTTGTATTTCTTTGTTGTACTTCTGGTCTTGTTTATACATTATTTCCTGATTTCAGTTGGCTCCCTACATTCTCTTATTTTTCATTTAATTTTTTAACAGACTGTCTTAAAGTATTTGTTACACAATTCATAGTTCTCCATTTCTTTTTTTTTTTTTTTTTTTTCGGTATGTGTATCAATGTACTGTCTGCATGCAGGTTTGTGCACCCGTGTCGTGCAATGCCGCGGAGGTCAGAAGAGGGTCTTGGATTCCCCTGGAACTGGAGTTCTCCTGGAATTGGAGTTTCAGACGGCTCTCGGCCGCCATGTGGGTGCTGGGGATCGAACCCGGGTCCTCTGTAAGAGCGGTCAGCGCTCTTAACCGCTAGGCCATCTCTCCAGCCCCAGTTCTCCATTTCTATAGATGATGATTAAAGCTTTATTAGTTCCCTTTGGTGGAATCATGCTTGCCTGATGATTTCATATCACTATAGCCTTTGTTAGTGTCTGTTTTAAGGAGTTAACACCTCTTCTCATGTTTGCAGACTTGTTTCAGCAGGTAAAGATCCTCTCCTGTTGAGTCCCTATTTTGTTTATGGGGTGGTCTTCAGGATCAGTTGACTACAGTTGAGTCATATGGCTGTTGCTGAGTCAGCAGAGAGGTCTGCAATAGTGGCAGCCGGTTACCAGATGTATAAACAAGCATGAGTCCTATTTGCTCCACAGGAGGACAGGGCAGCCTGCAGGACCTTGGGTTATAAGGCCTTGCTGCCACATGGGGCTGTCTTGGGCATCTTTTTCGAGCATTTTGTGACCAAGTTCATAAACAGGTACGGCTCTATCTGGATGCCTGAGAAGTCTCCCCCTTGTCCCTGGCAGGTAGCACTTGTCTTGGAATGTGGCTGAGAGTGGCTGGAAACATGTAACAGAGCTGCTTTGGGGACTACAGCCTAGACTGCTAGTGTGCCTCCAGAGCTTGGGATGGGTGTGCCTCCTGCTGTGTTACTGGAAGGGGAGGACTGTACTCAGACCACAGGAGGGTCTAGAGCACAGCCACAGGGCCGCTGCAGTCTGCTGTGGGGCTGAGGCGGCCCAGTCTGCCCCTCAGGACATCACAGATCATCGCCTCCTGCTGTGTTACTCTACGGGGAGGACTGTACTCAGAGCACAGGAGGGTCTAGAGCACAGCCACAGGGCCGCTGCAGTCTGCTGTGGGGCTGAGGTGGCCCAGTCTGCCCCTCAGGACATCACAGATCATCACTTCCTCCAGATCCTAAAGCTCCCATAAAGACACTTTGTGCGTGATTACCAGATTCTTCCAGTTGTGGGGACACAAGCAGGAGGCTTCCTGTTAGTCCACGTTAGACCCAGGCAATTTACATTTAAGGCGATTTTTAATGACTGGATCTGATTGCATCACAGTGCTCTGTGTTTGATTTACCCCTTCTGTTTTCATTTTTCTTTTTACTTAAAAAAGTAGATTAGAATTAGTATATTTATTACCATTTCTTTTTATCTTTAGCTGTCATTCTTGTTTTTTATTTTGCTGCTTGTTTTATGCTTTATCATTACATAACTTCAATTGATATTACATATACTCTTCCTGTGTGCTATAACAAATGCTCAATAATGTATTTATTTCTATTTTCCTGCTTCATAGCATTATACCAGTGTGAGCATTAATTTTTCTCCAGTACACATTATAATCCCCACAATGGATTGGCTTTATTTTCTTTTTCCCTTTTTTTTTTTTTTTTTTTTTTTTGGTATTTTTGAGGCAGGGTCTCCCTTTCAGTACCAGCTGTCCTGGAGCTCACTCTGTAGACCAGGTCAGCGTTGAACTCACAGAGATCCACCCACCTCTACCTCCCAAGTGCTGGGATTAAAGGCACAGGCCACCACGCCTGTCTGGCTTTATTTTCTTTAAGGAGGCAACTATCTTTTCAAAACCTTAAACAATGATGAAGACAGTCTTGAATGTGCAGCTTCCATGTGTGCTGCAGACTGTCCCAGCGGGGGGTTTCCTCTGACTGCGGGAAACGGGGTCTTGGATAGGAGGGCACAGGTTCAGTGATGTATAGACAGATATGATACCAGAGTGGTCTTGAATCTGGTGTACTTTACTGAGAGCAAGTCAAAGTTTTTATATCACAAAAGCCAGGATCAAAAGGCTCATTGCTAAAGGAACTCACACCTGGGTTTCCAAGGACAGCAAGCCAGATAAATTTACACATCAATCAGAAGCACTTACACATGGTATACTGCTCACTACGTCTTGGCAGGGGAGATAAGCAACAAAACAGCAGTCATAAAACCACAAACCATAAACAGTTTGTTTTATGAGATGTGAGACTTTGTTTCTCTTTGAAGTTTTAATTTGGTTTATTCTCATCCTTCCTGGAGCCTGATTTTTCCAAGGCCGCTTGTTATCCGTAGGCTGTAATTCAAGCCATGGCCTGGGAAAGCCTCTTAATAAGTTCTGTTTTTCTTAAAGGAGAAGCCCACCGCGTGCCTCTAACTATTACATTTTAACATGCATAACTGTAACTAAGACTTCTATTTTACTAATTCTATCAGATGTAGCTTCTTGCTTAAGGGACTGAGCCTTTATTCTTATTAAATCTGGAAAAACACTTTTATTATTTGTAACTGACCTATGATATCACTCAGTGTAATGTTTTTCATTCATAATATCTTTGTGGGAACTTCTAGGACAAAGGAGCCTTTAGATACTGTTTCTCTGTATGGTTTTGCTTAAGTTCACGAAGCTTCTGTTCGCCTGATTTATTTCCAGACACATTTAACTGTCCCTTGTCTGGGACTGAGGTTGTGCCGAACTCAGGAAAAGAATCAAAAGACAGTGGGTGAAGTCCAATACTCAAGAAGCGTAACATCTTTGTAGCGCATCGTGATCTTGGAAGCTAAGGCCGAGCATTCTGCCAGGGACCACCAGGGAGCTTAGCCTCGAAAGACACATATCTCCCGTCTGTTATTATGACTTTCGTCATTGCTCACACAGAGGACGCTGGAGTTGGTGTGGCACATGTGAGGAGTTTTTAGTGGCTCTGTGCATCATATTAACTTTTGCTATTATTATTATTTTCCTCTGAATCACTTTCTTGATTGTTCCTTTTAATATGGATTTGCTAGTGGTCGATTTCTTACCAATTTTATATCTGAAGATATCTTTATTTTGCTAACATCAGAAAGTTGCTTTCACTAGAAGTAAAACACTCTATGTAATTTTGAGGGCTAAGAAAGAGCATAATTAAAATAACAATTTACATATATGAAGCACAGTATAAGGAAAACTTCCTGTAGGTATTATCTGCATTATAGAGACTGGAAGACTGAAGCTTAAAGAGATTAAAGTTGTCCAAGGCCATACTCCTCACAAAAAGTGTTCATGCAGTTCTAGATTCTGGAATCGGAACCACAGTGTTCCATTACCTATCGAGACAAATAGAGGATTTGTCACTGTAACCAAATACATGACAAAAATATTTTGGCTTATGGTTTAAAATGGAGTACAGTCCGTCCTGGCAGGAAGGTAGAGAAAGAGGCGGGAGAGTGAGGTGGCTGGTCTTAGTGCAGTCACACCAGGAAGCAGAGGGATAAGGGCAGGCACTCAGCCAGCAGCTCCCAGTTTCCTTTTCTATTTTAGTCCTTTCCTATCACAGCCCACAGGATGATACCACTCCCATTTAGGGTGTATGGTCCCTCCTCAGTCAAATCACTTTATACTATGTTAGGTGATTCCAGACACAGACTGATCATGAAGGTTGATCACTGCAGACTCTAGGTAATTCTTCATGCTAGTATTTCTGAGAAAAAAATAACAGTCATTTCAGTCAGTCTAGAATTTCTCTCTTTTTTCCTTTTTCTTTTTATTAGTTTTTTGAGACAGGGCCTCACTTTGTAATCCAACCTGGCTTTGAATTTGAAGTAATCTTCATCCCTTAAATTCTCCAGGGCTGGAATTACAGGCAGGAGCCACAGTTCCTGTCCCAGAACAGCAGGGTCAGAAAGAGGCTTGGGCCCTAATGAATCCATTCAGCTAGCATCCTTAGATGGACTTCAGACTAACGAAATTCCACTCTATGATATTCTGAACATGCTATGCCAGAAACATGGATGAACATGCTTGTGTCTTTCTGTGATGTCATAATTTACTGAATAATACCAAATTCATAAATAATACCAAATTCATAAAGGTTTCAAAGGCCTGATAATCTTCAGTAATCTGGAAGAGGCAAACACTGATTCTTTTATTTTAATCTTAATGACTAATAACAACTCTCTTATCATAGAGCAAGTCTATTTCCTTCCTTCCTCCTTTCCTTCCTTCCCCTCCCTCCCTCCCTCCCTCCCTCCCTCCCTCCCTCCCTCCTTCCTTCCTTCCTTCCTTCCTTCCTTCCTTCCTTCCTTCCTTTTCCTAGTTTGCTTTCTGTTGCTATAAATAAACGCTATGACCCAAAGTAACTTGTGGAGGAAAAGGTTTTTTTCATCTTATACTCCTGAGTAACAGTCCACCATAAAGGGAAGTCTGGGCAGGGATTCAAGACTGGAACCTGAAAGCAAGAACTAAAGCAGAGACCATCAAAGAATGCTATTCAACATCTTGCTTCCTCTAGCTTCTGCTCAGCTAGTGTTTTTTTTATACAGGCCAGACATAGCCAGAAGTCACTCTGTTCAAAGACTCTAGGTTTGTGTCAAGTTGACAGCTTAACTTAACTATCATGTGTTATGTGGGTTAGAGAATGGATGCAAAGGGTTAAAAGAGGCTGCAGCAAAGTTTCAAGAGATTTCAGAAGGGGGATGATAGAAATGCAAATGGAATCTGTGTTGTTAAGATAAGGAACCCAAACTAGTGTGCGGAAGGAAGCTGCTACTGTAGAGTCAGGCCAGGGGTTCACAGAGCTGAGAATGAAGGTACAGAGATAGCCAGCTGCGGGCAAAGGGAAGGACAGGGCCAGACACAGAACCCAGAGTCATGGGCACAGGTCTAGATGGACATACAGGAGGGCTGGCGGACAACAGTTGAGCAGATGTGGGAACAGCGGGGATCGGCCAAGCCGAATTCCCAGGGACAGCAGAGATTTCTCTGCCTGCGAGTCCTTGGTGTACACACTGGGTCAGATGACAGCTCACTGGGGCCTTTGCCATCACAATGGTGCAGGTGAGGTGTAACATTCTTTCTTTGACTAGAATTTCTGGAAAGTTCTTGGGCTTGGTTTCTCCGATGTGATTTTAATATGGCCATGTGCTCCTACATGCTTAATTCACCTCAAAAAATCTGTTGGGTGTCCCTTTCTACTCCCAGGAACCAATCAGCTATCAGTCCGTGCTGCATGGGGGGGGGGTTCCATCCAGGTCCAGAGTTAAAGCTGGTTGTGAAGTAGAGTTTCCCAGGGCAAGGCAATCTGAAGAAACATACACAATATGGAGTAAGCACACTTAATCTTATAAAAGTAGATCCTTGCAGGTTAGGAGGGAGGCTGGGTCATGTAAAAGAACCTTCCCTACCGTAAATATTCTCAGTGGCATGATCAAGCCAGAAACACATAGCGAACAGACAATCTGGGATTTAGCTTTGTCTTCCTACTCTTTGGGCTACTGTGATCCTTTCCACAGTTCGCCTCTCTGAGGCTTAGTCCCCTTCTCTGTTAATGATGATAAAGTACCTTCTCAACCCACCCGTAAGCTTTTCCTGGTGATCTGTAGAGATGTGAGTGAACATTCTTGAATATTCTCTAGATCACTTTGTGGTTTGCCATCTCCTCCAGGAAGTCCTCTCAAGTGCTTCCTCCGCAGCCTCTCCAGCTAAAAGTATGCTCTCTCAATTTTCACAGCTATTCTACATTTCCTGCTAAAGTCATCTACCCTGTCTATCTTCTGTCATGGTTGTTTACATTTATGCTTCATTTTCTACTAAGCTGTCAGCTCTTGGAGAGATGTACCTATAGCTACCTCATTTATAGCTCCGGAAAGGTGACTTGCACCAGTGTCACACACTTAGGAGTTCTTCACAGCCATAAACTGTGTCGAGTCAATGACACTGTGTAGAGTGCAAGAATACTACTGAGAAGAAATAATGGCTTGGATATTTTAGAAAACTTCTACTGGACCCAGGTATAGATCTCTAGCAGAATATCCTTGACAGGGTTACATTATTTTCATCTTCACTTGTTTTGGGTCTTCAAAAAAATTAGCTGTTTCTATTGGTGTGGTCCAGCATACCTGGGCCACAGCAGTATTTAAAACGAACTCTAAAACTATTGTTTAGGAATACCGTTAACCACTCTTTTCCAGAATATATACTATCAAGCCTAAGGATTTCCCTGTGGCCAGTGGAATTTCTCTTCACATTAACATCCTTGCCAGGTCTTAGTAGTGGACGGGACAAATACTGAAGTTGGTCGATGCATCCATCTGCCACTGTCCTAGTTGAAGCCTTCACTGTGTCATCTGAACTTTGTGAGGAACTTTGAACTTTGCTTCTTCTAGACTCTTACCCTTTAATTCATTTAATATGGTTCTCATGAGCAATTCTTTTAAAATACACATTGAGATGTATAATTGAAAGAGTTGGAGACATGAGCCTGAAGCTCAGCATGCTTAGTTGGGAATCAGGCGCTACCATTTCATAGATGTTTGATCTTGGAGAAGAGTCTTCGCATCAGGGAGCCTCAGCTCTTCAACTGCTGTGAGCATTATATGAGATGCTATCAGAAAATCTGTCACTGTGCCTGGTGCATGATTTAGTACATACACATTATTATTATCAGTATTATTATTATTATTATTATTATAGTAATTCCTATCTTTGTCATCATAAAATGGATGTGGCTTTGAACTAGTCTTTGGTCTTTGAACTTCACTTTTTCCAGTTGATAAATTAATAGGTTAATATTCATTTGGCTCCAATAGTTGGTAATGCTAAGAATTGGCTATTCATTTGAGAAATGAATTCTATTTGCAACTTACATAAAAATATCTAGAGGCTTCCGTAATCGGTGGCTTCAGAATTCCCTCCCAGCCCTTGACAGCTATATCCCAAGTGCCTTTGGGTTCTACCCTGTTTTCTGCCAAAGGCTCTAGAGCTTACTGGATAAAGACTCCTTCTTTGGCACTTCAGTAGAAGAAGAGTCAAGAGTCCTAACTCTTCCTGGCTATGTTGTTATGAGAGTGTTAATTTGTCAGAACTTTAGTGCTTCATACAATCCTTAGGTGGTCTCTACAGCCCTTCCCAATTCTTCACAGTTTTGTTTTTCGAGAAGCATTTCCCAGTTTATCATCAATACACACACAAAAGGACAGTGGCTTGAGTAAGGGCACGGAAATGTTTAGGCACATTGTTTTCTCAACTGTCCTGTGAACA
Source organism: Rhizomys pruinosus (assembly GCA_009823505.1). NCBI lineage: Eukaryota > Metazoa > Chordata > Mammalia > Rodentia > Spalacidae > Rhizomys > Rhizomys pruinosus. The sequence continues at coordinate 169,927 of VZQC01003882.1, forward strand.
TAGCATGGTATACAACAGAGATCTAGTCCTGCTGAGAAATCTAAGCTCCTTATATTACTTTCCTGGGCTTGTTTCCCTATCTATAACAAAGGGGCACCAGTCTAGCCTACCATTTAGCACTATGCAAATGTAAAGGGCTACTACTGCTATTTCTTAAGTATTACAGGATTCTACATAGAACTACAGTCAAAACATTATATATAAGACACTGAAAAATCAAATATACCAAAATAGCTTTTCATACCAAGTTAGAATTTGGAACAGAAATTATTTATAAAGCAGGGATTTGCTACTGAGTATGCTTTGGTCTTCAATTAAATTCTTTTAAACTCAGGCTCCATGGTGTAATGACTCTGGAATTAGAAATAATAAAACATTAGTTACACTGGTGAGTAATAGCTTTATTTAAAACAGGAGGAAATATTAACTCACTGGGTCCTAGAACTAAATGCAACATCTCTAAGTGGCTATCCAGAGGCTGTAGTCACTACCAATAGCCATTAGATTATGGGTTGAGACACATAGAATAGCTTACATTTTATATAACAGTTTCCCCTTGCTGTTATGTTGGAGCTTCAAATTCTTTGGGGAATACTTATAACTTCTTTTACTGGCAGAAGAACTGAGACTCGGAAAGTTAAAATACTTGCAGGAAATGACAAAGCCTGAGAAGTTATGAAGCAACCCACAGAACAGGACAAGGGTCTGGTGCCAGCCCTTTAGCCAGTTTGGAACCCTAAGACACAGTCACTGTCTGCACAGGAGTGATGCTTGCTTCATGGAGATAGGATATGTACAGTGGCCAGCAAAGAGCCAAGCGCTGACTTAAATGCTTAATAAAAATTGCCATTCTTCTTCATCTTCCACCTCATTTTCCACTAGATCACATGGGTGTTGACAAACTCAGCCACAGGGCATCTTCCGACTTACGCATTTCCCCAAACCACCCAGGAGCACATCCTCAGCAACCCAGTCTGCAACTGACTACAATGTTACTTCCCTCCCATCTTTGGGGACTTTTCTCCAATCCCCGGTCCCCTCTATCTGCCTTCACAGTTAACTTTTCCACCTGAAGCCTCTCCTCACTTTCTTTAACCTCAGTTGTAGCTTTACCTGGCTCGTGGGGTGACAGGTGGCTGAGTGTGGGGGTGGGGGTTTGAAAGGGAGCACAGGCAGGCTCTGCCCCGCAGAGCATCACTGTGTCAAAAAGGAGAAAAAGCCTCTGTTCCAGTCCCCAGGGCCAGGCTCCCCTGGAGTCTGCTTTGCTTTGGGACCCAGGGAAGTAGTTGACCTCTGGGCTCAAGCAGACTCAGCACTACCTGAGAAACTGGCAGAAATGCAAGTTCACTGACACACACCAGACAAACAGAATAAGCCCTTTAAGGTGGGGCCAGATGCCAATGTGGTTTTAGAAGCTCCCCAAACAATTGCAATGCGTGCTCCAATTTGAAACAACTGTTCTAAGGAAACATGAAAGAACGCAGAAGGCCTGAACCTTCCACTTTGATTCTTGCCAAGTACTGTGAGGAACTTTCCTGATTTTGTCAAAGGCTAGATGCTGGCTGGGGAGTAGATCCTGAAGCTGGGGAAGGGGTGGGTGGAGGTGCTTGAACACCTAACTTCTGCTTTGTGGGAAAAGAGGCAGGAGTCTGCTATTTCCTCAACACCTACTGTGGGACAGGCCACAGGCACTGGGCAGCCACTGTTACATTAAAAAATTTAATTTAACAATTGATGTTGGGTGCAGAGGTGCATGCCTTTAATCCCAGCACTTGGGAGGCAGAGGCAGGCAGATCTCTGTGAGTTCAAAGCCAATGTGGTCTACATAGCGAGCTCCAGGGCAGGTGGGACTAAAGGGAGACCCTGTCTTAAAAAGACCAAAAAAAAGTATTTAACAATTTAAAAATAGTTTGTTATTTCAAAACCAGTACCATGTAAAAAAGTAGTTTTTTAATGTTATTTTATGTGTATGAGTGTATGCTTACATGGATATGCAATACTTTTTGGAGGTCAAAAGAAGGCACTGGACCCCTTGGAACTGGAATTATAGACAGTTGTTAGCTGCCATGTAGGTGCTGGGAATCAAACCTAGGTCCTCTGCAAGAGCAGCCAGTGCTCTTAACTGCTGAGCCATCTCTTCAAACTCTAATTTTACAATTTTTAAAGTAAGTGGAATTTATCCCTAATTATAGCTTAGAGAAAGGTAGAGAGAAGACAGAGAGTGTGGCTGATACCAGATCTCAGAGGGGATGGCTCTACACAATGATGGGGAGCATGCATACTGGGCCTTTGTGCTACAGATTACAAACTCAAGACTAGAAAGGAGAGAGGACTTGTCCAAGGACAAGTTCCTAAGGCAGGGCTCTGCCCATACCTCATCAATAAACAGTTGCTTGTATTTAAATTTTACATTTACAGAGAAGTTGCAAAAATAATTAGGTTTCCTTACATTCTTTTACTCTTATTCTTGTGGTGGAAACATCTTTTATGTCTTACTATCATCAAGAACTCACAGGCCAGGGATGGTGGTGCATGCCTTTGATCCCAGCCCTTGGGAGGCAGAGGAAGATGAATCTCTGTGAGACAGAGGGCAGGCTGGTCTCCATTTCAAGTTCCAGGCCAACTGGGGCAACTGGAAGATCCTGTCTCAAACAAAACAAAACAAAACCCAGAAAATAAAAAACTTACATTGATAGGTCATTTGAAATCTGCATTTTGAAATAATTTAGATTCATATTTTTATAAGAAACACTACACTCTTCCTGTGCAGCCTTGCAGACATTGTTTTCTTTTTTTTTTTCACATAAATTTATTTATTTATTTATTTTTAACAAATCTAGACCCGTGTTCCCGCTCATTTCCCCACCCCACCAGAGCTCATGCATTCTGCCACACATGCTTTCCATCTCTTAGTCATTCTCAATATTTTCCATGGGGAAGTTGACTGTTTTGAGCAGAAGTTCACTGTTTCAGTCAGTTCTTTGATGCAGTCTTTTCTGTTGTTGTTGTTGTTTCCAAAATGCGTTATGCCCAACTGCTTTGGACAAAAGCTCAGGGGGCCCTATACAAGAAATACTTACAACTGGGTAATTGGCACTAGCATCCACAGATGAGGGATACCATTCGTCGTTTGTTTTTCTGGGACTGTGTTACTTCACTCAGCATGATGTCCTCTAGCTCCAGCCATTTTCCTGCAAAGCTCATGATGTCGTCTTTCTTTACTGCTGCATAGAACTCCATTGTGTAGATGTACCACATTTTCTCTATCCACTCATCAGTTGAGGGGCATTTAGGTTGGTTCCAGCTCCTTGCTATTGTGAAGAGAGCTGCAATAAACATGGCCGTGCATGTATCTCTGTGGTGGCGTAAGTCTTGAGGGTACATGCCCAGGAGTGGTATGGCTGGGTCGGGTGGCAAGTTCATTCCAAGTCTTCCAAGGGTTCTCCACACTGCTTTCCATAGTGGCTGTACAAGTTTACATTCCCACCAGCAGTGGATGAGTGTTCCCCTTTCCCCACAACCTCTCCAGCACTTGGTATCATTTGTTTTCTTGATCCTAGCCAGTCTTATTGGAGTAAGATGATATCTTAAAGTGGTTTTCATTTGCATTTCCTTAATGATTAGTGATGTTGAGCAGTTCTTGAGGTGTTTCTCAGACATCTCTAATTCCTCGCTTGTGAAGTCTCTGTTCAGTTCTTTGCTCCATCTATTGAGCGGGTCATTTGTTTTCTTTTTTCTTTGTTTTTTGAGTAGTTTATATATTCTGGAAATCAATGCTTTGTCAGATGTATCTGCAGTGAAGGTTTCCTCCCACTCTGTGGGATTTCTCTTCACTTCCTTGATTGTTTCTTTTGATGTACAGAAGCTTTTGAGTTTGATGAGGTCCCATTTGTCAATTGTCGACCTTAATTCTTGTGCAGCTGCTGTCTGATTTAGGAAGTCTTTTCCTACGCCTATGTCTTGTAGTCTGCTGCCAACTTTTTCTTCTATCACCTTCAGAGTTTGGGGTTTCACGTTGAGGTCTTTAATCCATCTGGAGTTGACTTTTGTACAGGGTGAGAGGTAGGGGTTTAATTTCATTCTTCTACAAGTGGTGATCCAGTTTTGCCAACACCACTTGCTGAAGATGCTGTCTTTTCTCCATTGTGGTTTCTTGGCCCCCTTGTCAAATATGAGATGGCTGAAATTGTATGTGCTCAGATTTGGATCTTCGGTTTTGTTCCATTGGTCAACAGGTCTGTTTTTGTGCCAGTACCAGGCTGTTTTTATGACTATAGCCCTGTAGTATAGTTTAAAATCTGGTATAGAGATCCCTCCTGTGTAGCTCTTTTCACTCAGGATTGATTTGGCTATTCGGGGTCTTTTGTTTCTCCAAATGAATTTAAGAACTTTTGTTTCCAAGCCTGTGAAGAAACTCTTGGGGATTTTGATTGGGATTGCATTAAATCTATACAAGAGTTTTGGTAAAATGGACATTTTTACAATGTTAATTTTCCCAATCCATGAGCATGGGAGGTTTTTCCATCTTCTGAGGTCTTCTTCAATTTCTTTCTTTAAGGGTTTAAAATTTTTGTTGTAGAGGTCTTTGGTGTCTTTGGTTAGGTTTGTTCCTAGGTATCTTATTGTTTTTGAGGCTATTGTGAGTGGGAAGGTCTCTTTGAATTCTTTCTCCAGTTGCTTGTTCTTGGTGTAAAGAAAGGCCATTGATTTTCTAAGGTTAATTTTGTATCCTGCCACTTTGCTGAAGCTGTTAATCGTTTCTAGGAGTTTTCTGGTGGAGTTTTTTGCATCTCTTAAGTAAACAATCATATCATCAGCAAATAGGGATAGTTTGACTTCCTCTTTTCCAATTAGTACTCCTTTAATATCCTTTTCTTGCCTTATTGCTCTAGCAAGTGTTTCAAGCACTATATTGAAGAGGAGTGGTGATAGGGGGCAGCCTTGCCGAGTTCCTACCTTTAAAGGGAATGTTTCCGTCATTTCCCCATTTAGGATGATATTGGCTGTGGGTTTCCTGTATATGGCTTTGATTACATTGAGGAATGATCCCTCCAATCCAATTCCTTCTAGGACTTTAAGCATGAAGGGATGCTGGATTTTGTCAAAGGCTTTTTCAGCATCAATTGAGATGATGGTGTGGTTTTTGTCTTTGATTCCGTTTATGTGTTTGATGATGTTTATTGATTTTCGTATGTTGAACCATCCCTGCATCTCTGGTATGAATCCAACTTGGTCATGATGGATGATCTTCTTGATGTGGGTCTGTATGCGATTTGCCAGTATTCTGTTTAGAATTTTGGCATCTGTGTTCATGAGGGAGATGGGTCTATAATTCTCCTTTTTAGTTGTATCTTTGCCTGGTTTTGGTAATAGAGTGATGTTGGCTTCATAGAAGGAATTTGGGAGAATTCCCTCTGATTGTATACTTCTAAACAGTTTCAGAAATAATGGTTGTAGGTCTTTTTGAAATGTTTTATAGAATTCTGCTGTGAAACCGTCTGGGCCTGGGCTTTTTTTAGTTGGGAGGCTTCTTACTACATCCTCTATTTCTTCATATGTTATGGGTCTGTTTAAGCTGCTGGTCTCCTCTTGGCCAAGCTTTGGTGATTCCCAAGATTTCAGATATTCATCCATTTCTTCTAGATTTTCAAACTTGGTAGAATATAGGTTCTTGTAATATTCCCATATAATTTTCTTGATCTTTTCCTTGTCCGTTGTGATATTTCCCTTTTCATCACAGATTGTATTGATTTGGAGTTGTTCCTTCTTTCTTTTTGTTAACTGGGCTAGAGGTCTGTCTATCTTGTTTATTCTTTCAAAGAACCAACTTTTGGCTTCATTGATTTTTTGTATTGTTTTCTTTGTTTCTATTTCATTGATTTCTGCTCTGATTTTTGTTATTTCTTCCTGTCTGTTGCGTTTAGGGTTCATCTGTTGTTGCCTCTCAAGTGCTTTTAGCTGTAGTGTTAGATCATTCACTTGTGCTCTTTCTGTTTTTCTAATGTAGGCACCCAGGGCTATAAATTTCCCTCTTAGGACTGCTTTTAAGGTATCCCATAAGTTTTGTTGTGTTGTATTGTCATTGTCATTCAGTTCCAGGAATGTTTTTATTTCTTTCTTTATCTCTTCCTTGACCCATTCATTATTCAAGAGTGTGTTGTTTAGTCTCCATGTGTTCTTGTAGGCAGGAGGGCTTGTCCTGGTGTTGATGTTGAGCTTCATTGCACTGTGGTCTGACAGGATGCATGAAATTATTTCAATCTTTTTGTATTTGTAGAGGTTTCTTCTGTGTCCCAGGATGTGGTCGATTTTGGAGAATGTTCCGTGGGGTGCTGAGTAGAAAGTGTATTCTCTGGTATTAGGATGGAATGTTCGGTAGAGGTCTATGAGGTCCATTTGGTGTATCATATCGTTCAGTTCAGATGTCTCTCTGTTTATTTTTTGTCCTGTTGACCTATCCAAAGGACTCAGTGGGGTATTGAAATCTCCCACTATGAGTGTGCTGGGGTTAGTCTGTGACTTGTGGTCCTGGAGAATTGTCTTTATAAAGTTTGGTGCACCAGAATTTGGGGCATATATATTCATAATTGTGAAATCTTCTTGGTGGATTGTTCCTTTGATGAAAATGTAATGGCCTTCTTTGTCTCTTCTGATTTCTTTTACTTTGAAGTCTATTTTATCCGATATTAAAATAGCAACACCTGCTTTCTTTTTGGTACCATTTGCTTGGAATATTTTTTTCCATCCCTTCACTTTAAGGTGGTGCCTGTCCTTGAAGGTAAGATGTGTTTCTTGCAGACAGCATATCGATGGATTCTGTTTCCTAATCCAGTCTCCCAGTCTATGTCTTTTGATTGGGGAATTTAGTCCATTAATATTTAAGGTTATGACTGATAGGTTTGTGTTGCTTCCTTTTGCCTTATTATCCATCTGCGGTTTTGATTTAGGTTTCTACTTCTGCAGTTATGCTTTTATTGATTTCTCCTTCTAGTTGCCTGGGGTTGGTTGCTCCTTTCTTCTGTTCTTTGGATTGCTTCAAGTATTCTCTGAAGGGTTGGTTTTCCGGACATGTATTCTTTCAAGTTGTTTATGTCATGGAAGATTTTCCTCTCTCCTTCCACTATGATTGACATTTTTGCTGGGTATAGTAACCTGGGCTGGCATCCATTGTCCCTCAACACTGGGAATGCTTTGCTCCAGGTTCTTCTTGCCTTCATCGTTTGCTGTGAGAAGTCCGTTGTTATTCTGATAGGTTTCCCCTTATAGGTCACTTGTTGTTTTTCTCTTGTCGCTTTAAGAATTTTCTCTTTGTTTTGGGTGTCCAGCATTTTAACTATGATGTGGCGTGGAGAATTTCTTTTCTGATCTTGTCTGTTTGGAGTTCTATGTGCTTCTTGTATTGGTATTGGTTTGTCCTTTTTTAGTTTGGGGAAGTTTTCATCTATTATTCTGTTGAAGATCTGATCAATACCTTTCTCTTGGGATTCTTCTCCTTCCTCTATTCCTATGATGCGGAGGTTTGATCTTTTCATAGTGTCCCACAGCTCCTGGTTGTTCCATTTTTGTGTATTTTTAAATTTTTCATAATCTTTCCTTGAGGTTTTTAGTTGTTCTGTGTTGTCCTCCAGGTCTGATATTCTTTGTTCTGCTTCCTCCATTCTGCTTCTGAGGCTTTTTTCATTCCTTTCCTCTTGAATGGATGAGTGTTTGATTTCCTTTTTCATTTCCTCTTCTGATTTCTTTAGTGTTTCTATTTCTTTTTGGAGCTTCTCGATCTCTTTTTGTAGCTCTTTTGTTTGCTGGTTGGTTTCTTTTTCTTTTTCAGCATGGGATCTTTTCAGTGTTTCTACTTCCTTCCGGAGCTTGTCATTCTCTCTCTCTCGGTCCTCATTCTCTTTTCTTAGTTCTTTAATTTGTTCTTTATGATCTTGTAGTTCTTTAAGTATGTTCCCAATTGTGTTTCTGATGTCTGTGTCCTGGGGCATCCCCGGGGGGATCCCACTGCAGGAGTCATCCATAGGGTTGGTAAAGCTTGGCGTGGGATTATCCTGCACCTTTCCAGTGTAGTCTCTTCTTCGTGATCCTGGCATATGGGCTTCTCCTTGCCTGTATTCCAATGTGAGTCCTGAATGCCTCTTCACTGTGTTGAAGGCGTGCTTTGCTTGCCTCCTTCAGATCCTTCTTCGTAATCTCAGTTGGCGGGGGGGGGGGGGGCCTGCCGCTGGGCTCAGGAGATCTCAAATCTCAAGAGTCACACAAGCGTGCCTTTAATACCGGCTGGGAGGATAACTCCGCCCCCACAGCCACTAGATCTAATCAAGCCAAAGACCACACCTTTAATCCCAGCTGGGAGGATAACTCCAACCTCACAGCCACAAAGGCCAATCGAACCAAAGACAGCAGGACCAAGGGATGAACAATCAGCTCCCAAGGCACCCAGTTCCTACCTGTCTCTCCCTCTTTCCTTCTGCTGGGCTCAGGAGATCTCAAATCCGCAGACATTGTTTTCAATCATCTACATGATACAGTCCTGATTTTCAAGTGCGTAATCAAATATATATGTGCACAGATTGACCTCAGTTCTTACTAATGGATCCGGTAGAGGTCTACCATAGCAATCATTATATTCCAAGCTTCCATAGATAATGACGTACATGATTTATCAATGTACTGAAGCAACTGGACTAAAGACACTTCTCATTCCTGATGAACTATTGCAGGATATATAGAAATTAAAGCATTCACATCTCAAAGGTCTTAGATACTTAGAAGAGTAGAGGACGTGGAACACAATATATTTAGGAGGTGTTTTCTGTCCATCATAGAGATAATAGTCTTTATTTTATCCCTGATTAATGCTTGGTGGAATGGAGACTCCAGTCAAATATTTTACCCAACAGAAATATCTCATGCAGAACTTCTGTATTTGTGTAAGAATTTTTTTTTGTTAAAAATTATTCAGGTTCAGTTCAGTGTCACCCTGGCCTACATGTATAGTGAGTTCCAGGCCAGCTGGGGCTACAGGGAGACACTGTCTCAAAAAGCACCCCCCTAAAAAGCAAAGAATTATTCAGGATTATGGGGCTAGAGAGTTAGCTCAGCACTTAAGAACACTGGCTGCTCTTTGCAGAGGAGCTGGGTGCAGTTCCCAGCACCCACATGGAGGTTCATAACCTTCTGTATTTGATGCCCTCTTCTGGTCTCCAAAGGCATTGCACAACACTGGTGTACTTACATATAGGCAGGCAAAACATACATATAAAACAGAATAAAAGGGGCTGGAGAGATGGCCTAGCGGTTAAGAGCACAGACTGCTCTTACAGAAGACCCGGGTTCGATCCCCAGCACCCACATGGTGGCCGAAAACCATCTGAAACTCCAATCCCAGGAGAACTCCAGTTCCAGGGGAATCCGACACCCTCTTCTGACCTCCGCGGCACTGCACGACACGGGTGCACAGACTTGCATGCAGGCAGTACATTCATACACATACAGAAATAAATAAAATTAATAAAAAAACAGAATAAAAATAAAATAAAATTTAAAAATTCAAAAAAAATTAGTCAGGTTCAACCTCACTCAAGACAGTGTTCTCAGATTTCTTCCAGGAGACAGGGAACAGGAGAACCATGATATGAGAAAGTTTCTCTCGAGCAGGAGAGGAGGGTATATGCTTTTCCCTTCTCAACATTGCTTCTTCAGGGGCACTTGAACATTTCTGCCCAGGTGTAAGCTCCAGCAGGTGCTGCCTAAGAGACCTGCACACCGGGAGGAGAGAGGACAGGTGCAGGACCCTGGTGGCAGAGACTGAAAACCTCCTGAGACTGTCCTTTGGAGGGATCTGGAGCCCAGAGCCTCGTTCTCTGCAGAGCACCCACCCAGTGCAGAATACTCTGTTCTGCTGACCCAAGTGCTAGAATGTTCTTTGTTGTGTTCCTACTTCTGGCATTTGCTCACTGTAGGGGCTGAGTGGGAGGATGGATGAGTGAACTATGAACACACACACACACACACACACACACACACACACACACACACAACCTGCTGGTGGGGAAGAGACACTCTCTAAAGGGCGTCTTGGCTTCCTGGATGGACCAAGCACTGCCAAGCCAGCCAGTTTGAGACAGAACCAAGCAGTGTGTGCCTTGCTGAGGGCTGGGGCTCTTAAAACTTGACAGGGGCAGGGTACTCCAGCATAAGTCTTTGGGACACTGAGGTGGTGACAACCCTTTCAAGTGTTGTGAGTGCCAGGGCAAGTGCCAGGCTGTCTCCATGGTTCTGCCTTACTGCATTCCTGGGTAAGTTGAAAGAAATTCAATTCATATGTTCCTGGGTAATTTACACGATTTTCAGCAAGATGTCACCATTGCGTAAGAGCCTTTTGACGTCTATGGTGCTGGTTTCTTTGTCCATTCTGAGCCCAGTTCTTGATGGAAAGCCAGCTGGTCCATTCCCGAAGAAGGATGAGTCCGAGTGAACGCAAGTCGCGCCGAGTGGTGTCCGGTGAGGCTGCTTCGGTGAGGTTCTGGGGAGGCCGCACGCCACATGAGCTCTGTCATTCCTCCTGTTAGGACCTGTGGGGAGGTGGAACCAGAGCAAGGGGCTGCCTGGGAGCAGGGACACTGCGGTCGCGGAGGGAGAGGGGCTGCCAGGCGGCACTCCGGGCTTGCTTCCTCTTCAACCTTGGGAAAGGTCAGTTTGCCCTGTGCCCCTCTCCCCTTTGCAGTGTGCTACTTTGTGGACCCCAGTGACCTATTTATTATTGTGGGATTCTCTAGTGCCTTATTATGAGTATTATTGGCACTGCCTAAACAAATGTTTTTCAAAAAAATGTTACTATAATCCTCAATGAGGAATACATTTAACATAGTAACCCAGTACCATGAGGGACGGAAAGAAAATTATAAATCAATAGTTACCCTTCCTACAGAAACAGACATGGAAATCAGTGGAAGATCTTTCCTACAAAGGAACCAAGACAACTGTGTAGGGGAAGTCAGTCTGCTTAAACTGCAGTGGGACAACTGGAAATCCACAAATAATGTACAAATACGTAAGCCCATATATACATTTCGCATAATTCCCAGAATTGGTTAAAAATGCATTGCACCTGAAGTGTAAGAAGTAAAAATAAGGAACAAATTATATACCCACAGAACAACAGGAGCAATCCTCATACACACATACACACATACACACATACACACACATACGCACATACACACATACATATATGCACACATACACACATACATATAAGCACACATACACACATATACACATACATGTACACACATACATACGTACATATACATACACGCACATACACACATACATACACACATACACATACATACGTACATACACACAGACGTACATACACATACATACGTACATACACATACATACATGCACATACACACATACAGACATATACACATACATACACATACACACATACACACATACACACATACACACGTACATACACACATACATACATACACGCACATACACACATACATACACACATACACATACATATGTACATATACACATAAACACGTACACGTGTGAAGTGAAGAAGCTGAGCATGACAGAATAAATGTTTCATGGTCCATTTAGCCGAAATTTCTTTTTTTTTTTTTTTGGTCTTTTTCGAGACAGGGTCTCCCTGTAGCCCCAGCTGTCCTGAAACTCACTCTGTAGACCAGGCTGGCCTTGAACTCACAAAGATCCGCCTGCCTCTGCCTCCTGAGTGCTAGGATTAAAGGTGTGCGCCACCATGCCCTGCTTAGCTGAAATTTTTAGAAAAGCAAAACAATAGAGAGAGAGGCCAGTAGTTTGCTGGGCCAATGGGATACATTCAGGAGGAGAGGCTGCATGGGCCAGGGGAGGGGTCTGACACTGACGATGGCTGCACATTTGTATAAATTTACTGAAACCCATTGAACTGTACAGTTGTAGTGGATAGATTCATTGCTCTATTAATTAAAGCAACAGAAAGTATGGGACTAATAAAACTAAACTTAACTTCTTAGTGGTTGGTTTGCTGTTAGTTCAAGTTACCCTGCAGTATTTGCACAATGAACTTTAAATCCAAGGGCAGAATTTACATTTACGTTGTTGAAGCCTGTTTGAGCTCACTGCCAATGTCCCAGACATCAAGACCTTGACTCCCAGGATTTCTTGAGTTTTCATTCAGTTACTGCGCCCAGATGTGTGTCAACTTAGATTCTACTGCAATGCGAAAAAAAATTTCCTTCCTGTTCGTTAACCTACAAACCTACTTCTGCTCCTACTTCTCCCCTTCCACACACCTGCTCAGGGGAGGAGGGCCGTTCTCTGGCCTTGGTTTCTGGGGAGCAGCCCTGGCTCTGGCAGTGGGGAGCCAGCTCTGCCTGGCCCCTGTAGCCTTGGCTGCTTATCCCCAGAGCACAGACGTTCAAGTCATTCCCATCTGAAAAGCACCATCCTCCTCCAGCCAGGTATTTCTGTTCTCAGCTGACTCCGGCCTCCCTCCCTCCACTTTCTTCCTCATTAGAACCTCAGGAGAGAGGACCATTTCCAAGTGTCACTCTCTCCCCTGGCTAGTGACTGCCCTCAGTTGTCTGGATTCTGTCCCATATCCAGTCACTCCTTCTTTTATTCATTTGTAATTTAACCTTCTTGACAGTTTTGGTTGGGTGTGTCTTTAAAGAAAATAAAACAACACTCCTTAGTTGTGCAATAGATGGCCACTGGGAGGGGAAGAGACAGCCTCTTTCAAGCCTGGGACTCTTGGTATATTAAATGGGCTGGACCCATTTGGAGATACTAGTCTCTATATGCATTATTATATATAACAGAGTATCTTAAGTTAGGGGAGGGGGCAATAAGGGGAGATGAGGATGGGGAGGGGATCCAAATATCATTAAATTATATTGTATGATAATTAATTCAATTAAAATGAAAGAAATCCCAATCACTCCTCCTTTCTTGTTTTGTTCCTTTTCTCCTTCTCTCCCTGACTGTCCTGTGCAGCTCTTTCATCCCCATCCCCAGCACCCTGCTTCTGTTTCTGTGTCTTCCTCTACTCCTCTGCTGCTTCTGCAGTGTGGCGCAGGGACCATGTGCATCTGAAGCACCCACGGAGCTGAACGTACAGACTCTGAAGACTTAGCAGTCTTGACATACTATTTCAAGGGCAGAAGCCTAGGAATCTGCTTTATAGATGCTCCTGTTTTTGTCATCAACACCATGACCAAAAGCAACTTGAGAGGAAAGTGTTTATTTCAGCTCACGGGTTCCAGTCCCTTATCAAGGGGAGACAAGGCAGGAACACGGGGCAGGAACTGAAGCAGAAACCATGCAGGGCACTGCTTACTGGCTTGCCTCCCCTGGCCTGCTCAGCTACCTCTCTTATATAGCCTAGGCTCACCTGCCAAAGGATGGCATGGCCCACAGTGGGTTGGGCCTTCCTGAATCAGTTATCAGTCAAGAAGATGGATCACAGACCTGGCCACAGACTGATGGAGGAAGTCCGTCAGTTGAGGGACCTTCTTTCCAGATGAGTTTAGTTTGTGTTCAGATGACAAAAACTAATCAGCACATAGACTGTCTCTCCTGAGACTCTTCGGACTTCCCTGGGTCAAGTTCTTTAATGTTTCCAAGCTCATTAATCCCATGCTATCTATACCCCAGCCCCTTGATACCTTGATCTCTCTCTCTCTCTCTCTCTCTCTCTCTCTCTCTCTCTCTCTCTCTCTCTCCCCCTTTGGTCTTTTTGAGACAGGGTCTCCCTTTAGTCTCAGCTGGCCTGGAGCTCGCTCTGTAGACCAGGCTGGCCTTGAACTCACAGAGATCTGCCTGCCTCTGCCTCCCGAGTGCTGGGATTAAAGGTGTGCACCACCAGACATCCTGGCATAAAAAAATCCTGTTATATTTTGCCCTCATTCATTCTTGGATTTGACTCATGTGCTCTGTAACTACAGGTTCACCCTTAACACACATGTTGTCTCACACCTCTGACTATGACCATTCTTGTTACCAAAATGCCTATACCAAAGTCCATCTGAAGTCACTTCTCAATGTGGTGTGTTCTTGTAGTCTTATCACTTGGTTGGCTAAAGCAAGAGAATTGCCACAAGGTTAAAGCCAGCCTACACGGAAGTGAGACCTTATCTAAAGAAACCCAAACTGAAAAAGCAGTCAAGCAAACAACAACAAAATTCACACCCCAGCCCCACAGCTTTAAATCTTGGAAGCTACACTGAACTTTGCTTCATAGCCTAGGCCCCATGGGTTTTGTTTGCCCTTAGGGTATACATGTGTAAAACAAACCCTCAGCACTGTGAATCTACAGGGATTTGCTGGGCTCTGTCCTGAACGAAAGCTCAATACAATGGGATGCTCTCTCCAAGTTCCAGGGAACAGGTAGATCTGTCACAGCTGGTCATGTGACAGATGTGACAGGGTGTGCTGTGTGGCTCCCTGTGATGCACTAGCCCCTCAATTGTGCAGTTAATGCAAGGCACAGTGTGAACAGTGCCCCCCAAGGGTCTCTTGTTGAGTAGAAGACTGGAAAGTCAGAATGATCATCATGAGTGAAAGAAGTGCAGGGGGAAATTCAGGGAACAGGGTCAACTGAGACAAGAAAAGGTGAAGGGGTAAGAAAGGTTGTACTGGGAGGCCCGAGGGGGGGGCACAAAGTTAGAAAAAGCTTGGCCATGATGAGAGAGAGAAGGCACGGGGCTGGGCATCGTGGCCCTGCCATTAACGCTGTATTATACAGAGTACAAAATCTCTGCACTCCAACTCACATGTAAATGAGAGGAGCTCATTTAGAAAACTACTTTAAACTTCAGAATCCTTGAGTTGACCACAATTAAGAATGGGATGTGAAAGTGGGATTTGAAAGGTGCAGTGATTTGAGTCAGCCACCAGATGACGCTAGAGGATTTCTTTCAACACAAACCTGGGCTTTGTCTTGGGTCCTTAAACTTCATCTTGGGTGTCCCATAGGATCTAGGGCTCACAGTGCCACTGGTACCTCATTTACTCTCTAAAGAAGACTACCCGGAGATAAAGCCTATTTTATAATGGATGCAATGAAATTAATCATTGGCTGTCTTTGAATGAGGAAATTTAAAAATCAGACTCTTCTGTACCTCTCAAAGCTCTGTGGAGATTTTCTTAGTACTCTCCCTTGCAGGTCTCCTGGACGTACGAAAGGAGATGTTCTATGTTGGTTCCAGTGGGACTCTTTGTTTACCCCTTGTTCTAAGAGACAGGCACTGATGGCGGGAAATAATGGCATGGGCTGCTTGCAGGGATCCCCACCCCCTTTCTGGGCTCTGAGCAAGGCTAGGCAGGTAGGGCATGAAGAGGCGACCTAGACCATCAGGAGGCGTGATCTGAACTGGAGCCCCCTCTGAGAAGCTTGTGAGCACCACAGACCCTCCTTTCCAGAATGTTCCTCTTAACTGTGGTCTTTCAGCAGCTTCTGAGCCCTTGTCTAGGTACCCACCTGTGATTTCTTTTAGCCTCTAATAGTGAATGACTCATGCCAGGCGTGGTGGTGCACGCCTTTAATCCTAGCACTTGAGAGGCAGAGGCAGGCAGATCTTTGGGAGTTCAAGGCCAGCCTGGTCTACAGAGTGAGTTCCAGGACAGCTGGGGCTACAGGGAGACCCTGTCTCAAAAAGACCAAAAAAAAAAAAAAAAAAAAAAAAAAAAACAAAAAAAATAGGGAATGTCTCATAGTCACACTCCATGATAGCTGTATGCCTCAGTATCTTCTTAATTTATAGTAAGACTAGACACTTACTTCTGATCCATGGCTTCCCTTCAGAGCATATCTAGTGGGCCATC
Organism: Rhizomys pruinosus; assembly: GCA_009823505.1. NCBI lineage: Eukaryota > Metazoa > Chordata > Mammalia > Rodentia > Spalacidae > Rhizomys > Rhizomys pruinosus. Next base: position 185,779 of record VZQC01003882.1, read on the forward strand.
CATTGGATTTTGGCTTTCTTAATGAGAGACACATCCCCAGGAGACACTGCAGGGGGTGCTATCGAGCAATAGTCTCTAGCCAGGGCCTGCCTGCTGGGACAGTTACCTAAGCCACATGGGAAGCTATAGAATGCCTTGCCAGCTATATATCCTATCTTCCTCGTGAGTCTTCCTTGTAAATCTTTCCGTGTGCCAGGAAGCTGCAGGGACCCTGCCTGCATCTCTGTGCGCTGCAGCTGCTCCAAACACTCAAACCTGGGGGGTTCTGCACAGCCCAAAGCAAGAATCGGAGGATGACCTTGGGGTCAGGAACCTCAGCTTGGTCCTGGCTGCCATTTACTGGAAGTGGTCTTACCCTCGAATATGAAATAGAGATAATGACCCTTATTTTTTGTCTCATAAAGCTCATTTTTAAGTGTCCCAGGGCTCACTTCTTGTTATGGCTGATTGATTAGCATGCTGGGAAAGAGAACCCAATTTAAAAATTAGAGGAGTGGGGCTGTAGAGATCGCTAGCGGGTTTTAGACCGCTGACCCGCTCTTACTGAGGACCTAGGTTTGATCCCACAGCACCCACATGGCGGCCAAAGACCGTCTGAAAACTCATTCAGGAGAACTCCAGTTCCAGGGGAATCCGACACCTCTTCTGACCTCCGCGGCATTGCACGACACGGGGTGCCCAAACTTGCCAGAGACAGTACTTTCATACACAAACAGAAATAACTAAAATTAATTAAAAAAAATTTTTGTAAAGCCTTATTATAAAAACAATAAATAATAAACAAATTATAGGAGTAAGAAAAAAAAAATGATCAGCTGTACAAAATGAGACTAGCTGGGCGTGGTGGAGTACGCCTTTAATCCTAGCATTTGGGAGGCAGAGGCAGGCAGATCTTTGTGAGTTCAAGGCCAGCCTGGTCTACAGAGTGAGTTCCAGGACAGCTGGGACTACAGGGAGACCCTGTCTCAAAAAGACCAAAAAAAACCCCCCCAAAACCAAAATGAGACTAAACTTTTTGAGCAAAAGAAGTATAGTAAAAGCTGTGAATCCCATCCCCCAAACCAGTCTCGAGCCGGCCTGGCCTCTTCCACACCTGCCCCTACCTGGCTGTGCAATGCAGCCACAAGATCCCACCCTTTGTCCTGGTCCCTTGGGCTGCATGATACCTATTCAAGGATAAACTCTAACTTATATAACACTAAGCCTTTTTTTTTTTTTTTTGTCTTTTCAAGACAGGGTTTCCCTATAGCCCTAGCTGTCCTGGAACTCACACTGTAGACCAGGCTGGCCTTGAACTCACAAAGATCCGCCTGCCTCTGCCTCCCGAGTGCTAGGATTAAAGGCGTGCACCACCACACCCAGCTTACACTAAGCCTTTTTATTTCTTGAAATTTTCTTGCCCAGTTCGAGCTTTTACTGAGCATTGCGATCGTGTACTTTGGTTTGTCTGTTGAAATGTGCGAATTTAAAAATCGGTCCCTTCTGATTCTTGCTACTGTCCCTCGCTGGCCTCCTGGACACATGGAAGGAGATGTTCTGTTTTGGTTCCAGTGGGACCACTTCCCCACCCCTCTTTCTAGGAGATAGACAGTGAAGGCAGGAAACGGCATGGACAGCTTGCAGGGACTCTCCCTGCCTCTGGGCTCTAAGCAAATCGAGATGGGCGGGATCTGAAAAGGCAATTCTTGATCTTCATGAGACATGGAACCTTAGCAAAGTCAATGCCAACAAAGGCTTTCCGACCATTGCTTTCTCTCGCTCTTGGGCTTCTACTATTGCCAACAGGCTTGGGCTAGGGTGCTGGGCAGGTATGAAGAGCATGTGAGAGGGAGCTGACACTAGGATCCCCAACAGCCTGACAGCTAACCAAGCACAGACAGAACTGATCACAGTCAGGCTTGCTGGGGCCCAGCTTTAAGTTGAACAGAATCACCCAGCTGAAACATAGACATAGGATGAATAATGCATGATTAGTTATATGGTGGCTTCTTATACAGCCGATATGTGCTGTGCAGGTCAGTTCCCGTCTTTCTTTGGCTTTGATAATGGTTATTATCTGGCCTGAAAGCTATATTCTCCCAGTTGACTCTTTACTTGCTGTCGGAATAAACTGAGTCATTACCTGAAGTGGTCAGAGAATCTCCTTGCCATTTCCCAGATGAAGAGTCTGAGGCATAGAGAGGTGACAGGACTTGTCCACAAAGACTTGGTGGTAATCCCAGTCAGCCCCACAACTAGAGGAAGTCTCTAGATTCTGTTTGAGGCCCTTTGCCTGCACAGAAGATCCACCTGTCTGGAGTCACTCATTCCCATCTCAAGTTCTGAAGTGAGTGTCTACTCAAGGCAGGGTTCCTAAGAGACGGTGGCTGTTCACTGAAGAACATTTCAAAGGTTCATGTACCACTCCTCAAACATCAAGAATGACTAGTGTGGGAACATCCAAGAGGACATGGTTTCCTTGGGCTGATGCCTCAATCTGCTGCTTCCAGTGAAGGGTCTCAGGCATTCCCAATGATACCTCTAGAAAACAATAGCTTGTCTTATCATGCAGTCTCCTCTTCTCTTGCCTATATTGGGAGACAGACCTAAATCTCTCTAGAGAGTCAGGCAGGTCCCTGAATCCTAACATAGCTATCCTTAACAAAATTCCAATGATTCCCATTTCCCTGACATATCTTCACAGACATTTCTGGGTCACCAGCACTTCTAACCTTGAAGTGTGAATAGCACTCCTTTTTCTTTTTCAAGAAGGCAAATGGGACTGGTGTGGTGGCATATGCCTTTAATCCTGGTCTACATAGTGAGTTCCACATCAGCTGATGTGGGGAGGACATCAGTGAGTTCTTTGAAAACTCAGCAGCACAACTCCCTACCAAGCATGGCCAGAGCACTGTCCTTGGTAGAGACAGACTCCCCGAGGGTCACAGTGGCAGAGCCACTGGCCATAACTGGACTGTATGGGGCCTCCTGGGCACGGATAATAGGTGCCCTTTCAGACTGCTCCATGCATTCCTTCCCACAGTGTTCTGAGCCTCCCTGAACAACCGAGTTGAGGATGCTGTTCTTCTGGGCAGGAGGCTGTTGGTGGACACTGAGCATCAGAGGACTCCATTCCAGGAAGTGGGGCTCTCCATACCACAAGTGTTTAGAAGTGTAAATACTGTCCACAGCCTTTTTAAAATCATCTCTGTCTCTGAACTGCCTCCTTCTTTTTGCTGGGTGACGTTATATGGACACTAAGACTTTTAGGCAAGGTCTTCATGTCCAGAGTATGCATTTTCTCAGGAGAAGGCGTAGGTGTGGCTGGTTTTAGTGTTAGATTCTGTTCTATGAAAATGATTTAGAAAATTCTTTTTTCAAAAAAAGAGAATAAATAAAGGGGGCAGTGAGGAATGAGCAGGTGGGCTCTCTGAGAATGAATTCATCTCTCTTGTTTCCAAAACAATGGGAGAGAAATACATGGGATAGAAATGGACATGCTTGGGGTTGGAGAGATGGCCTAGCGGTTGAGAGCACCGACTGCTCTTGCAGAGGACCCGGGTTAGATCCCCAGCACCCACATGGCGGCTAAGAACCGTCTGTAACTCCAATTCCAGGAGAACTCCAGTTCCAGGGGAATCCGAGTCCCTCTTCTGACCTCTGCGACATTGCACGACACGGGCACACAGACCTACATGCAGACAGTGCATTCATACACATACAAAAATAAAATGTTTTAAAAAAAGAAATGGACATGCTTATGTATGAAACAATTTTGGGCAATTACACATGTGCCAAACACCAGTGATACCCTAACGTCACATTGGGGTGCTCTTTTGATCTAATCTAGGGCCACTCTATTCTTCCAGGAGCTCAGTGCCAGATTGTGTTATCTATTAACCCCCTCTCTCATACCACAGACCCAACCAATCAGAAAATCGTAATGATTGGACTCTTCTTCAAGTTAATGAATTCAAGGTAAGGCTCCAGCTGTTTCTTTGCTCCACTGTCTCCATTGAGATGGCAGGTGTCACATCTCAGTAGAATGTCTCCTAGCTCTTTGCTCCACATTTACCCTTGAACTACACCCCAATTAGAAATTCCAGCCAGAGAAAATCTGTAAAGTATAAGTAACATTAAATTGGTTCCCTGGTTAACATTTCCATCTAAAACATATTACAAATGATGTGCGTTCTCTGCTGCTCTTTCCTGATGGGATACAGAATCTGCTTGTCGTTGGTCCTTGTTTGGGTGCAATAACTACTACCAGCTTTTAGGTTTGGGCTTAATTTTCTTCTATGGTCTTAATGATTGAAAAACCCTGGGAATGAGGTACTAGCAAAAATGGGCTGAGGCTTCATTGAGGTTATTAATTTTTATATCCTGCTGGCTAAATTAGGCCTGTGGTTCTCCCAAGAAGCACAGAGCAGCAATTTCAGCAGAGCCCCACCAGGGTTGGTTCAAGGGATTCTTTTTAGGCTGGCGCAAGAGAACAGTTGGATAAAAACCGAACAAGCCTCTCTGCAAAGTCAACTGGAAATAAATGAGTCTTGGCTAAGCTTCATTAGACTGCAAGTAGTCCCTGGTGATTTCCCTCACCCCTGGTCTTCCTTCAAGGGCTGCTGAGTTCCTAGGGCTTTACGCTGCAAAATCTGATCTGAAGAACTGTGGTGATATGGGTGGAGGGTGGTGAATTAACCACTTACTTGGTAACAGACACTATTTTCAACAGTTAGAAAATATTTCATTTATTATTTTTATTTTATGTGTATGAGTGTAATGCTTGCATGTAGGTAGGTGTGACAATGTCCTGCAGTGACAGTGGAGGTTAGAAGAAACTAGAGTTACAGATGGTTGTTCGTGGCCATGTGGGTGCCAGAAATTGAACCCAGGTCCTCTGCAAGAGCAGCCAGTGCTCTTAACTTTTGAGCCATTTCTCAACACTTTTATGTTCAACCGCTCACTTATTTTCTCATTCAGCATGTACACTGAGTAGTTATTCCATCTTCATAGGAACAAAACAGAAAAAGCAGAGCTTACTTTCTGGCACAGGGCTACAGAAAATGTACAGTACCAGAGAAATAAAAAAAGTACATGTTAGGAGGTGAATGGGCAGGAGGAAGGAGTGGTTGTGAGCTGTAGCTGTACTATTAAATAGTTGATCCCAATACAACTTAGCAAGGAAATGATATTTGACTTGAGACAAAAGAGGTCAGTACTCTTTTTTTTTTTTAATTTTTTTTATTAATTTATTTCTGTATGTGTATGAATGTACTGTCTGCATGCAAGTTTGTGCACCCGTGTCATGCAATGCCGCGGAGGTCAGAAGAGGGTGTCGGATTCCCCTGGAACTGGAGTTCTCCTGGAATTGGAGTATTCAGACGGTTCTCGGCCGCCATGTGGGTGCTGGGGATCGAACCCGGGTCCTCTGCAAGAGCGGTCAGCGCTCTTAACCGCTAGGCCATCTCTTCAGTACTCTTGAGGTACCTAGGGCACAATGTTTTGGGCAGAGGGACCAGCCAGTGTAATGATTTTCAGAAAGAACAACCTAGAACAAGGCCTGAGGCTATAGTGGAGGAAGGAGGAGAGAGACAGGCGAGAGGAGAGCCTTGAGGGTGGGTAGAGGCACGGAGGGGCCCAGAGTGCTCTGTAAATCTCGGCGTTCTCTCTGAATCATGTCAGAACAGCAGTGGAGTTGGTGGAGGCACTGAAAGGAGCCGGCCGTGCAGCCTGCATGCTACCTCTGCTGTACTGACAGTAAACTCTAGGGCACCAGGGGAGAGAGAAGAGTGGCTAGGAGACCACTGTAGTAATTCTGAAGAGGTGACAGCCTGGCACTGACGGTAGGCAAGTTTAGATTACAGATGTGTTATAAGTGTAGTGTCAACAGACTTCTTTGCTTAGTGGTTCTGAGGCATGAGAGATAGCAGAGCTAAAAATGGTAACAGATTCTGGCTTGACCCTCTGGAAGATGGAGTTTCCCTTTACTGAGTTGGAGAATGTTGGTAAGCAGGCTTTTGGAGGAAGATTGGGCTTTAGTTTGGGACATGCTAAGTTTGGAGTGTCTATCAGAAGGGCCACTGGCCATGTGAGGATAGGCTGACCAAGGAGTCTTTTTTGTGTGTGTGTGTGTCTTTTTGAGACAGGGTCTCCATGAAGCCCCAGCTGGCCTGGAACTCACTTTATAGACCAGGCTGGTTTTAAACTCACAAAGATCTACCTGCCTCTGCCTCCCAAGTGCTAGGATTAAAGGTGTGTGCCACCATGCCCGGCCCAAGGAGTCTTTTAAAAAACATTTTAAAAAATTGAAGAAGACATCAGAAGATGGAAAAACCTCCCATGCTCATGGATTGGGAAAATTAACATTGTAAAAATGTCCATTCTGGGCTGGAGAGATGGCCTAGTGGTTAAGAGCTCTGACTGCTCTTGCGGAGGACCTGGGTTTGATCCCCAGCACCCACATGGTGGCTGAGAACCGTCTGTAACTCCAATTCCAAGGGAACTCCAGTTCTGGGGGGATCCAACGCCCTCTTCTGACCTCCGCGGCATTGCACGACACGGGTGCACAAACCTACATGCAGACAGTACATTCATACACGTAAAAATAAATAAAAAATAAAAGTTTTTAAAAAAAAGTCCATTCTACCGAAACTCTTGTATAGATTTAACGCAATGCCAATCAAAATCCCCAAGAGTTTCTTCATAGTCTTGGGGAAAAAAAGCCCTTAAATTCATTTGGAAAAACAAAAGACCCCGAATAGCCAAAACAACCCTGAGTGAAAAGAGCTACACAGGGGGGATCTCTATACCAGACTTCAAACTATACTACAGGGCTATAGTCATAAAAACAGCCTGGTACTGGCATAAAAACAGACCTGTTGACCAATGGAACAAAACCAAAGATCTAAATCTGAGCACATACAATTTCAGCCATCTCATATTTGACAAGGGGGCCAAGAAACCACAATGGAGAAAAGACAGCATCTTCAGCAAGTGGTGTTGGCAAAACTGGATCACCACTTGTAGAAGAATGAAATTAAACCCCTACCTCTCGCCCTGTACAAAAGTCAACTCCAGATGGATTAAAGACCTCAACGTGAAACCCCAAACTCTGAAGGTGATAGAAGAAAAAGTTGGCAACAGACTACAAGACATAGGCGTAGGAAAACACTTCTTAGGAAAACACTTCTTAAATTAGACAGCAGCTGCGCAAGAATTAAGGTCAACAATTGACAAATGGGACCTCATTAAACACAAAAGCTTCTGTATGTCAAAACAAACAATCAAGGAAGTGAAGAGAAATCCCACAGAGTGGGAGGAAACCTTCACTGCAGATACATCTGACAAAGCATTGATCTCCAGAATATATAAACTACTCAACAAACAAAGAAGAAAGAGAACAAATGACCCACTCAATAGATGGAGCAAAGAGTTGAACAGAGACTTCACAAGTGAGGAGTTAGAGATGACTGAGAAACACCTCAAGAAGTGTTCTACATCACTAATCATTAAGGGAATGCAAATCAAAACCACTTTAAGATATCATCTTACTCCAATAAGACTAGCTAGGATCAAGAAAACAAATGATACCAAGTGCTGGAGAGGTTGTGGGGAAAGCGGAACACTCATCCACTGCTGGTGGGAATGTAAACTTGTGCAGCCACTATGGAAAGCAGTGTGGAGAACCCTTGGAAGACTTGGAATGAACTTGCCACCCGACCCAGCCATACCACTCCTAAGCATGTACCCCCAAGACTCACCCCACTGCAGAGATACATGCACGGCCATGTTTATTTCAGCTCTCTTCACAATAGCAAAGAGCTGGAACCAACCCAAATGCCCCTCAACTGATGAGAGGATAGAGAAAATGTGGTACATCTACACAATGGAGTTCTATGCAGCAGTAAAGAAAGACGACATCATGAGATTTGCAGGAAAATGGCTGGAGCGTAACATAGTCCCAGAAAAACAAATGAAGAATGGCATCCCTCATCTGTGGATGCTAGTGCCAATTACCCAGTTGTAAGTATTTCCTGTGCATGGCCCCTTGAGCTTTTGTCCAAAGCAGTTGGGAGTGATGCATATTGGAAACAACAACAACAACAACAACAACAGAAAGGACTGCATCAAAGAACTGACTGAAACAGTGAACTTCTGCTCAAAACAGTCAACTTCCCCATGGAGAATATTGAGAAAGACTGAGAAAGAGATGAATAGCATGCTTGGCAGAATGCATGAGCTCTGGAGGGGTGGGGGGATGGGGGGGACATGGGTCTAGATTTGATAAAAAATATATATGTATAAATAAATAAATAAATAAATAAGAAAAAAAGTAAAAACATTTTTGATTTATTTTTACTTTATGTGTGTGAGTGTCATGCCTCTATGTATGTAAGTTCACCTGTGTGGTACAATGTCTCAGAGGCCAGAAGAAGACATTGGATCCCCTGGAACTGGAGTTATGGATGGTTGTCAGCGGCCATGTTGGTAGTTGTATTTGAACCCAGTTACTCTGCAAGAGCAGCCAGTGCACATAATCGCTGAGCCATTTATCCAGCTCCTATGTTAAAGAGTCATATATGATAGGTCAAATCATGAGCCTGTCGAGGTCACCAAGAAATACATAGGTACAAAGAGGAACTTGAGGGCTGGAGAGATAGCCTAGCTGTTAAGAGCACCAACTGCTCTTGCAGAGGACCTGGGTTCGATCTCCAGCACCCATATGGCGGCTAAGAACCATCTGAAACTCCAACTCCAGGAGTACTCCATTTCCAGGGGAATCTGACATCCTCTTCTGACCTCGCAGCATTGCACGACACGGGTGCACAAACCTACATGTAGACAGTACACTCATACACATACAAAAATAAATAAAATAAAAAAAAACAAAAACAAAGAGGAACTTGAAAATCACAAGTCTGAGAAAAGATGTCCAGCCATCCAAGGGAAAAAAGAATCGGTCAGAGAAGAGCAAATGGAGAATACCATCAGAGGCCAAGGGAAGGAAAGAGCTCAAGGAGAAAGCAGTGTCCTGCCTGCTATGTCGAATGTCCCTGGTGGCCCAGGCAGGAGCAGGGCTAAGAACTGGAGATCACTGGTGACCTTGAACAGAGCTCTTTATGTTAATTAATGAGCGGGAAAGTAGAGGAATTTGAGGCAAAGAGAGTATCAACACAAGAATTATTGCTGCCAATTTACAGAGAAAAGACGTAGCTGAGGGTAGGAAGGGCATGAATGCAATTTTAAAAGTTATATGTTTTCTAAGATGAGACAAATAAAAACCCCTGTGCATGGTGATGAGAACGATGCAGAGAAGGAAGCCCACCTCTGTAAGAGAACAGAGCTTCTGGAACAGTGAGCAGCGGATGGGCAGAGACGGAGGCCGAGGCTCATGGTGACTGAAGCATTTGTTGGCTTCTATAGAAGCTGCTAAGCTGCAGAACAAAGAACAACACACTGAGTGGCTTAAATGGTGAAAGCCCACTGTCTCACAGTTCTGGAGGCAAGAGTTCCAGATTGAGCTGTCAGCAGGGTTGGTTCCTCCCCAACGCTGTGACTGTCTCACAGCCATGCTTCTTCCCCAGCTCCTGCGGGTTCGCTGGCAATCTCTGGTGCGCTCGGGCACATTCTTGAGGTCTGAGCCTTTATATTCAAATACCTTTCTCCCCAAGTGACTGTCTGTAAATATATCTCCCCTTCTGGAAGGCCCAGTCATACCGAATTATGGGCCCACCCTACTCCACTACGATCTCATCTTAACTATTTCTAGCTACAACAACCATATTGCTTAGTGAGGCCACATTCAGAGGACTTGCAGGCTCAGACTTTAACGCATGAATTTTTGTAGGACACAATTCAACCCATAACAGCTTCTGATAGGAATCGAACAATCTATCATTAGTAGCAGAGCGGAAGATAGAGCATTTCTTTTAAAGTGCTGGCAGGTTTATGAACATATTTGTGAGAGCGCCTGAAATGTTCTTTTGATTGTTTCAATTTTCTCTGAGCTGTGAAAAGCAAGGACGTTAGGTGAAGGTGTGAGTGATGGCAGATTGAGGCGAGGGAATTTGTGGTGTGGTTTCTACCAGCTAGAAGAGTGGGCTGAGGAAGTGTAATGCGCAGCCAGGCGGCCTGAAGGGCCCACCTGTGACACTATCTGGTAATTTAGGCAGAACAGTTTGTGGTGCCTTATTAATTGCTTTTTGTTGCTGTGATAAACGCGAAGGAAGAGTTTATGTTAGCTTTACTGTTCATAATGGTGGGGAGAGGCGTGGCAGCAGGCGCCAGAAGCTGAGAGATCACATCTCAGTTGCACACAGAAAGCAAGAGTAAGCTGAGTAAACTGGAGGTGGGGTAAGCCCACCCTAGTGATGCTTCTTCCAGCAAGGCTGCACCCCCTAAAGATCCTACAGCCTCCCCAACACTGTCACCAACGGGAAGCATAGAGTGTATTTGTCTTTTTAATTTTTTTAAATTAATTTTATTTATTTCTGTATGTGTTTAAATGTACTGCCTGCATGCAAGTCTGTGCACCCGTGTCGTGCAATGACGCGGAGGTCAGAAGAGGATGTTGGATTCCCCTGGAACTGGAGTTCTCCTGGAATTGGAGTCTCAGACGGCTCTGGGCCGCCATGTGGGTGCTGGGGATCGAACCCGGGTCCTCTGCAAGAGCGTCGGCGCTCCTAACCGCTAGGCCATCTCTCCAGCCCTGTATTTGTCTTATAAGTCCCAGTCCATCAACAAGTGAAGCTGAGTGAGGACCAGGCAGGAACTGAAGCACAAACTATGGAGGAACGCTGCTTACTGGCGTGCTCCACTGGCCTGTGCTGAGCACATACGTACGCTGTTGGCTCACTGTGCACAAGCTATGAGACTGGGAAGTTGAAAGGACAGAAGTAGGAAGCACAGACACTGGGTCAGAGTTACGAGATTGTTCTTACCACAGATAAGCTGTGTAAGCGTGAGCCACAGTCCTGATCCCATGACGGTATCACAGGACATGTGACTTTCCCTCTTTAAAGAAGGGTCTTTTCTCCTTTACCCACCTACCTCTCATCCTTCCTTTCTTCTCTTAAAAATGTGTTTAATCCTAGCACTTGGGAGGCAGAGGCAGGCGGATCTTTGTGAGTTCAAGGCCAGCCTGGTCTACAGAGTGAGTTCCAGGACAGCTGGGACTACAGGGAGACCCTGTCTCAAAANAAAAAAAAAAAAAAAAAAAAAAAAAAGTGTGTTTTACTATCTAATTTTTAAATTAATTTCTCAATTTGTGCCCATAACTATTTTTATCTTTTATTTTTTGTTGTTGTTTTTTAGTTTTTCCCTTTTTGGTATTTTTGAGGCAGGGTCTCCCTTTTAGTACCAGCTGTCCTGGAGCTCCCTTTGTAGACCAGGGTGGCCTTGAATTCACAGAGATCTGCCTACCTCTACCTCCCTAGTGCTGGGATTAAAGGTACGTGCCATCACGCCCGGCTGCCCATAACTATTTTTATTTCAGATGTTAATATTCCTAATTTTAAGATAAGATACTGAGGCTTGGACTCTTGAAGAGATGACCCTGGGCTGGAGAGATGGCTCAGTGGTTGAGAGCACCGATTGCTCTTGCAGAGGACCCGGGTTCCATTCCTAGCACCCACATGGCGGCTGAGAAGTGTCTTTGGCTCCAGTTACAGGGAATCCGATACCCTCTTCTGACCTCCACGGCATTGCATGACACAGGTACACCGACCTGCATGCAGATGGTACACTCATACACATAAAAAAATTAATTGATTAATTAATTAATTTAAAGAAAGAGATGACCCTAACAACTGATTAATGGAAGGCCTAGACTTGAAATGTTTAACATTAGATTTAATTCTATTTTCATACCCTAAAGTACTTTATTGCAAAAACAACCTGGTCCTCTCCTTCAGAGTGGACAGTAGCTGCACATTGCCCCTGGGCAGAAATGGTGATGGCGATGCCTGGGGTGAGCGGCCATGCCAACTCAGCATTAACTTTGGTTTCTGGGGATCCACCTGGGGTCCCAGGAACTGAACTGTTAAGGCATAGTTCTCTGAGCATTGTATCCCAGAATGATTCTTCTATGACCTCCACACCTGTAATGGCAAAGCACATGTGTCACAAAGACTTGAAGGCAATCAAGGATCAGAATGGTTTCCTTAGCTCTGAGAGACTTACTGTGAGCAATGTAAAGACAGCGTAGGCGGGCAGAGCTGAGGTTCAGTTGACTTGGTGTAGGAGACAGCCTCCCAGGTTTGTAGTCAGTCATGTGCTTTTCAAATGATAGAAGAAAAAAATGGCTTTCAGTTTCTGAGGACATAGGGATATGTGCAAGAGGAGGGGTCCAAGACATAGTACTGACACCTTATTTCTTCTTCCTCAGCCTCAGTTCATAAATCATGGAGCTGATCTTCTTAATCGTCTCTAGTGGTAAGCTTTTGGATGTTTTCTTCAATATATTATTTTATCATTTTTGTACGTTTTTGGGACAGTCTCACTATGTAGCTCAAATTAGCCTGAAACTCACAATCCTCCTACCTTGTCCTCTTGATGGCTGGGACAGGTGTTTACTACCATGCCCATCTGCAAAAATTTTATTAACCTTAATATATTAATGTAGTAATTAACCTTCAAACATAAAAGTAAGGGGCTAGAGAGATGGTTCAGTGGTTAAGAGCACTGGTTACACTTGCAGAGGACCCAGGTTCAATTCTCAGCATCCACATGGTGGCTAAGAACTGTCTATAACTCCTGTTCCAGGAAAATTTGATTCCCTTTTCTGACCTCCACAGGCATTGCATGACACAGGTGCACAATATACATGCAGACAACACACTCATATACATAAATAAAAAACAATAAATAAAATATTTTAAAAACAATGAAATTGAAGTAAATAGCCTCTAATACTATTCTAACTCAGTATCAGACTAAAAAAGGAGCAGAGGGAGTACACAGAGCTTAGATCAGGGACTTCCCAGGACCACCTGAAGCACAGGTAGGAGCCAGGTGCTTCAGCCAGGTAGATTGTTGGATAATTCTATCACTGGGTTGTTGGATAATTGTTTCATTGGTTTGTTGGATAACTGAATCATTGTCTTGTGTGGCTGTGGGGGGCAGAGTCGCCATGCTAACTGGTATAAAAGGTGGGCCTGTTGCCACTGTGAGACTTGAATGCACAGAGCTTAAATCAGGGATTTCCCAGGACCTCCTGAAACACAGAGTACTGGGAAGCAAGGCATACCCCCCCCCCCAAACTGGAATTGCTGAGGGAGTGTCCAAGTGGATTTTTTGGACAACCTTCAGAACAGAAAGGGAAGAGTGAATTAGACTTCCAATATATAAACAAAATTGAAAGACTGAAACCTAGACAAGTCAACACTCCATAAACAAGGAGGAAAAAACAAACAAAGGCATCTGAAGGAGGCAAGCAAAGCAAGCCTTCAAGAGGCACTTGGGATTTGCATCACAATACAGGCAAAAGGGAAACCCAACATGCCAGGGACAGGACAAAGGGACAACCTTGGAAAGGTGAGGATAATTCCACACCAAGCTCCACCAACCCTGTGGGAGATTTCTACAGTGGGATCCCCCTGGGGGTGACCCAGGACACAGATCTTAGAGAAACAATTGCAGACATATTCAAAGAAATCAAAGAATATAAAGAACAAGTCAGAGAACTAAGGAGAGAGATGAAAAACTCAAGAATGACCTAGAGGGAGAGAATGACAAACTTCATAAAGAACTAGAGGGAGAAAATGACAAACTCCAGAAGGAAGTGGAAACACTGAAAAAGGGAACAAACCAGCAAAGCAAGGAGCTACAGGAAGAGATTGAGAAGCTCCAAAAAGAAGTGAAAATACTAAAGAAATCACAGGATGAAATGAAAAAGGAAATCAAACACTCATCCAATCAAAAGGAAAGGAACTGAAAAAGCCTCAGAAGTAGAATGGAGGAAGGAGAACAAAGAATATCAGACCTGGAAGATAACACAGAACAACTAAAAAGCTCAAGTAAAGATTATGAAAAATTTAAAAATACACAAAAGTGGAACAACGAGGAAATGTGGGACACTATGAAAAGATCAAACCTCCAAATCATAGGAATAGAGGAAGGAGAAGACTCCCAAGAGAATGTATTGATCAGATCTTCAACAGAATAAGAGATGAAAATTTCCCCAAACTAAAAAAAGACAAACCCATACAAATACAAGAAGCACATAGAACTCCAAACAGACAAGATCAGAAAAGAAACTCCCCACACCATATCATAGCTAAAATGCTAGATGCCTAAAACAAAGACAAAATTCTAAAAGCCACATTGTACCAAACAGAAAGCAGGTGTTGCTATTTTAATATCAGACAAAAAAGACTTCAAAGTAAAAGAAATCAGAAGAGACAGAGAGGGACATTACATCTTTATCAAAGGAACAATTGACCATGAAGATGTCACAATCATGAATATATATGCACCAAACTCTGGTGCACCAAACTTTATAAAGACAATTCTCCAGAACCTCAGGCACAGATTAACCCCAGCACACTTATAGTAGGGGACTTCAATACCCCACTGAGCTCTTTGAACAGGTCAAGTGGACAAAGAATAAACTGTGAGACATCTGAACTGAATGATAAAATACACCAAACTGACCTCATGGACATCTACTGGACATTCCACTCAAATACTAGAGAATAGACTTTCTACTCATCACCCCATGGAACATTCTCCAAGATCAACCACATACTAGGACACAGAAAAAAAACCTCAACAAATACAAAAAGATTGAAATAATTTCATGCATTCTATCAGACCACGGTGCAATAAAACTCAATATCAACACCAGGATAAGCCCTATTATCTACAAGAACACATGGATACTAAACAACATACTCCTGAATAATGAATGGATCAAGGAAGAAACAAAAAAAGAAATAAAAGCATTCCTGGAATTGAATGACAATGATAATACAACACAACAAAACCTATGGGATACTTTAAAAGCAGTCACAAGAGGTAAGTTTCCAGCCCTGGGTGCCTACATTAGAAAAACAGAGCCGGGCGTGGTGGCACATGCCTTTAATCCTAGCACTTGGGAGGCAGAGGCAGGCGGATCTTTGTGAGTTCAAGGCCAGCCTGGTCTACAGAGTGAGTTCCAGGACAGCTGGGGCTACAGGGAGACCCTGTCTCAAATAGACCCCCCCAAAAAAATTCTAAGAAAACTAGTCGTGGAGCTGGAGGGACTGCTCAGAGGTTAAGAATGCTTACTGCTCTTCCAGAAGACCACAGTTCAGTTCATAGTACCTACACCATGTGATTTAAAACTCCTCGTAACTCCAGCTCCAGGGGATCTAAGCCATCTTGTATCCTCTATGGGCACATGATATACACATAAATAAATAATAAAACTTTTTTAAAATAAGAAAATTTTTCAGAATGTACACCAGAGAAAGACTCCTTAGTAAGAATCAAAACAGCATAAACTATTAAGGAAACATTTAACATTTGACCACCTTAAAATAAAATAAAAATCTGCTAAGTGAGGCTAGGGAGATGGCTCAGTGGTTTAAGAGTACTGATTGCTCTTTCAGAGGGCTAGAGTTCAAGTCCCAGTACTCCAGAGGTTAAATGTATTTCCAAAGCAATGGGCAATTTTATGGTAGTTGGGGGGATTGTTTCTCCATTTCTACCTCCTAGCATGGCTGACTATGTTCTTTGTCAGTAGGAAATCTCCAGGGGAAATCATTCACTTATGTTTCCTTTCTCCTATCAGGGGATTTCACAGTTATATCTCACATTTTGGATTAAGTTTTAAGTCATGCATATACATGGATTCATGTTGTTCAACTGTGTTCCTCAAGTCTAACTCTGGTAATGAATTGCTTCTGTGGAACTGATTTTTCTCCAGTGGATTTCATACAATGAATCTTTAAAAAATATCTATTTTATTGATTTTATGTATATGAGTGTGTAATACCTGCATGTATATAAGTGCACCTGTGTTGTGCAGTGCCCAAGGAGGTCAGAAGAGGGCATCAGATCCCCTTGAATTGGAGTTATGGATGGTTATTAGCTACCATGTACATGCTGGGAATCAAACCCAGGTCTGCAAAAGCAGCCAGTGCACCTACCCACTGAGCCATCACTCCACTCCTCTCATACAATACACATTAATCATATTTAGGCCTCATTCCCTAGCTGCCTCCCTCCATAGGCCACCCTCACAATCGTGTGCATTCTATCATATATGTTAAGGCCTATGGTATCGAGGTTTTTTTTTTTTTTTTTGAGAGATCGTCGTGGTCTTTGGTTAGGTTTATCCTAGGTATTTTATTGTTTTTTTGAGGCTTATGTGAGTGGGAAGGTCAACATTGAATTCCTTCTTCAGTTCGCTTGTTGGTTTGGTGTAAAGAGAAGGCTACTGATTTTTTAGTTAATTTTGTTATCCTGCCACTTACGTGAAACTTTGTTAGTCATTTCTAGGAATTTTCCTAGAATTTTGGTGGAGTTTTTTTAGCATTCCCTTAGTGTAAACAATCATATCATCAGCAAAACAGGGATAGCTTGACTTCCTCTTTTCCCTAATTAGTACTCCTTTAATTCCTTTTCCTTTCTAGACTTGATGCCCCTGCAAAGTGTTTCAAGCACTCTATTTGAAGAGAGTGCTGACAGGGGGCAGCCTTTTGGCCGAGTTTCCTACATTAAGGGGACTGCTTCTGTCTTTTCTCCATTTAGGTGATGTGGCTGTGGGTTTTCCGTGTAATAGGCTTTGATTACCATTGAGGCAATGATCCCTCCAACCAATTACCCCTTCTAGGACTTTATGCATGAGGGAGCTGGCGGATTTGTGTCCAAAGGCGTTTTTTTTCTGGTCATTGAGATGATCCTTGGTTTTTGTATTGTCACTGTCATTATAGTGTTTTATGTATTTATTGATTTCATATGTTGACCACATCCCTGCATCTCTGTGGTGAATCCACCCTTGGTCATGTGGATTCTTTTTATGTGGTTGTTTTTTTCATTTTTTTTTATTTTTTTTGTTGAGAATTTTTGCCACTGTGTTCATTAATGAGATGGGTCTAAGTGTGTTCTTTTTGGTTGTATCTTGCCTGGTTTTGGTATTAGAGTGTCCTTCATAGAAGGAATTTGGAGATTTCCCTCTGCCTTATTCTTTGACCAATTTGAGTAGTAATGTCTGTTAAGTCTTTTGAAAATGTTGTAAGAAGTCTGCTTTCGAAACCATCGGGCCTAAAAAAAGGCTTTTTTTTAGTTGGGGTTTTCTATAACACCTCAATTTCTTCATATGAACTATGGGTTCCTGTTTAAGTGTATGATCTCTTCTGTGGGTTAGCTTTGGTAATTCCCAGGATTTTTCAATATTTCCATTTCTCCTGGTTTCCAATTTAGTAGAGTATAGATTTTGTTGATATTCCCATATGATTGATCTCGAATCTTTTCATTATTCTCTTGAATATTTCCATTCCCTTTTTCATCATGGGATTCTATTGACTTAGAGTTGCTCTTTCTTTCTTTTTTTTAACTGGGCTACAATGGTCTATCTATCCTTGCTTATTCTCTGCAAGAACCAACTTTTTGTGGATCATGTGCATTTTTTTTTATATTGTTTTCTTTGTTTCTATTTCATTGATTTCTGCTCTTTTGTTATTTTCCTGGCCTGTTTGGTTTGGGTCATTTGTTGTCTCTCAAGCTGTTTTTTTTTTGCTGCCAATGTTAGATCATTCACTTGCGTGCTCGGTGTTTTTTTTTTTTTTTTTTTTTTTGGTCTTTGAGAGCAGGGGTCTCCTGTAGCCCCAGGCTGTCCCTGAACTCACTCTGTAGACCAGGCTGGCCTTGAACTCACAAAGATCGCCTGCCTNAGGCAGGCGGATCTTGTGGTTCAAGGCCAGCATGGTCTACAGAGTGAGTTCAGGGGAAGCTGGGCTACCAGGAGACCCCTGCTCTCAAAAGACCAAAAAAAAACAAAAAAAAAAAAAACAAGAGCCACGCAAGTGAATGATCTAACATGGCAAGCAAAAAAAAACAGCTTGAGAGACAACAAATGAACCCTAAACACACAGGCAGGAATAAATAACAAAAAGAGCAGAAATCAATGAAATAGAAACAAAGAAAACAATATAAAAAAAAAGCACATGAATCCACAAACATTTGGTTCTTTGCAGAGAATAAGCAAGGATAGATGACTTAGCCCAGTTAACAAAGAAAGAAAAAGAAGAGCAACTCAAGTCAATAGAATCCCATGATGAAAAGTGGAAATATCAAGAGATAATATAAAATTCGAGACAATCATATGGAATATCAAAAAAATCTATACTCTACTAATTGGAAACCTAGGAGAAATGGAAGAATATTTGAAACTCCTGGGAATTACCAAAGCTAACCACAGAAGAATACACAGCTGAAACAGACCCATAGTTTATGAAGAAATTGAGGCTGTATATAGAAAACTCCCAACTAAAAACAAAGCCTTTTTTTTTGATGCCCCAGATGGTTTCACAAGCAGACTTCTAATACAAACATTTTCAAAAGACTTATACAAACTATTATCTACTCAAATTGTGTCAAAGATACTAGGGACAGAGGGAAATCTCCAAATTCTTCTATGAAGGATAGCACTCTAATACAAAACCAGGCAAGAATACAACCAAAAAGGAACACCACTTAGACCATCTCATTAATGAACACATGGCAAAAATTCTCAACAAAAAATAAAAAAAAAAAGAAACAAAAATACCACATAAAAAATTATCCATCATGACCAAAGGTGGATTCACCAACAAGAGATGCAGGGATAGGTCAACCTCTGAAAATCTAAATAAATATCATAAAACAATAATAACTGACGGAAATACAAAAAACCAAGGTCATCTCAATGACTCAGAAAAAACGCTTTGGAAAAATCCCGCCACTCCCTTCATGCATAAAGTCCTAGAAGAGAATTGGATTGGAGGGATCATTGCCTCAATGGTATCAAAGCCTATATAAGGAAAACCCACAGCCACATCACCTAAATGGAGAAAAGACAGAAAGCATTCCCCTTAATGTAGGAAACTCGGCAAAGGCTGCCCCCTGTCACACTCCTCTTCAAATATGAGTGCTTGAAACCTTTCAGAGGGCCAATAGTCTAGAAAGGAAAAGGAATTAAAGGAGTACTAAAGGGAAAAGAGGAAGTCAAGCTATCCCTGTTTTGCTGAGGATATGATTGTTTACACCTAAGGGATGCTGAAAAAAAACTCCACCGAAATTCCAGAAAATTCCTAGAAATGATACAAGAGTTTCATAAGTGGCAGAGATAACAAAATTAACTAGAAAAATCAGTAGCCTTCTTTTACAAACCAACAAGCAACTGAAGAAGGAATTTCAATGTTGACCTTCCCACTCACATAGCCTCAAAAAACCAATAAATACCTAGGATAAACCTAACCAAAGACCACGACGATCTCTCAAAAAAAAAAATCTTTAAACCCCCAAAGAAGGAAATTGAAGAAGACATCAGAAGATGCAAAAACCTCCCATGCTCATGGATTGGAAAAATTGATATAGTAAAAATGTCCATTCTACCCAAATTAATATACAGATTCAACACAATCCCAATTAAAATCCCCCAAGAGTTTCTTCACAGGCTTGGGAAAAAAAGTCCTTCATTTCATATGGAAAAACAAAAGACCCTGAAATAGCCAAAGCAACCCTGAGTGAGAAGAGCAATACGGGGGAATCTCTATATGAGACTTCAAACTATACCACAGGGCTATAGTCATAAAAACCACTTGGTATTGGAACAAAAACAGACCTGTTGACCAATGGAACAAAACTGAAGATCCAAACTTGACCACATACAATTTCAGCCACCTCATATTTGACAAGGGGGCCAAGAAGACACAATGGAGAAAAGACAGCATCTTCATCAAGTGGTCTTGGCAAAACTGGATCACCACTTGTAGAAGAATAAAGTTAAACCCCTACCTCTCACCCTGTACAAAAGTCAACTCCAGATGGATCAAAGATCTCAACGTGAAACCCAAAACTCTGAACGTGACAGAAGAAAAAGTTAGCAGCAGCCTACAAGGCATAGATGTAGTAGGAAAAGACTTCCTAAATCAGACAGTAGCTGTGCAAGAAATAAGGTCAACAATTGACAAATGGGACCTCGTTAAACTCAAAAGCTTCTGTACATCAAAAGAAACAATCAAGGCAGTGAAGAGAAAACCCACAGAGTGGGAGGAAATCTTCACCAAGATACATCTGACAAAGCATTGATTTCCTGAATATTTAAACTACTCAAAAAAACAAAGAAGATACTTACCTGGCAGGGGAGATACCATGATCAGGAAGGTGGTTTTCCCAGGGCGAGGCTTATCCATTGCACTCTGGATGTGCTGACCCCTGCGATTTCCCCAAATGTGGGAAACTCGACTGCATAATTTGTGGTAGTGGGGGACTGTGTTTGTGCTCTCCCCTGTTAAAAAAAACAAAAAAAAAAAAGAAGAAAGAAAACAATGAAAACAAAGAAACAAAGAAAACAAAGAAACAACAAATGAATCACTCAAAAGATTGAGCAAAGAGCTGAACAGAGACTTCACAAGTGAGGAATTAGGGAGAGCTGAGAAACATCTTAAAAGTGTTCAATGTCACTAATAATTAAGGGAATGCAAATTAAAATGACTTTTAAGATATCATCTTACTCCGATAAGACTGGCTAGGATCAAGAAAACAAATGATACCAAGTGCTGGAGAGGTTGTGGGGAAAGGGGAACATTCATCCACTGCTGGTGGGAATGTAAACTTGTACAGTCCAGCAGTGTGGAGAACCCTTAGAAGACTCAAAATGAGCTTGCCACCTGACGTAGTCATACCACTCCTGGGTATATACCCACAAGACTCTACTGCAGAGATATGTACACGGCTATGTTTATTGCAGCTCTCTTCACAATAATGAAGAGCTGGAACCAACCCAAATGCCCCTCAACTGATGAGTGGATAGAGAAAATGTGGTACACCTACACAATGGAGTTCTATGCATCAGTAAAGAAAGATGACATAATGAACTTTGCAGGTAAATGGATATCATATTAAGTGAAGTAACACAGTCCCAGAAAAACAAACGATGAATGGTATCCCTCATCTGTGGATGCTAGTTCCAATTACCTAGCTATAAGGCAAAATTGAGCAATGTTAATGTGATCTGAAAACAACTTTGCTTTTATATTGTGAATCTCTTAACAGGTTTTAGAACTAAGCTTCCACTTATTTTCAGAGTTAGGAAATTTTGCTATATGGATGAAGGATATGTATATATATTTTGGAGTAACATAAGATCAAAGAAATTCAGAAAAAACTAGTTTGTCATGACATTGTGTCTAACCACAGTATTTATTTGATGGGAATGCTTGTTAGTATTTCTTTTTTTGCGGTTCTTAGCCTCAGCCTTTAACAGTGGTGCTATCCCCCGAGCCTGCTTCTTAGTATTTCTTATACAAGGCTGCTTGAGCTGTTGTCTGAGCATTTTCTAAAATACTATAAAGTAGTTAAAAGTATCAGGCTGGTGTAACTTAGCCTTTCTGGATGCTTAATGACCATACTTAATACCTATACCAATTTGGCTGAGGGTCTTAAAGGATAACTTTGTTCCTTGCCCTCAGAGGTCAACTAAGTCCCAGCGGACTATGCATTGGGGCATCTCTTGAAATGTCCTGCAAATGTGAGTCACCAGTCTTCCTGTGCTGGGAGGTCTTAGAGAACCACTAATGGGACTTCAGCCAGTGTCCTGTCTATAAAGAGGAAAGTCTGCTCATGCTTCAAAAAGGGAAGCCTGATCTAGCAAGACCTGACTTTGTCCTCGAGTGGATAGAACTGGTGTTTGAAAAGCCAAAAGGAGCCAGGGGCTCTCTCCCTCCCAAAAAAACCCTGAGTGACCTTTGAGGATGAGATCCTCAACTGACCTTGAGAAAACAAAATCCTTGGTTAAATCTGGGCTAACGGTGTGGTCTTTAACATCTAAAAGGAAAGTATAACCAGAAATAAATAGTAAGTCCTGAGAAATTGTACTTCAGGTATAAAACTTGAGATCTTAGTCAAAAGACAAAAGAGCACAGTTGTTTTGCCTGTCTTACTGGAAAGATCATCTACCCTGTGGCTGCCACTGCTTTTGCCATCCTTCAAAGACATGAGAAGATGCAGCTTTTCAACCTTCTATATGGACTGAAGACTCATGTCTCTCCAAGAATCCTCCAAACCTTCAGTGCCAGATGGGGACTGCTGAGACATCCAACTTGTGGACTGAGCTACTACTGGGGTTTCAGCCTCTTCAGAGTATAGACTGCCATTGTTGGACTACCCAGGCTGTATCATGGAGACCAGTACAGGAAGATCAAGACAGGATGCAGTGCTTACTGGACCTCATTTGGTGACCATGGGAAGGGAAAACCCCAGTGTGGAGCACAAGGGCAGAACTGACGGTTGTTTGGCCTTGCCAAGGAGGAGACTTTAAACATGACATCTTTTGGCCTAATAAAAAAAAATCATAAGCTGAAGGTGGTAAAACCTATGATATATATGGCACGCATATGTGCATATTTTGGAGTGATGCATATTAGAAGGATCAACAATAACAACTATAACAACAACAAAGACTGGTTCAAAGAACTGACTGAAACGGTGAACTTCTGCATCGAGAATTTTGAGAGAGACTGAGAAAAAGATGAAAAACATGTTTGGCAGAATGCGAGCACTCTGGTGGGGTGGGGGGCAGGGAGGGGGGCATGGGTCTTGATTTGTAATGTAATTTTGTATGGATTACAGAGCTTCAATAAAACATTGGCTTAAAAGAAGCAGAGGTATCAGAGCTAAGGCGAGAGTGTGATATTTAGTAACATGGATAAAATATAATTAATATTTATACTTTTGAAATAAGAATAGGCCACTATGAAAATTTTCAAGTAGAGATCTTACAAATGGTAGGAATAGCTGAAAAGATAACGTCAGCAAACGGGTTGCAGCATGCTTTAGACATAAGTGCTGCAAAGCTAAGCTGAGCAATCTGCCCATTCTCAGAACAGAAGGCCGGAGAGATAGAACATATGGAGGAAGTTAAGGAACTTGAGGACAGAGCCAAATATCCAGTATCTGCATAGAAAGAATCAAAGGAGAGAATGTGAAGTAGGCAGAGGACCTACACCTTAACCACCCAGAACCCCACTTCAGCCATACATACCCCTTTTCAACAGAGTGGGAGCCAACTCTGCCCTAACAATTCCCTTTTGATTAGTTGATGGTCAAACACATTCTGGATCTAGAGGAAGTGAGCAGGCCGACCTGGCTTTTGATGGATGCACAGTAAGGCAGTCTGTGTCCTAGGTGTGACCTTCTTGAAGAACTAATTGCTGCCTTCTGCCTATGCATTGTCCCATGTACGTATGATTAAAGCCACGAGGCATACGACCCATGCCTGCACAGAAGGCCCCTGTTTTCATCTGTCAATCAAGAGTTTATCACAGCAGAAAAGCATCCAGGCCCCGCCCCTGGCAATCAGCTCCTCTGGCTGGCTTCCAAGAGCCATCAAAGAAAGCCCTAGCCCTCGAAGTTTATGTCCCTTGCATGTTTAAGTCTGAATATAATTGCTTGCTATTCTGCTGTTTGTGTACGCTTCCTCAGACGTTTGAACGGGTCACCCAGAACTAGGTTACAAGTGATCAGGACAGCAACCACAGTAAACAGACAAGACAAATGCGAGGGGGAAAAAGAAAATATCTGGAGTTCTCAGATTAAAAAGGCACACAAAGTTTCTGATCAGGATAAATGGGAAAAAAAATCAGCCCTAGGCATATTCTACTGAAATCTTGGAAAATGAAGAGAAAAACAATTTAAAAGAAAGAAAAGTTCTGGGAGGAATCTGAATAACAATGAGTTACAGGCTTCTGATGGTCAGTGATGGCTACCAGAGAGAATGGAGAAATAGCAGCAATTCTCTGCTCACCCACATTGTCCCAGAAATGCAAGGTCAGAAAAAGGACATTTCAGACATACAAAGTCTGCAGGACAACTCTAATTAGCGGAATGTCCAAAGCTGTCAAAACGAAATTGGAATAAAAGAAGGATCATTAGAGAAACTTTGAGTAAAAACAAAAAGCTTGTAATGAAATCTAAATTGGCTCTGAGAAAAAATCTATTATGGTAGATCTGAGACCCCAAATAATCCTTCAGAAGAATGTAGGAAAGGGAAGATTCACCTTTCTGATGTTATGAAAGACTAAGAATGGAGCTCGGGCCATTCCTAGTGAAGTGGCTCTGTGGATCAGGATGCTTGCTGCCAAGCCCAAAGGTCTGAGATCAATCCCTAGGACTAACTCCCAAAAGTTGTCCTCTGACCTCTACAGATGCACTGTGGCATGCATGCCCTTACACACACACACACACACACACACACACACACACACACACACACACACACACACGTAGCAAGGGACAGCTTGGTTGCTTTCATTTCTGTCTTCCCTAACATACTGAAACCACTTGTACACGTTCTCATTTCTTACAGAAAACAAACTGAACAAGCCCAGTTTGCTTGCCAGGAACTCTTTAGTGTTAGTTTTGTCATGGCTTGTTGAATATTTGTCCAAAGAAGTCTGACAAAATAGAAGCTGTTGTGGTCCTTGCCCTGCTCTGCGGTCGTAAGGATTAAGACAATGTCAATGTTCCATCTCCTATCACTTTGCAGAGACAAATTAAAGGTTGGACCCTGAGTAGGGAAAGCATCTGTCAAGTATCTGTTAGGCTGCAAAGAAGTTTAGGGGATTCCTTTGTTGGGGAGGTGACATCTTGAGATGGGAAAGATCACAGAGAGAAGGACCCTTGGCTCATGGAACTGCTTGAGAGACGCAGCTCAAGTGTGGTCTAAACAGGCCCATGCTTCTAGTCTTCCCTCAGTCATCTTTGACAGACAGCATCTTGTTAGGTCCTCAGTGTACTCGTTTTCTTTCTTGCGGTATCGATCTATCTATCATCTATCTATCTATCTATCTATCTATCTATCTATCTATCTATCATCTATCATCTATCTATCTATCTATCATCTATCTATCTCTATCTATCTATCGATCTGTCTATCTATCGCAATTGAAATGTTCTTTTTATTTTTTTATAATTTTTTCAAGGGAGAGCATGACCACAGTCCCCCACTCCCACAAAGTATGTAGTTCAGTTTCCCACATTTGGGGAAATCGCAGGGGTCAGCACATCCCAAGTGCAATGGATGAGCCTCACCTGGGAAAACCACCTTTGTGATCATGGTATCTCCCCTGCCAGGTAAGTATGAAATGTGCTTTTTAATTTCAACTCACTTTTGACGTTGAGTATAAAATTTATAGATTATTTAAACTTGTGTGGTTTTTAGTCACTGTAGCACCGTCTATTTTATTCTCGTGAAGCTCTGATACCAGGTATTGCAGTTAATGATTTTTTTTTTTCTTGACATGCTGGTCCTTTGGATGTGTGTGTTCAACCAACTTCCTGCTAATAATGTTAAAAGTAAAAATAAAAAGTAAAATAAGTGCCTTAATTTTAGGTTATACAAAAACAGTTTATTATTTTGATTATAGCAACAAATGTGAACTGTTTTGGAGTTTGAGAGGATATCATTTAAAAATCCCAGTGTGAATGGGGGAGGCGGGGAGGCACCAGGCCTGGGCAGCATCTATTGGTAATTAATAGCTGTTTGGAGAGGGAGAGTCAGGTGTTCTTCAGGGTGTGACACCTGGTAGGTTGACCAGGGTCCAAAGAATGGACCCGAACCCAGAGCTTTGGGGAACATAAATTATATTCTCAATAAGTCTTTAAAAGGGAAAAATAATAATAGAGAAGGTGAAGGGGGTGTTAGGAGGGTAGAAATGATCAAAATACCTTCAATGAGATTCTCAAGGAATCAATAAAATACTTAAAAAAGAGAGAATGCATGATTAGCTGATACCTTAATTATTGAGTAACTCTATTTAAAATTTTTTAGAGATAAAGTTTGTCTGTGTAGCCTAGGCTGCCTTGGAGGCACACTGCCTGGTGGCTTGCCTCTTGGAGGAACATTGCCTGGTGGCTTGACCTTGGAGGAACACTGCCTGGTGGCTTGCCCTTGGAGGAACACTGCCTGGTGGCTTGCCCTTGGAGGCACTGCCTGGTGGCTTGCCCCTTGGAGGAACACTGCCTGGTGGCTTGCCCCTTGGAGGAACATTGCCTGGTGGCTTGCCCCTTGGAGGCACACTGCCTGGTGGCTTACCCCTTGGAGGAACACTGCCTGGTGGCTTGCCCCTTGGAGGCACACTGCCTGGTGGCTTACCCCTTGGAGGAACATTGCCTGGCGGCTTGCCCCTTGGAGGAACACTGCCTGGTGGCTTGCCCCTTGGAGGCACTGCCTGGTGGCTTGCCCCTTTGGCTTGCCCGCAGGCTTCTGCATTGTCAGCTTTCTCCTACAGCCCAGGACCACTTGCCTCGGTGGCATAGGTCTTCCTACACCAGTTAACAATCAAGCTACCTCCCCATGGACATACATCCACAGGCCGATCTAATCTTGAAAATTCCTCAGTCAAGGCTTCTAAGCTAACCAGGATACCAGGATAGACCCAGACTGTCCCAGAAAAGCAAAGATCTTGATCTTGATTAAAACAAACAAAAACACAAACATCTGGACTTGTTAAAATGAGCATTACTAGGCCCGATCCCCCAACAATTTGGATAAGGGTAAGACTTGGCAATCTGCAGTGTCAGATGCTGAGTTGCACTTTTTCCTTCCAGGACCCGGGGAATTCTTTCTTCGTAACACCTGTTCTCTTGCCATCCCCTCAGGGCTCAAAATCAAGAATAGCATTGTAGGAATCATGTGGAATAAGGTCAGAACCTGAACTATGACCTTTACTCAACCTTAAACCCCCAAAGCTACTGTTTATAAAGCAAACAAGCTCACTGAGCTGTGTGCACTTGTGAGCTGGGGTACACAAACTTGGTCCCTGGGGCCTGCTTTTCCCTCCACCCTATCTTGGGTGAATGTGGATGTGCGTGAATTAACATATCAAAGTGATGGAGGCAGCGTATTCATGTTTGTATTTGCACTGAAAACCAGAATAGTTGAGGAGAATACTTGGCATTGTATTTAGGAGGTAATTTAAGCCTAGGGATCAAAGGGCAGGACTCTCAGACAAAATAAGGGTTGCTTCAAGCTCTTAATTCCCCAGTTCATGCTAGTGAATGTATTTGAATAAAAGTCTGGGTAAGGCCTGGCTGGGGAGCACAGTTCTATGAGAGATCTGGAGGAACAAACATAATTAGAGCCCACTCTTGGCTTTAAAATTGCCTCTAACAGTAAGGCTGATTATTTATTCAGGTATAACTGCAATGTGGCTTAGGAACACAGCACAGCATAATAGGACATCGGGTCTGTTGGACTCTTCACTCTCTATGAAGGCTGACAAGGTTCGTGGCCCCTCCAGTGTCCTGTACCAACACAGAGAACAGTCTTTTTTTTGGGGGGGGGGGCTTTTTGAAACAGGGTCTCCCTTTAGTCCCAGCTGGCCTGTAGCTTGTTCTGTAGACCAGGCTGGCCTTGAACTCACAGATCCACCTGCCTCTGCCTCCCAAGTGCTGGGATTAAAGGAGTGCGCCACCACGCCCGACTAGAGAGAACAGTCTTTACAGCCTAAAGCCTTGTGAGGGGCTGTGTCATGAGCAAGGCCGTCCTGTGCCAAGCAGATGTGCAGTCATGGAACCCTCTGTGACACGATTTCAGCTAACTTCTAAAGCGAGAGGAGCTGAGGCCAGCAGCCACAATTTGCTCGTGGATCCTGTCAGCTTCCAGCCCCTATCTTGTCACTTTCGAATGTGATTGACAACCCTAGTAAGAACCGTCTGCTTTGCAGCTTCAATTTTTTCCAAATGAATATGGATGCTGTGTTTGTTTACCTTTAATTAATATTCATTGTGATAAATGAATTACATTCATTACCTTATAATTATACCCTTCTTGAATAAACAGGCTTTTAATAACAGACCTTCCAGGGTGGAAAAAAACACTCTCTGCCCCCAGCCTTGTCTGATGCCGGGAAAGCTGCCTCTGCTTTAATGGAGGGGACTTCAAGTTTTGGCTGTGCAGCAGAAGGAGCTGTGGGTGGGAAGTTAGCTCTTCTAGGTCTGTCAAAGCTGCTGTGGGTTCCCAGGCTAGTTCCTTTCCTTCCTGTGACTCTAATATCATGATTAGGCCAGATCAATGGTTCTCATCAACAGCTACATTCCAGGGTTATCCAGAGGAATTATTTAAAAATCCCAAAGGCAGATCATATTGTCAGAAAACCTTAGCTCGGGATTGACCAGGGTGACTTGAACATCAAAGATCTCAGGAGCAGATTATTCTTTGTTAAAAACAATGACGGTGGTGACAGTTTCTCTGTGGCTTTTGAAATCTAGCTGAGGTGCAGTTAGTGGCTGATTATAAGGGTTGGGGGGCTGGGAAATGAGGGCTGGGGCTGTCTTCAGAGTTCAGTGTAAGTGCCAGTGACATGGTTTCAAGGTTTTAAGACAGGAGGGGTTGATATTTGTTTTTTTCCCCTGAAAACAGTCTTTGTGTTGGGCATTTCACACAGTTTCTGGGTTGGAAATTAGCTTTTATTGAGTTTTATCTGAATTTAACCTGGTTTGGGGCCCTTTTAAAAGTCTAGCATTTATCCTTTACATATTCCAAACTAACTCAATGAAATCTCTGTGGCCATAGCTCAACAGTGTTTTTTGTTTGTTGTAGTTTTTTTTTTTTTTCCATCTTTTTGAGACAGGGTCTCCCTTTGGTCCCAACTGGCCTGGAGCTTACTATGTAGACCAGGCTGGCCTTGAACTCACAGAAATCTGCCTACCTCTGCTTCCCAAGGGCTGTTTTTAAGATCTGAAAAGTTCAGGATTACTCACTGTTGATCAGGCTCTGGTTGCTGTGGCTTCTGCTAGAGTTGCAGACTGTACAGAGTCCAGAGGAGGCCCAGCGTGAGACTGAAGTGCTCATTGAGCTCTGTGCTGCGCTCTCAGTGCTGAGGGTTCATTTCTTCGGCTCAGCTTACTGGTGTTCTCGAGGAATAGAAAGGAATAACATTTACTAAGCCTGCTACCTGTTGGAGAACTGTATTCTACCTGTCATTCATGAGATGTATATTGCAAGTCTAGTATGCCACACATGGAGATTCAGTAGTAACGAGCAAGACAAGTCCTGGCCTCATGGAACTTATGATCTAGAGAAAGACTTTAAGCCAATAATTAACAATTACAAAAGTATAAGGAGATGAGGAAGAAAATGCAGGTGGCTATGAGACAGAATGGTAGTAGTGGAATATTGATAAGGGAAATGTTAGGAAGGAATATTTGAGACTTAAGGTTTACAGACAGGATGGATATGTTAACCTTTTTTTTTTTTTTTTTTGGTCTTTTTTGAGACAGGGTCTCTCTTTAGTCCCAGCTGGCCTTCAACTCACAGAGATGCGCTTGCCTCCGGCTCCTGAGTGCTGGGATTAAAGGGATATGTTAACCTTTGTTGCTGTGAGAAAAAAGAAAAACTGGCAAAAAAAAACAACTTAAAAAGGAGATTTAATTTGGCTCAGAGGTTTAGCCCCTAACAGGCTGGCTCCGTCACTGTGGACCTGTGATGAAGCAGAATGTCACCATGGTAGAGACTGTGAGAGAGAGAGAGAGAGAGAGAGAGAGAGAGAGAGAGAGAGAACACACAACAGTGCACACTGGCGGGCTTCCTCCTGTTTTTCCTTTTCTCCGTCTGGACCAACCCCTCACCTCATCTGTGCCTTCTACATTCAAAGTGGGTTGTGTCATCATTTGCTGCCCCACATGGAAACTGTCCCTGAAGTCAACCTCTCAAACAAACCCAGAAGTGTGCTTTACCAATATTCTAAGCATCCCTGAATCCAAATAAATTGGCAGTCACTATCAAACACCACAAATAGCTGGGCATAGTGACACACATCTATAATCCCAGCACTCAGTGGGAAAATGGGCTGCATAGCAAGAGTGTGAATTAAAACAATACTCCCAATACACACACATGAACACGAAAGAAAAAGAAGAAAGAGGGGCTATCACGGATGAGGAGGGTGGGAGTCAAGTGATGCCCTTACAAAGCGGGGGTTGTCCCAGAAAGTCACAACTGGCCAAGGAATTAAGGGACTTCAGACTACTCATTCCTGAACAGGACATCTATGTCAAATCTCTCACCTCACCCAAGGCTCAGGAATCATTTCAGAAGAGGGGGTGGAGAGATTTTAAGAGCCAGATGATGACAGGGAAACAGGGTTCTCCAGACAACTGGAGAATTACTCGTAAGAACTTATAGCAACGGCAACTGCATGCACAAAACCCATGCAAGCTTAAGCCGGACAAAATCGCAGTGTAAGACAGGGAAGTGCAGAAGCACTCCTAACTGTAGCTGAGGAGCTATTGGTAACTCATAACTGCTGGGAGAGGGACAGTCAGTTATCTTCATGGGTATGACACTGGATAGCTTAATCAGGCTCCAGTGGACGGACACACTGAAAGACATTTGGGAGCACAAATGTGACTGGGTGACGCAGGGATGAGGTGGGCTGGGGTAGGAGCAGCAGGCTCTAAGAGGGGTACAGATAGGCAAGGGTTCTAAATATGATCAAAATATATTGTAGAAAATTAACAACAATCGATTTAAAAATTAAACTTAAAATCTTCGGAAACAAAGCAGGAGATGTCACGCTTGTATCTAGGTGCGCAAGCTAAGGCTCCGAGGGGCTCATTGCCTTTCCTGTGGTCCAGCTTAACCGCTTTGGTTCTAGCTTTTGTAGCTGTGAGGGGGTCTTAGAAACCAGTGAAATCACATGACTCAGAACTGACCAGAAGGATCTTGGTGGGGTAGCAGTCAGGGAGAAATGAAAATGGAATGAAGCTCGGGGCTGGGCAAAAGAGCATGCAGGCCGAAGAAAAACCCCACCACCCGGTCTGCCAACGGGCCATGTGGGTTCTAAGAAGGCGGCCCACCATGGTGGGGGTGGGGTTTCTCTGCAGCCAGTGGCGTGAGAGAGGAGGAGCAGCAGCTGACATCTGGGTCATCGGGCACCTGGTCCTAGGAGACAAGGTGAGGGCCACGTCTTAATGCTGGTTGGGGCAAGAGACTGAAACAGGTCAGAGGCCATTCAATGCCAGGGGCCTTGATGCTGAAGACCAGATGAAGGGTCAGTGCTGGGGGCTTCGCAGGGCTCTCTGGGGAATGGTGATAAATATGTCTGTGTGGAATGAACATGTGTGTGTGTTGTGTGTTGGGGGTTGAGGGTGTGATGGGGAGCCAAGCAAGGCCTGACTTTCCTTCCAGTGGTTCTTAGAGGCTGCACAAGTCTAATTTCCCTGGGAATTTATTTCAGCGTATCTAGGGTGGAGCCTGAGCATTTTAATGAAGCCTCACACGTAAATCTCATGTGTATTTCTAGTTAAAAATTACTTTCTAGACCAATATTATGTTTTCAGATGAGGCTATTGAGACACAGAAAGAAGTGAGTTGCCCAAGGTCATATAACCGTTAGTGGCAGCAGTGAACCAAGGGCCCTGTTTTACTCATTCACAGCCCAGTATATCTAAATATTCATGTTAGGAAATGACATCAACGCAGCAGCCTCCTAAGCTCATCACTGACAAGGCACTTCCATGTTCCACCGTCATCTGATCTTTGTGCCAGGGAGAAGCAGTCAGAGGCTGCATGAAGTAAAATGATCTGTTTGCCCCATATGATCTGTATGGCTGGGCTGGGCCAAGAACTCAGTCCTCACTCCTAATTCTGAGACCTTTCTCCTGCCCCAAGCACCAGATTCTGAAGCTAGGGCCCGGGCTTTTCTCCCAGGAGGCAAGACCTGACCTTTGTCAACCTGGATGGTCTAATGGCCTGCAATCCATTTCCTGTGCATGTCACCATAAGCCCCTAATGGAGTATAGCAATAAGGCTAAAGGGGACCCCAGTAATTAGCAGCCCAGAGGCATGAGTGACATTTGGACAACAGCCCTGATGGTTACAGTGCATTTGGCACCCCAAGGGTTCCAGAAACCACAGCCTGAGTGCCAAACACATCAAACTCTGTGTCACCGAGGTCTGAACTCAGCTGCCCCCTTACCATTTGCAAAATGTCCTGCCCACTCTCTTCCCTCCTCCCCGTCCCCTGCAATTTCCAGGAGCAGATGAGCTGAGGTTACATGCAGCTGATCCCAGACGGGCTGGTTAATTATCTTGGCCTGTAATTAGTGCTTCCTTTTCTTTGCTCCTTGCCAACTCCCACAGTTAATGCAGCAGCTCTCCCTGTGGAGACTGCTTTGAGAAAGCTCCAAAGAGGCCAGGAAATAAAAATTTCCAGAAGTGGCAACCTTTTGGGGATGATCCATCTGTTCACCGTCCCATCACCCCAAGCCAAATCCCTTGGCATCTTCCCTGATGGCTCGTTCTCTCTACCTCAGCTTATGTTTCAGTCACCAAGGCTTGTCAACATCCCCATCCAAATAGTTCTTGAAGGGGTCTCTGCCTGCCATGTTTGTCTCCTCTGATTTTCTCAGGAGACACCATCTCCTGTTTGGACTTCTGCAGCAACTCCCTAATGGACCTCCTCCAAGTGGCCTGCAGGCATCTCCTCTGCACCATGATCAGAATAATCTTTTACTTCCAGTCTGGTCTTGTCACTGTCCTAGCCAAATCCCCACTATTTTAGTCTGGCATACAATGCCCTGTACAACACATTGTGTCTTATATTTTAATTTAAAATTTTTTGTTAGCATTACTTAAAAAACATTATATTGAAAAACTTTATATAGGTTGGAGAATTTGAAAGAGGGAGTGAATGGAAAACTCACAGTACAGCAACCATGATAAATTACACAGGATTGTTGAAGCATAGTAGTACAATTTTGTCATTAAAAATATTCAAAAATTATAGTAGCCATGTAGAATTGCAAATTTGCAGTCTTAAACACAGTTACATACTTTTAGAATTATATTATTTTAGTTATTAAAGTTTCTTAATTTCCCAGACTAAGATTTTTATCCATGGAAGTTCAGTTAGGGTTTGACATTTTCTGTAGGACACAGGGGAAGGTACGTTGGGGCTCTGGAAGGCTGACAGAAAAATGATGGGAAACTTCTTAGTGCCTGGGAATGGGAAAGGACCAATGTCCAGGCCTGGATGCCCAGGACCACGTGTGGAGTCAGGACCACAGCTGGCACTCAGGGAAGGTGGGGAGTCCATTCTAGAGAATCAGTCCTTCCAAGACCAGCAAAAGTAAAAAAAAAAAAAAAGGGTTTTCTCCAATATTGATGCCCCTTTAACAAATTCAAGCTAGCAAGGAACTTTTTCCATTTGCTGCCCAGAATCCCAAATGCTCTTTCTCAAATACAAGTATAATTATATACACAGAGCTACAGAACCAGGAAAATAGTAGTAAACAATGTAATTGAAACTTTGACCCCTCCTGTGATCCTGGCTCTGTGGTTGCTTCCCGTGGTCCTGAAGCTATGGTCCTCAACCTGAACCTGGAGCTGTGCTCCCATCTTGAGGACTCAGAGCTGTGCCTGTCTCTCGTAAGCCTAGAGCTGTGGTTGTTTCCCTTGAGCCAGGAGCTGGGCTTTCTCCCATAAGCATGGAGCTGTGTTTCCCTTTTCCATGAGCTGGGGTTGTGGACTCATCCTTTGGGCTGGGGGCTGTAATTCCCTCCTGTGAACCTATCCATTTTTTCAACCTATCTTTCATGTAGTTTTTTTTTTTTTTTTTGGTCTTTTTGAGACAGGGTCTCCCTGTAGCTCCGGCTGTCCTGGAACTCACTATTGTAGACCAGGCTGGCCTTGAACTCACAAAGATCCACCTTCCTCTGCCTCCCAAGTGCTAGGATTAAAGGCGTGCACCACCAAGCCTGGCCAGTAGTTTTTAATACTATACTAATCTACACTACTATAGTTCTCTCTCATACACACATTCCCATACATGCATACATGTACAGAAACATAATTCACAGTGTCCAGACACACATCGCTCCATATTTCTCCATCACTGTAAGAACAGAAGACATAGGAGGAAAGGCACCCTAAAGCCCAGTACAGGAAAGGCAGAAGAGTCTCAGTCTAGATATTTGGAGATAGGGATCCAAATATAAACCCATCTTAACAGAAAGAAGTAGTTGACAGCTGTGCTGGAGAGCTTTAGTGTCAACTTGACACACCTGGGTTGAGGGAGCCTCAATTGAGGAATTTCCTCCACTGGGCTATCCCGTGGCCATGTCTGTGGGGCATCTTTTGGATTGTTGAGTGATGTGGGAGGACCCAGCCTACTGTGGGTGGTGCCATACCTGGACAGGTTGTTCTATACTGTATAATAAAGCAGGCTGAGCATGGGCCAGGGGAGCAAGCCAGTAAGCAGCATTCCTCCAAGGCCTGTGCTTCATCTCCTGCCTCCTAGTTCCTGCCTTGCATTCCTATGTTGGGCTCCCTCAGTAATGAATGGTGACTCAGGAGATATAAGATGAATAAAGCCTTCCTCCTCAAGTTGGTATTGGTGAGACTGTTTTGTCACAGTAATTGAAAGCAAATTAGAATAACAGCTTATGTTGTTCCAGGATGAGGTAGCTGTTCCAGAAAACATTGAGTGAAACACATGGAGGATTCATCAAAGTCTCTGAGGTTCTTGGGTGCAAGTCCTGTACTAGGCTCAGTCTAATAGTGGCCCACAAATGGCATTTGAATCCAAGATTCTGTAAGTCTTGGGTATAAGAGCCAGTTCTGTGAGAGTTCCAAAGACTTTTCTATTTGAAAGAGTGTGTCATTTCTCTGATTTGTGTCCCATACATATTCTCTCTCTCTGTCTCTCTCTCTCTCTCTCTCTCTCTCTCTCTCTCTCTCTCTCTTCAACATGGGCAATTGGTACTTTACCTAGAGAATTTTACCACACATTACACACTCTAAATTGCCTCCAGTATTCCAGAGTCACACTTGTACTCATTGACCTATAGGAACTTGAAAGGGAAGAAGATCAATGGGGTGAGAGACGGGGTGTCACATGGTGGGGCGACAGGAAGGGAGAGTCCATTATTTCCTCACTATGACACATTCCCTGTGTGCCACTTGGTTGAAGGCACCCTGAATCACAGGGCTGCTGCATGCAAGCCAGTGAGTTCATCTAAGGCTTTACTAGCCTGGAGGACCCCTGCCGTATTGGCTCATGGAAAGAAATATCAAGTAAGTTTCTACTGTGGGGACTTCTGAGAAGAGTGAAGGGAAATTTGGTGCTGAGGGTGTTAAGGTATAGCTCCTCTTTGTAAGGTCTCTCCTCACTTTTAGGATAGGTGGCGGGTGGGAAGGTGTCAGGCTCTTTATCACAGCGTTCACAGCACTGTGAAATGGAGTGGCGCTGGGCACTCAGTGTTGTGTCTTTAGAATTACTAAGTAACTTGGAGAGAGAAAATTCTTTGCTCTTTGGGAACTGGTGTGGTGGAAAGAGTAGCAGTGGAAACAGTAGAACTTAACAGTTCTATGATTTTAGGCAAATCTCTTCTTTTGGGCTCAGGTTCTTCATCTGTGAGCTGTGGATAGGGAGAAGGAGAAGTAGAGGAAAGAGAAGATTAACTGCTGCAGTCTTTTTTTTAAATTAATTTTATTTATTTCTGTATGTGTATGAATGTACTGTCTGCATGCAAGTCTGTACACCCGTGTCGTGCAATGCCACGGAGGTCAGAAGAGGGTGTCGGATTCCCCTGGAACTGGAGTTCTCCTGGAACTGGAGTTACAGACGGTTCTCGGCTGCCATGTGGGTGCTGGGGATCGAACCTGGGTCCTCTGTAAGAGCGGTCGGCGCTCTTAACCGCTAGGCCATCTCTCCAGCCCATAACTGCTGCAGTCTTTCTTCCAGTGCAAAGACGGAATGGCAATATTTTCTGAGTCTTCTTTGTCAGAATTTGTCACCTTTTCCAGATATTTTGACCTCTGCCACAGCCACTCAACACTGCCACCACTGTAGTGAAAAGCTTCCCTTATTTGAAGCAGCTGAAGAGGCTGTATTCTAAACCAGTCTGTTGCCTACATTGGAGCAAGGCCCCTCGCTCATCTGCCAGAGCTAAAAGGCACCATCTAGGGCATGACTTTGCTTAGAGAGCCCAGAGGTGAGAACCATGTGGTAAAGGAAGTGACAGCAGTTGATAACTTTCACCTCTGTTGAGTAAGTCCAGCTTTAAAAATACAAACACTGTGGTAAGGTTTGGATAAGTATCACACCCAGACTCCTTCCTTGAAGGCTTGGTGCTTTCCAGAGGTAGTGGTACTTTAGGATCCAGTGGAGGAAGTGGGCACTGGAGCACACTGGGAGGGGACATGGGAACCCAAGCACTTCCTCTGCTTCCTGGCCACCATGATGGGATGATGATCATTTATGATGCTGCCTCACCATGGGCCACAATGCAACAGGGCCAAGCAACCACGCACCAAGCTCTCCAAATCCCTGAGGCCAATAAGGCCAATGAACAGTTCTTCTTTTTCAATGGATTATCTTAGATATTTTGTTATAATAATGAAAAGCTAAAATTTTGATGAAATAACCAATAGGAGATATGTTGAATTGTTTTACTAATAAAAGCTTCCAAGAATATCTCTCTATATAGACACATTTGCCTCTTAAACTTGTCACCCAATGATGTCTGAATCTATTGTCAATAGTTTTAACATATACTACCATGACCACCACCAGACTTTTTAGCAACTTTCTCATTTCTAAGCTGTGACATCCATCAAGCAAGATGGCTAACCTCATTATGTTTCAGATTTCCCAATCAGATGGCATTATTGTTTCAGAAGCCTTGCATGGCTCTTGACTTCTGGCAAAGCATTTGATAAATATTCTCATGAACCTTCAACCTGAAGTGTCTGTGTTCACTAGAAGCAAGAATAACCTTTGCATGTTCCACTCACCCCTCTGGAGAACCTCTTACTGCTCACTCACTTACCTTCTGCTTTTCCCATAGCAAACATGATCATATATATAAATCCATTCGGCAAAACACATCACCAGCTATTTTCTGGAATTTGTCCATGGCCCTGAGGCAAGTGCTTTAGTATATAAAGGACCCTTGGTTAATTTTGATTGAATTAATGAGTCCAATAATTTAAACAATTATCAAAGTTGTGGGAATGACTTTTCCAGGACACTATCTCAGCTGCTTTACAATATGAACAAGCTTACTAGGCCTTGGGCTCCTTTTGTAAGCTAAACATATAGTTTTAATTACTTATAACCCCTCCTTGACCCAGAAGAATGTGTGTGTGGTGTATATGTAATATGTTGTAAAAATATCAAGTGTTCAAAGTAGTAAATATGATTGACAGCAATAAATCATTCCATATTGTTGAAAGCAAAGAATGATCACATTGTGTTGCAAAAAGTAGGCGGGATCAGATTGATAACATCTGTTTGTGGTTCTGTGTGCTGTTCTGGGTCAGTGGGGGGCATCAGAAAGGGAAAAAAAAGATCTCTTTTCCTTATCATGCTGGATGTACTGTTTCCGTAAAAGACTGAGCAAGTTCTTTATTTGAAGGAGAGTTCCGAGAGAAATCTGAAAGGACAAGGTTTCAGAATGGAGCAAGCTCACTCCTGGTTCTAACTGACTCAAGAAGTCAGGGTGTCTTTATTTAGGCCTTGCCATAATGTGGCGTCTCTCTGCCACAAAATGTGAGACCGATGCTCCATTTACTTGACATCCTGGTCTTTGGCTCCAGGAGGAGGGCTCTGTTCAGCATCCAGTGCAGGTCTATCAAATAAGATTCGTCAGTTTCTAGGACACAGTATACATGGTGGCTGACAAGAGATGCCATTTTTGCTTATGCGTCACTTGAACACAGTGGGTAGATTTTTCTAATAACTTACAGCTATAAACTTTCCCATACCTAGGGACATACTAGAACTTCGAGTTCTGAGTCTGCAGAGAACTAGATGCAGGTAGACTTGCAGCCTAGGGCAAGGAAAATAATTTGTCAGTTTTTGCTAATTAAATCTGGGATACGTGGCTCCCTCATCCCAGGCTGATGCCAGTGGGCTACAGAGGGTTATTTTACTGAAAGAATTCCCATTTTAATTCTTTTCCATCATTACTGCAGGAGAAGTCTGCCTGCATTCACTGAAGGAGGAGGCTATTCTTTACCACAATTTTTGGTATATGTTTGCTCCTACTTGATTTCAAATTCATGGAGTTGAGTCTAACTTCAGGGAAACTTTTGTTCACAGGCCCATTACACTTTCAAATGCTAGATGAATCATGGACTTTCAGAAAATTGAAGTGGGGCTCTGAGATTAATGATTCTAAAGTCCTGTGCATCACTGTCTCCATGCATCCCTAAGAAGAAGCTGCAGAACTTCATGAATACTTCTAGTGACAGGAAGTTTCAGTGCTCTTTGAATAAGGGCATTTCTTTTATCTCAGGACTCTGATTGTTAGTGATATTAATAGTGGCATTAGCTTCATTTTTGGGTAATTTAGATCCAAAAAAGTAATTTCAAAATCATATTGTTCAATTTTTCACAAGATGGCTGGGAAGAGGCCTGAGACCTTGGATTTGTGCTAGGTAAGTGATGAGGAACACAGCCCTGTCTCGCTCTAAATCACAAGCCTTCTATGTCCACACATGAGGTTCTATCCCTTTTTAAAAATAACAATAATGTTTTATTTTTGAGTTTTTATCTCTTTTTTTTCTTTTACAGATAGCCTCAGTGTGTAGCCTTGGCTGGCCTGGAACTCACTATGCTAGGCCAGGCTTGCCTAGAACTCACAGAGCTCCACCTGCCTCTGTCCCCTGAATGCTGGAATTAAAAGCATGCGGCACCATGTTCTTCGCTTTTCAGGTTTTACATAGGGTATCATCTTTTTTCTCAGTGAATGGGGAAATGAAATACTCTGTGCTTAAGGTTGCTCCCTTTCTTGGCACTTCTGTGAGGTGGCTAAACCACCCAGTAAGCCCAGGAAAGAAAAGAGGCCCAGCAGATCTCCTCTACCCCAGCCGCAGAGTCCATGGGTATGATTAACACCACACAGGATCTGCTTGTGGCATGGTGCAAGACAGCTTGCACCTCACAGAGACTGGGAGGAGTCCGGCTTTCTAGTCTAGTAATTCATAGCCTGAGAGTGCTCATTCAACCCTCGTGGTTGGGATATGCACTACAGAAGGACCACTGCTCTTTTCAAGGCTCATCTCAGTATGCCTAGGGAAGCACCTTAATTCCTTTCTATTTTCTCAATTGAAGCATCCAAGTCTGTCAACCATTGCTGTTGACCTACCTGCTAAGGGACCAACTGCTTGAAGTTCACTGATGATGGTTTCTGGCCTATGCTTGTAAGAGGGGGAATATAAAAGAAACTAAAGTGATGGGTAGTAAGTATTGGAAATTCAAAATAAAGAGAAGATTAAAGAGGAGATCAAATCAATATAAAGTGAGTTTGTTTTAACCAAAATGAAATAAAGAGAAGAGCATCAACCAGAACACTAATATAAATTTTCAAAGAGATTCAAGAGCATACTACACTAAGGAAACCAGATATTAAGAAAGAACTCTAAGAAATTAAAAAATATAATTGTAAAATGATATCTGAAATTAAAACAAGCCTGGGAGTAAAAAATGTGGTAAAATTTTAATTAAAAAATAAAAAGAACATGTTGTAAGCTTTTATAAAAGCTAGGTTAACTACAAAGAAAAGAAAACAATTTTAATACAAGTTCATCTTTACTAGAGTTGGGAAATATTTAAAGACTATAAGTGAAAATTATGACTCTATATACCCTTTATAGAAAACTGGAAGAAGCATACTTTCTAAATTAACATTTAACCAAGAAAAGATGTTGATGTATAGAAGACAGGGTATATAACAAAGGTGCTGATCTTCCACAATTCCAGTAGATAAACAGATCAAGTTTCTTCAAATGAAAAGAAAGTACAAAAAGATGTTGTTCTTTAGTAGGGAGAAGGACAGGAAAGATAAACATAGGTATTCAACTTTTGTTAAAGGTTTGAAACTAACCATTAGTAAAACTGAAATACATAGTAGAAAAAAATCGCAAGAGGAAAGGATGAAATGAAAAATAAAATCAGGTAAAGTAAAGAAAGGAAAGCAGATCAAAGAATCAATTCATACAAAGTAGAGAAGCAGAGAGCTCATGCTTAAGAAGTTTTCAGTGAGCACGCCCTGCCAATATTTAAGAATGATGTAACATTGGTCTTGCAAAGACCTAAACAAATAAGAATGTATGGATTCTAGTAACATTTAAAAATATGTCTAATGCGGGCTGGAGAGATAGCCTAGCGGTTAAGAGCACCGACGCTCTTGCAGAGGACCCGGGTTCGATCCCCAGCACCCACATGGCGCCTGAGAACCGTCTGTAACTCCAATTCCAGGAGAACTCCAGTTTCAGGGGAATCCTACACCCTCTTCTGACCTCCGTGGCATTGCACGACACGGGTGCACAGACCTGCATGCAGACAGTACATTCATACCCATAGAAAATAAAAAAAAATAAAAAAAAATATATCTAATGCATCCCACTGAAACTGACTTCAGCACGAAAATTCAAGTTTCATTAACGACATCAAATTATCAACTAATTTACCACATTGAATAGGAAAAAAGCTTCTACACAGGATTAAAGCTCTTAGGATGGCTCAGGGGAGACGGCTCCATTGGTAAAGCACATACCACATAAGCAGGATTTCAGATCCCCAGTGTCCATTTAAGAAGCTGGCATGGAAGCACATATCTGTAGCCCCAGCACTGGGAAGGCAGAGATCATCAGATCCCTTGAGCTCACAATGCCAGCCAGGTTAGCTTTGAGTCCCTAAAAGACCCTGTCTCAAAAAATAAGGGCAAGGGTGATTGAAGAAGACACTTTTCTCAACTTCTGGTCTCCACATACCTGTGCACACACTCATGTGAACATGTCTATCTGTATGTATCATCTATCTTCATCTATCATCTATCATCGATCTATTGTCTATTATCTATCTATCTATCTATCTATCTATCTATCTATCTATCTATTTACTTATTGTCTATCTATCATCTATCTACCTACCAACCTCTCTATCTCTATCTCTGAATCAACAAGCAAAGTAGCTGTATATTCATACATAATGGCGAAATGTTGAAATCATCTTTCTCAGAATGAAAACAATACAAAGTGCCTTACTGCTTCTTTATCTCCTTTTATGTGAAGGATTCTAGATAGTATAAAGCCAAGACAAAGACTAAAGGCAAAGACCGAAACTGTGATTATGTTCAGGCACCGAGCCGCACTAGGTTGATTAGCTACTTTGCTGTGGTGTGATTCAACTCATTCATGTATTTTTGTTCTTGTTCTCTGTGTCTTTTGAGAGTGATATCCAGAAAGACCTTTATCAAGACTAATAATG
Organism: Rhizomys pruinosus; assembly: GCA_009823505.1. NCBI lineage: Eukaryota > Metazoa > Chordata > Mammalia > Rodentia > Spalacidae > Rhizomys > Rhizomys pruinosus. The sequence goes on from VZQC01003882.1 coordinate 227,223, forward strand.
AGAAGCCTTTTCTCTGTTTTTTTTCTATAGTTTTACAATTTCAAATCACATGCTTAAGTTTTTAACCCATTCTGATTTTTGTATATGGTGTGAGATAATGGCCCAGTTTATTTAATTAATTAAACTTATGTGCATGAATATATTGCCTCCATGTATGTAAGTACACCACATGCATGCAATGTCTGTGGGGGCCAGAAGAGGGTACTAGATCCCCTGGAACTGAAGTTATAGATCATTGTTAGCCACCATGTAGGTGCTGAGAACCAATCCCAGGTCCTCTGCAAGAACAGCCATGATCTTAACTGCTGAGGCATCTCTCCAGCCCAAATTTCACTGTATGTAGATATCCAATGTTTCCAACCCCATATACATTTTTTTGAGATATGGTTTGATTATGTAGCCCAGGCTGGCCTCACACTTATAACCCTCTTATATCTACTCCCCCCAGTGCCAGGATAACAGGACATGCATTCATAAACGTGGCTCCAACACGATTTACTGAAGAGATGATCCCTTCTGCTTTGCATGTGGATTCCAAGATAGTAGAAATTGTAGAAACAGACCACAGACATCCAGAGGGGTGGACCATTGGTGGTGGTGGGGGGGGGGCATGGGGAGATGGTGGTGAAAGGGTGCAAAAGCTCAGTTAGACAGGAGGAATGATGGAGATCCACTGTACAGGGTGATGGTGACAGAAAGAATATTAGACAGCAGGAATGATGGAGATCCACTGTACAGGGTGACTGTGACAGAAAGAATATTAGACAGCAGGAATGATGGAGATCCACTGTACAGGGTGATGGTGACAGAAAGAATATTAGACAGCCGGAATGATGGAGATCCACTGTACAGGGTGACGATGACAGAAAGAATATTAGACAGCCGGAATGATGGAGATCCACTGTACAGGGTGACGGTGA